>CM046364.1:17524123-18124123 GCA_025413025.1 Ficus hispida
ATTATTTGAGAGATTAAAATCTTCCTTCAAACATGACATTAAAAGCACATTTCATTGCAGTGTCAACAGAGCCCATAAGCCACATAGGACCGGGTTTTTCTCGCTCGGATCAATAGGATAACTCCTATTTCACCCAGTTTTGAATGCACACCCAAGGAAAAGTGTAGTTTTGGGTTTAAGAGCCTCTGTTCTTTGATCTCTCACTCCCCCTCGTTTCCCTCTCTCTCTCTCTAAGCTAAGAATCGCCGAATTTGTACCAGAAAACCCTAGAATTCCCTTCCAATCCTCGTCATGAAGAACCTGGGAATTGATATGCACTGGCCAATCCTTACCTTCCTTCCTGTCAAAGATGTTCTGAAGTACATAGCAGTATCCAGACATTGGCTCGGATTGGTTGATGGACCACAATTTGCAATTGATCACGAAAAGAATTCGAAGCCTAAGTCAGTTCTTTACGACGGGAATAACATCTTCTTTCTTGATCTTCAAGATCGGAGAGCTTCCATGAGAGGAAGAGTTCCTCTCATGGATAACTCCATGAATAAATCCATGAAATAGGATAACTCCTATTTCACCGAGTTTTGAATGCACACCCAGGGAAAAGTGTAGTTTTGGGTTTAAGAGCCTCTGTTCTTTGATCTCTCACTCCCCCTCGTTTCCCTCTCTCTCTCTAAGCTAAGAATCGCCGAATTTGTACCAGAAAACCCTAGAATTCCCTTCCAATCCTCGTCATGAAGAACCTGGGAATTGATATGCACTGGCCAATCCTTACCTTCCTTCTTGTCAAAGATGTTCTGAAGTACATAGCAGTATCCAGACATTGGCTAGGATTGGTTGATGGACCACAATTTGCAATTGATCACGAAAAGAATTCGAAGCCTAAGTCAGTTCTTTACGACGGGAATAACATCAATATTTTATAATTAATTTTTTATATCTTAAAAATCTAATTTTTTTAATAATATATTAAATTTAATTGATTAAAGATTATTTGAGAGATTAAAATCTTCCTTCAAACATGACATTAAAAGCACATTTCATTGCAGTCTCAATAGAGCCCATAAGCCACATAGGACTGGGTTTTTCCCGCTCGGATCAATAGGATAACTCCTATTTCACCCAGTTTTGAATGCACACCCGAGGAAAAGTGTAGTTTTGGGTTTAAGAGCCTCTGTTCTTTGATCTCTCACTCCCCCTCGTTTCCCTCTCTCTCTCTAAGCTAAGAATCGCCGAATTTGTACCAGAAAACCCTAGAATTCCCTTCCAATCCTCGTCATGAAGAACCTGGGAATTGATATGCACTGGCCAATCCTTACCTTCCTTCCTGTCAAAGATATTCTGAAGTACATAGCAGTATCCAGACATTGTCTCGGATTAGTTGATGGACCACAATTTGCAATTGATCACGAAATGAATTCGAAGCCTAAGTCAGTTCTTTGTGATGGGAATAACATCAATATTTTATAATTAATTTTTTATATCTTAAAAATCTAATTTTTTAATAATATATTAAATTTAATTGATTAAAAATTATTTGAGAGATTAAAACCTTCCTTCAAATATGACATTAAAAGCACATTTCATTGCAGTGTCAGTAGAGCCCATAAGCCACGTAGGACTAGGTTTTTCCCACTCGGATCAATAGGATAACTCCTATTTTGCACAGTTTTTAACGCACACCCGAGGAAAAATGTAGTTTTAGGTTTATGAGCCTCTGTTCTTTGATCTCTCACTCCCCTTCATTTCCCTCTCTCTCTCTCTCTAAGCTAAGAATCGCCGAATTTGTACCAGAAAAACCCTAGAATTCCCTTCCAATCCCCGTCATGAAGAACCTGGGAATTGATATGCACCGGCCAATCCTTACCTTCCTTCCCGTCAAAGATGTTCTGAAGTACAGAGCAATATCCAGATATTGGCTCGGATTGGTTGATGGACCACAATTTGCAATTGATCACGAATAGAATTCGAAGCCTAAGTCAGTTCTTTGCGACGGGAATAACATCTTCTTTCTTGATCTTCAAGATCGGAGAGCTTCCATGAGAGGAAGAGTTCCTCTCATGGATAACTCCATGAATAACTCCATGAAATAGGATAACTCCTATTTCACCCAGTTTTGAATGCACACCCAGGGAAAAGTGTAGTTTTGGGTTTAAGAGCCTCTGTTCTTTGATCTCTCACTCCCCCTCGTTTCCCTCTCTCTCTCTCTAAGCTAAGAATCACCGAATTTATACCAAAAAACCCTAGAATTCCCTTCCAATCCTCGTCATGAAGAACCTGGGAATTGATATGCACTGGCCAATCCTTACCTTCCTTCTTGTCAAAGATGTTCTGAAGTACATAGCAGTATCCAGACATTGACTCGGATTGGTTGATGGACCACAATTTGCAATTGATCACGAAAAGAATTCGAAGCCTAAGTCAGTTCTTTACGACGGGAATAACATCAATATTTTATAATTAATTTTTTATATATTAAAAATCTAATTTTTTTAATAATATATTAAATTTAATTGATTAAAGATTATTTGAGAGATTAAAATCTTCCTTCAAACATGACATTAAAAGCACATTTCATTGCAGTGTCAATAGAGCCCATAAGCCACATAGGACTGGGTTTTTCCCGCTCGGATCAATAGGATAACTCCTATTTCACCCAGTTTTAAATGCACACCCGAGGAAAAGTGTAGTTTTGGGTTTAAAAGCCTATGTTCTTTGATCTCTCACTCCCCCTCGTTTCCCTCTCTCTCTCTCTAAGCTAAGAATCGCCGAATTTGTACCAGAAAACCCTAGAATTCCCTTCCAATCCTCGTCATGAAGAACCTGGGAATTGATATGCACTGGCCAATCCTTACCTTCCTTCCTGTCAAAGATGTTCTGAAGTACATAGCAGTATCCAGACATTGTCTCGGATTGGTTGATGGACCACAATTTGCAATTGATCACGAAATGAATTCGAAGCCTAAGTTAGTTCTTTGTGATAGGAATAACATCAATATTTTATAATTAATTTTTATATCTTAAAAATCTAATTTTTTTAATAATATATTAAATTTAATTGATTAAAAATTATTTGAGAGATTAAAACCTTCCTTCAAATATGACATTAAAAGCACATTTCATTGCAGTGTCAGTAGAGTCCATAAGCCACGTAGGACTAGGTTTTTCCCACTCGGATCAATAGGATAACTCCTATTTTGCCCAGTTTTTAACGCACACCCGAGGAAAAGTGTAGTTTTAGGTTTATGAGCCTCTGTTCTTTGATCTCTCACTCCCCTTCATTTCCCTCTCTCTCTCTCTAAGCTAAGAATCGCCGAATTTGTACCAGAAAAACCCTAGAATTCCCTTCCAATCCCCGTCATGAAGAACCTGGGAATTGATATGCACCGGCCAATCCTTACCTTCCTTCCCATCAAAGATGTTTTGAAGTACAGAGCAATATCCAGATATTGGCTCGGATTGGTTGATGGACCACAATTTGCAATTGATCACGAATAGAATTCGAAGCCTAAGTCAGTTCTTTGCGACGGGAATAACATCTTCTTTCTTGATCTTCAAGATCGGAGAGCTTCCATGAGAGGAAGAGTTCCTCTAAACCGAAGCAAGATCGAGATACTGGGCTATTCCTGAGGGATTCTTGTTGTAATAGCCGATGGCCATGAGCTATTTATGTGGAACTTAGCGACAAGATTTTTCTAGAAAATCCGGTAGCACAACGTTGTAATTCCTCAAGATTTTGATAAAAGAAGCTTTGCTTTCTATGCATTTGGCTACGGCGAAGAGCAATTGAAGCTAATGAGAATAGTTTAGTTCCTTAACGGTCAACGCGACGTTTTTTCCAGGATCGAAGTGTACGGTGTAGAGACCAAAATCTAGAATCACTACGAAGGTCGTTTCCTTATTTCATAAGTATGAAGACTCCTTACGGAGTTATTCTTGATCAAAGTGCCCACTGGTTATGCAGTCGGAAAAAATCCAAGACACCAGAGTGTTAAGTACCAACGCAATATAGAGAGAAGAATTAAGAACAAGATGAAAGAATGGAGGAATAAAAGATTGAATTCTTGCAATACACATGAATAATGAGCTTTTGAGAGGCTCCCTCTTTCCCAATGACACATTCACTAGAATCTTCATGTCCTCCCTAGTACCCTCTGCCTTCATTTTATTCCTTACATAAACAGGAAAGTCATCACCCCCAAAATTCCCAAACTGCCTTTACACTCTTCATGTGCTAAGCATGGTTGGCGCTCATTGCATAAGTAAAATATATAGAAGGCTTATCAATACCCTCCACCCCCAGAGTCACCTTGTCCTCAAGGTAAAAGGCAAGAAACTGGTTTTGGATCAGCTCATATGATTCCCACGTCAACTTTAGTTCATACAAATCTTTCCACTTGATCAGTACCTCGAGCCCACGGCCTCCCTCACCAGGAGCAGCTTGAAATCCACGCACTGTTTCCGGTTCCACTTGTAACTTGAGGTCGTCCACAAGGTAAGGCTATCGGGGAATTGGGCGAAGGGCCCACAGCTTGGCGCAACTGAGAGACATGGAAGACCGGGTGAATGGTGGCCTCGGAAGGAATAAGCAACTTGTAAGCGACGGTGCCAACTCGAGCCACCACCGGATAAGGACCATAGAAGCGGGGGGCTAACTTCACATTAGCCCGAGTGGCCAACGAGTGATGACGGTATGGGCAGAGCTTCACGTAAACCATAGTACCTACGTCAAATTGGACCTCATGACGATGGGTATCCGCTGTCTTTTTCATGCATTGCTGAGCATGGTGAGGTTGTTGATGCAATTCAGCTAACATCCCATCCTGTTCCACCAATTCTTGCTCGACCTTCGAAGAAGGATTAGTGCCCATAGTATAGCGGATGACTGGGGGAGGATCACGACCATATATGATGCGGAAAGGAGTTATTCGCGATGATGTGTGGTAAGAAGAATTATACCAAAATTCAGCCCAATGCAGGTAACGGGCCCACGAACGTGGCTTTGAATTGGCGAAGCAACGTAGATAGGTCTCCAAACACCAATCACTACTTCCGTCTACCCATCCGTTTGAGGGTGGTACGCTATACTGTGCTTGAGAACAATGCCCTATAATCGAAACAATTCACTCCAGAAGCAACTAATGAATACCTTATCGCGATCGGAAACAATAGAGTTAAGGATGCCATGCAAGCGAACCACTTCTTTGGTAAAATTCATCACCATCGTGATCATCGAAAAAAGGTGTCGAAGACCAATGAAATGACTATATTTACTCAAGCGGTCCACCATAACCAAGATAGAGCCCCACCCATTGGACAATGGGAGCCCATCAATAAAATCCATAGAGATGTCTTCTCATACCTGCTGTGGAATTGGAAGGGGTTGCAAGAAACCCGTTGGGGACAACGAGGAGTATTTATTTTGTTGACACACTAAGTATTCTGCCACCCAACTTTGGATGTCCCTCTTCATACCCTCCCAAACACATTAGCGGCCACCCGTTTGAAAGTTTTCAGCAGCCCTGAATGACCCCTGAGAACTCCTTCATGGCATTCCTTGAAAACCAATTGAGTCAAAGGTGAAGAACATGGAATGACTAAACGGTTTTTATAGAGAAGTTGACCACCCACCACTAAATAGTCGTCGTGAGCCGCGACACTGGATTGGAGATCTGTAATAATACTACGTAACCGTGGATAGTTGATAACATGGGTCGTGACCTCATCGTGAAAGAGGGAGTAGGGCACGGTCAAAGACATAAGAGAGACCCCCGAAGGAAGGCGAGAAAGCACGACCGCAGCCTTGTTTTCTAACCCAAGCCGGCACTGAATATCGAAGTCGAACCCCATGAGCTCCGTGAGCCACTTTTGGTGATCTACACTCACAAGCCGCTACTCCAGGAAAAACTTCCAACTTTTTTTATCAGTTCAGATGATGAATTTGTGGCCCAACAAGTAGTGTCTCCATTTTTGGATGGCGAAAACAAAAGCCACGAGCTTCTACTCATAAACAGACTTGAGGAAGGCGTTAAGGGGTAGGGCAAGACTGAAATATGCAATTGGACATTGGTTTTGAGATAAAACCGCCCTAAGACCATGGCCCGATACATCTGATTCTACCATGAATAGTTGAGAGAAGTCTGGAAGGGCCAACACCGAAACTGTTGCATAGCCAATTTCAACATGTTAAAAGCTGCATCTGCCTCCTTACCCCACTTAAAATTGTCTTTCTTGAGTTGTTCCGTAAGTGGCTAGGCGATGGATCCATAATTTGCCACAAATCATTGGTAATACCCCGTGAGGCCCAAGAAAGCCCGAAGTTCTTTGAGCGTCGCAGGAGTAGGCCATTTCAACATCACCTCAATCTTCTATATGTCCACAACAACCCCCTCACCGGAAATTACGTGGCTCAAATACTCGAGTTGTGGCTACTCGAAGAGGCACTTTTTCTCATTAACAAAGAGACGATGCTCCTGAAGAGTTGTTAACACCAGGCTTAAATGTTCCACGTGCTCCTCCATAGTCCGGCTATAAACAAGGATGTCGTCAAAAACCACAAGCACAAACTTCCAAAGAAAACGGCCGAAGACGTCATTCATCAAAGCTTGGAACGTTGTCGGCGCATTAGTAAGCCCAAAAGGCATGACTAGAAATTCATAATGCCCTCATGAGTCTGAAACACTGTGTTAGGCACATCTTCCTGTCGGACACGGATTTGGTGATACCCGGGCGGAGATCCAACTTTGAAAAAATCATGGCATCATGTAATTCGTTAAGCAACTCGTCGATGATTGCAATGGGAAATTTGTCCAGAACAGTGGCTTTGTTTAAAGCCCGGTAGTCTACGCAAAATTAACAACTGCTATCTTTATTCTTAACCTGTAACACCGGACTAGAGAAATGGCTAACACTCGGTTAGATAATTCCCACTGCCAACATGCCCCGTATGATATTCTCAATTTCTTCTTTTTGGAAGTGTGGTAGCGATAGGGTCAAACGCTAATGGGGACAGTGCTAGGCTGAAGATTGATATAATGGCCATGGAACCATGATGGGGGCAGGTTGACCGATGAATCAAATAGCTCCTGAAATTGCTGTACCACCGTGAGAATTGGGGTGGGGGGTACCATGAGTAGAGCCGAGACCATATGTACTCAATACAACCCAACTCAAGGAGCACCCATTCCCCTTGGTCCTGGAGGGATTTCAACATAGCTTTAAGCGAGACTAGTGAGAGTTACATAGTCCCAAATTTCCTTGTATAGAGACAGCCACACCCTCAACCCAGAATCACATTGTGATAGTCTTCCAATTGACCTTAACCTCCCAAAGTTTCTAGCCACTACATCCCAAGGATCACATCCGCACTACCCAACTCCAAGGGCAAAAAATCCTCGACCACCTCTATGTTCTATATAGTGTCAAGATCACTCCCTTGCACACGCCCTCCCCACGGACAGTTAGTCCCATCCCCATAAGTACCCCATAATCGGTTATACCTTCCCATGACAGATTAAGCTTCTTTACCAAATCCACTGAGATGAAATTGTGGGAGGCTCCACAATTGATCATAACCACCACATCCTGTTGAGCAATCCGTCCCTTTACCTTCATAGTCTTAGGGGATGAAAGCCCCACAACCGAATTGATAGATAGCTCTACCACCTTAATTATGGTAGGTGCCACAGGCGAAACCCGGTTCTCTTTACTAACTTCGCCTCTTTTGAGAAAGTAATCATCCTTAGGATCATCACTAACCACTAACACATGATGCTCTTTGTCCTTACACCGATGTCAAATATAGTATTTTTCATCTGACTTGTTCTTGTCTCTGTTTGCGGGGAAGCAACCTGTTGACCTCGTTGGAATGAAGGGAGCTGAGAAGAGTAAGGGTTCATTGCTAAATTGAGTGTTTGGGCCTAGCCTAGATGGAAAAGAATGAGGCGGCCCTGAGCTATTATAGCCCAAACCCATATTTGGCGAACTACGACCAGCAACCATACCTGCATTGCGCTACCCCGAATGGCTAGAAAAACCGTGGGTTCGAAACCCGGCCGTACCCAGTCCCTATTTGGTAGATCGGAGATATCCATTACGGTCCTCGACCTGCTGAACGAACTCCATAATCCGAGGCAACCCACTCGGTTTCATCATTCGAACCTCCGCCCTGATATCGGGCCGGAGTCCATTGATGAATGTGCTCTCCAGAACGTCTTCAGATAAATCTGTCAATGGGGAAGAAAGGGCCTCGAACAGGCGACGATAGTCGCAAACTGTCCCTTCTTGTCGGATCGCCAAGAATTTCTCGCATGTGGATCCTTCTTGGGTGAGTCCAAAACACTCCAACAACAGCGTTTTCAACTCCTGCCATCGGCGATTCGGTCAGCGGCCATTTGCCCATTGAAACTAATTAAATGCTTCACCCTCCATGCTTACTGCTACTGCCTCCAATTTTCCTGACTCATCTAAGCGGTGGAACGAGAATTATCATTCCGCCCGAAAAATCTATCCCTCTGGATTCCAGCCCTCGAAAATCGGCATCTCTAACTTCCAGTAGGCTGACTCCAACTTTGTCGCATCTTCCGAAAACGACACAGGTGATCTGCCTCCTCCAATTGCAAGGCCGACTTCTCCCAAAATCATTACTGATGGAGATTTGGATGCAGTCAGAACCACCTCCTTACCCCTATCTATGACCTCCGGCACATACGGCGCCACAATCACTCCCAAACTTAAACCCGGCAGATCTGGCCCCTCAACCTTCTATAGCCATCGATCCATGTGGTCCAACACCGACATCCTTCCGAGGAGAGTTTGAACGTTCTACTCCAAATGAGCCAAGCGTTGCAGCTCACTTCTAACCTACTCCATCTCTTTCTGAACCTCACCTATCACCTCTGCGACCTACTCCTCCACAATATCAAATCGGCCTTCCATCTTTTTGGCTGCCATGTCCCAGAAAGAACTGCTTTGATACCAAAATGATAAGCACCAACGCAATATAGAGACAAGAATTAAGAACAAAATGAAAGAATGGAGGAATAAATGACTGAATTCTTGCGATACACATGAATGGCGAGCTTTCGAGAGGCTCCCTCTCTCCCAACGACACACTCACTAGAATCTTCCTGTCCTCCCTATTACCTTCTGCCTTCCTTTTATTCCCTTCCCAAACAGGAAAGTCATAACAAAATTCCTTTTACACTCCTCATGTTCTAAGCATGCTTGGCTCTCCTTGCATAAGTAAAACGTATAGGAGGCTTATCAAAATTGATCATCGCTATAGATTTCAACGTAAAACGTCACAAGGAAATTCCCCTGCCTGAAGTTCCAGGACCTGAAACCGAAAAGGTCGAAGTAGACCTTACTAATCTAGGAGGGTCTTTGTGCGTGACTTCTAACTATGTTTCTTTCAGTTGTAAATACTGCAACAAAGGGAGTCAAAAAAGATTGTCATCTGGACATTAAAGGACTCGAACTCAATCGCCTATTGGAGCCAACTTCTTGTAATCAAGCCTTCGCACTGGGGACGTTTCAGATTCTTGATCCCAGTGTGTTTCCTTGAAGGAGGGAAATCTGTTCTTCTCAACGAAGGTGGAGAAAAGTTTCTTGAATTTGATTTGAATAGGCATAAAACGAAGAGAATGCCCGTAGTTGGAACACCGTCAAGATTCTCCGTCCATGACTACCAAGAAAGCATGCTCAATCTGAAGCATCCATGGTGGAAACAGTAGTCGTGACTCGTGAGTCAAAAGATTGGCCCGTGGAACAAAAAGAAATTGTGAGTCATCATCGGCAACTGAATGATTGGAATGTCGACTTTTTTTCATTTTTATTTTTTATTTTTCCTGTCCGAGTTCTAGTTAGTTCTCCTTGATAGAACAGTAGTCACTTTTCGCCTTTGTGTTGGGTAATGCAATAGTTTTGCTTGCTTGCTTGCTTCTTTTTTCTTTTTTCAGTTGGTTTTTTTAGAGTTAATAAAAGTCAATTTCAGTTATGATGAGTTTTTATTTTTTATTTTTATTTTTTTATGTGACACAAAATCATGCACACACACATTTCAATCCTATAAAAACACATATCCGAGTCACTATTGAATTTTAGGTCCAAGTACTGAAAAGGAAGTTTCATGATGATAAAAACGGTGTGTGTGTCTATATATATACACAAATGTTTTATAGAATGGAAAAATGCTATAAAGAATACGCGTCAAAAAAAAAATAAAAATAAAAATAGATTCTATAGGTGGTGGAGAACCCTCCAAGTAGGGAAGTAAATGGGGCGGAGCCGACCCAACCCGACTCGCACACTTACCATGCCCTGCAAATACCCACCCCCATTTCTTATGCTGGTGCGGGGCAGGTCAGCGGGTACCTGCCCTGCTGACCCGCTTTTAATTTTTTTCTTTTTTAAATCCATTTATGTTCTGTTTCTTCCTCAAAATTGAAACTCCATCCTTCCATTACCTCTACAAAACAAAAAAACAATCCAATTAGTTCACATAAGTGAATCCAAAGTGAAATCAACAAAAAACCAGCACATGTCAACAAACAACCAGCACATGTCACCGCTATAAGTACACATAAATCGCATTCTGACGGACAATATTCACTCCTTAACCACAGATCAAGAGACTAGCACATATTTTCTTCAATTATCATACGAGAAAATCCAGACAAACAAAGTAAAATCAGAGCCAAAACACGCAGAAGTTAAAGAGGCCAAAACTAATAGAAATTGCAAGTCAGGAAAAAACCGTAATCAGTTGCTAAATCAAAGACTAATTAATGAATCAGCTAAACTAATAAATTATCAAAGCATTGCCCGAGGAACACTTGATCCACAAGAAAAACAAGGAAAAAAAAAAGGCACAAAACAACTCAGGACTTTAATCAAACATCTGGTATGCACAAACAAAACAAATCCAATTCGCACACAAAAACCAAAAACCAACAAAACCCAGATGAAAAATAACCTCCTCGAGCTTATCGGAGATTATGATGGAGGTGACGACGACGAGAGAGAAGAGCAAAATGAAAGCCAATATGTAGCAGTTGGTGCGGGCGGTGAGACGGAGAAAGCTAACCGCCACCCGCCGGTGAGACGGAGAAGCCTTGGGGCTTGAATGATGATGCGGTGGTGGTCGGAGATCGGCGGAGATTCTCACGTGAAACCAAGCAAAACAGAGAGAAAAGAGGTCGAGGCGAGACTGGGAGAGTGAGAAATGTAGGTTTGGGTTAAAAATAAAATAAAAAATTTTAAATACTAATTGGAGCGGGTTAAGGCCGACCCGCCTCGCAATCCTATAATGTGAGGCGGGGCGGTACCCATATACCCGCCCCATTTTCACCCCTACCTCCTCCAAGGCTCCAATTAGATAAGGTAATCATCAATGCAATTGAGGAGGCCTTTTGACATTTAGATAAGATAATCTCTTTGGTTTCGGCCCAATTTTATACCAAGTCCGGATATCAATGTACTACTATTATTTACGGATTTAGTTTAGAAAATATTATATTTTTTGGTTTATTACGAATATTTACACTTCTTTATGATAAATAATAAAAAAAATTTAAAATTTTCTTTTCTATCAATTCTTTTTAATTTCATTAAATCAAATTTAGCTTATTTGATAAACATCTTAGATTCTTTTTTTTTTTGTTTCCTTTTTGTAATTTCTTTATTTGTTAATTCTTCATTCTTTATGGAGGGTAAAATTATCCTTATAATTACTCTTTTAGATATTTTTGTAAATAAAACGAAAAATGAATATATTTCAACCCTTTAAAAATCTATGTAAACAACCCTTTAATTTATATGCCCTCTTATTTGTGTCTAATTTTTGTCTCTCAACAATATATGATATGCATATTACTAACATAATATTTTCATTGATTTGATATAATATTGCAATTAAATATCACTAATATATTTAGTTTTTTTTATTTTTTTTTTAAAGATTGTTATCTATTTTGGCTCGGAACCTTTTAAAGAGGTGTAATATTAGGGTCACCATCCATCACTATTGCCATATAATAATAATAATAAGGGAAAATACACGAAATAGCATATTTGGTAATACCATTTGAAGTATAGCATAAATTTTTGAAAATAATAGCATATTTGGTTAAAACTTTTTCTAAAATTCCATGTTTACCCTTGTCTTCTTCGCGACAAATCTTCATATCCAGTAACACATCATCTTCATCTCCGGTGGAGTGTCATCGTCAAATAGACGACGACTGCACCCGCAACAAGCGTTGCGTGATCCGTCATTGGAACCAATGCGATGGTGGCCACCTTGTGATCTGCTCATCAGGCCAAGAGAAAAAAAAAAAAAAAAAAAACTCAGACCTTGACACAACTATCATGTGTCTCCTAGATCTGCTTTCCCAAGGCAACCGGAGATTAGTGACGAAGCTCGTCGCCTTTATCACGAAACTCGATCTCCATTGACGAAGGTCCCAGATTACGAAGGGTTCCCAAGTTCGTGATCGCAATTCCCACTCTCGCGAAAGGCTGGGTGTGGCGATTCCCACGACCTGGGTTGGCAGACGGACCGCAGAGAGGTTGTGATCGATTGACACCATCTTGCACTATCAGAGACAACACATAGGTTACCGTCGCCGGAGAAGACGACGCCGCTAGGAGAGAAAGAAAAATCCTGGGTTTTCAAGAAAATACAATATAGAAAATCTTGTATTTTCAAGAAAATAGTCTAGAAAATCCTATATTTTCTAGGAAATCCTATATTTTCTCTGATTATTCATTGTCGGAAAAAACGACGTCGCCAGGAGAGGAAGGAAAATCCTAGATTTTTAAGAAAATATAGGATTTTCATAGGATTTTATTTTCTAGATAGAAAATCTTGTATTTTCAAGAAAATATAGTCTAGAAAATCCAATATTTTGTAGGAAATCCAAGATTTTCTCGGACTGTTCGTTGCCGTCGCAAGGAGCTTCTTTGGGTTTGTCCTCTAGCCGGCGTTGCAGGTCGCGACGGACTTTTTAGTCGGCATTGATGGTGATATATTTCACGAGATCTCCGTTGGCATTCGCTTGCCATCACAATAGTCACCGTCAATCACAGCAAAGAAGCCGCGCTTGTCGCCAGAGAAGGTTGGAATGCGATTTTCTCTGTCGCAATTTCGCCGTGATGGAGTTCGTGATCTACTCGCATGCGATGACGTCGGAATTGCTACGCCGAAGGAAACACACTGTTACTGCTACAAGTGGATCCTGCTGTAAATGGCTCAAAAGAGTAGGGGCAGTTTCGAAATTATAGTACAATAAAATCACAATATGCCGTTTTTTCACTTCCTTAAAAATTATGCTATTATTTTCGACTCCACCTCCAAAACATCCCATTTCCTTCTTTGTCCCTAATAATAGTAATAATAATAATCATATTTTTATGACTTATAAATAAAACGCACATGTCATTAGATGTGATGAATAACAAAAATATATATATATATTTTTTAAAAATAAATTATTTGTTTGGTCATTAACTTTTTTATTAAGTTATAATTTAATGCTTTTTTTTTTTTTCTAAAAGCTTCATGAACTCTTTAAAAAGATATAAAATAGTCATTTTTTACTAATAAATATTAAAAATTGAATGAAGTATATCAGTATAGCACATATAAGTTGAATTATGTAAATTTTTTTTCTTAATTATACTTAAATAATTATGTAAATTTTTTTTCTTAATTATACTTAAATAATTTGATTGTGAATATGACCTTATATATATATATATTATCTATGACGGTGGACATCTCTCTTTATTTGATTTTCCTAACAAATACATTTTTTAAAACAATGTTTATAAGTATAATAATATCTGAATTTTCATTGTCAATTTGTTAATGAAGAAAATGCCAAAACAGTTGGAAAGTAAGTATTATCAATATTGCAATCAATCCGGCGCCCCTTCTTCCACTAGAAATTATAGGCTGCCTCATCTTCTTTCGGACTATTACCAAACAGAGAAAAACAAGTACCAAAAGAGAATATAATTTAATGAAACTAAATGTATTAGTAATTAAAATTGACCTGCAAGTTCCCAAAAAAAAAAGAAAAAAAAAATTAATGATCTACTAAACTCTAATACTGATCGAGATGGAGATGAGAGAAATATAGCCAGGAATCCAAAGCAAAAGTTGCTGACGACGCGTAGAGAAAATTATGGAATTCAGCTCCCGCATGCTCCTTACCAGCGCGCAGTCCGCCGCCTTGGCCGGCGTCTTGAGGCCAAGCAATGGCTGATCATCTTCGCGTGCTATTCTTAGGAGAAAGAAAAATATGCCAAAAAGGAGTGATTCAATAATTAAATTTGAATTTGTGAAGAATCCTAGTGGAAAGTTTTGTCCCTAAACGGCTGTTGGGTGGATAAGACTTGCTATATCAAAAAGTAGGGCTCGACCAAAAATAATTAAAAATTATGTTTTATCTTGGAAGAGAACTAGACTCAACCCCATTAATTTGAATTGCAATTTTTTATTTACTTATAAAATAGGTTCCAAAAACAATATCTTATTGATCCCGTGCAATTTTAATTGCATTAGTTCCCTGTCATATTTGAAATATATATAAAAACAAAATTAGAAATATTAACTCCAATTATCAATATATATAATAGTGAGTTGTTAACTTTTTTTTATCAGTAAGTGTTCTAAAAACAACACATCCGTATATTATATTTATTAATAAAAGATAATAATTAATAATCATGTGAAATGATACTTAAAATTAGTATTATATAATTCATTTAATTTAATAAATATAAAAGGATTTAGAGTTTGCGTCTTGCTGCGAATCATATGCATGTACAGTATCCCTCCAAGAGAAGAAGTAAAAGATATATAAATTGAATCCAAAAATATGTTTTTTAAGTCCTGTAAATGAAAATTTTAGAAAATTAAAAAGAAAAGAAGCAAAAATTATATACACGTTCATGTACAAAATTCGTTTTGAACAATTTCATCCAAAGAATGAATGATTATAATTTAGATTAAAATTCGATTGGATTGGATGGCAAATATAAAAACCAACAGGATTGTATTCGATACGGTCAACATTATTTGCTTCATACAGACCACCCCATTAAAGATAATCACGAATCTTTTGGAGACAGAATCTCTTTCTCTAATTGTAGATAACTGATTTTATTATACATGTAATGAATATAAATTTACTGTTGTCCAAATTTACCCCCATGTACTTCACTGCAATAAAAAAATGTCACAGTTTTGTGCGAATATATGTTAAATATAAATATATTTATATATATAGAGAGAGAGAGAGAGAGACGTGAGGAGTGGGATCATCACTAACCAAAGTCTGAAAAATGATCAACAGTTCTAAAAAAATAACAAAATGTCTAAATTGAGTCTACAAAAATTAAAAGATACAAGATCAAGGCTTAAATCACGAGCAGCGGATTTCTTCCCAAGAAATGTTAGCTAAAAGAAAAAAACAGAGAATAAAAAATTTCAACAAGCTCAACCGTGCCAGACCAACAGAAATACAAAAGCATAAAAATGTAAGCGGGGAAAACAAAAGAAAAAAATAAGTTAAATTTTCTTGGGCAATATCTGTTTGGGTTTCCGAAACAAATCCGTCAGATCAGCTAAAGAAAGGGTGTTGTGGCTCAGAATTCACCCGGGGGATTATGGTAGATATTGGACTCTCCGCTTCCGTTAATACTGGACTATTTCAGGGCCCATTGGAACCACGAAGAAAAATTAATTTTAGTGGAAGTTATAGCGGAACCACTTCCACTAATACTCCACTTTCACAACAAAAATTAGGTAAATAGATAATTTTTAAATAAATAAATGGATAATTTTTTTTATTTAGAAAAATAATCATTAATAAGTGATTGACTATAATCAATCAATGATAAATTTTTGTTCAATTACTGATTAATCATAGTCAATCAATGATTGATTGATTGACCATTTAAAAAAAAAATAGCCATTTTGATAATTTTACAAAATTTTGATCATTTATTAAAAAAAAAATTCTTAGAAAAAAAAGATCATTTACCCAGAAATGATAGTATCAATGTGCTCATAACCAGATAGTTTAAACTAGTTTTGCTTGAAAAATACTAAGGACATCAAGGGTTGGTATTGCTGTGTTTATGCCATAATTTCTACTTTGCTAGAATTTATGCCATAATTTCTATTTTCACTTCTAGCAAAAGGAGAAGTAGAAACTAAAAGCAAAAATTAGAAATTATAACTTCTCCAAATAACTATTAAAATGCATTAGTATTTGTGCAAATGACTTTTGATTACTTTTACCAAATATAATATTTGCAACGTAATTTATGAAAATGACTTTTGGAGAAACCAAAAGTATTACTAAACTAATCACAACTCTAATTTCAACTTTTGAATACCAATTTATACGGCATATAAGTTGTTGTTTTTTTATTAGTAAATATTTAAAGTACCATCACATAAATTAATTGTATCTATCAATGAAAATATGATATTTTAATTGATACTTAAAAAATTAAGATTTGAATTGGTATCCCTAGCACTTCTCATTTTATTTATTATCTAGTAAGAATAATATTTGAACATTGGTAAGGGCAGGGTGGGTTGAGGGTGAAATCCAAAACTCAAATCCTACGAGAAGGAACAGAGTGATATCGGTACCATCGATAAGGAGCCTCGTATGATTTATCATAAATTTATTATAAAATTCAAATATTTCAAGACAATGATGACCATTCATAGAATGTAATCAAAAGTATAGCTGATTGCATACATGATTTATGGAGATCATATCCTTTCTTCTTCTTCTTCTTCTTCTTCTTCTTTTTTAACTCTTCAACCAAAGTTGTGGATTTGAACCAATAAAATAGAACTTGGAACAATTTGTAGCATTGATGGGAGGTTATTATTAGAAGTACGGATGGCTCCAAGCTCATTTGCCCATTTCTAGAAAATTGTCAAAGGAAACTTCAGGCTCTTTGTTCTCATTATTGAAAAAAAAAAAAAAAAACACAAAAACAAAAACAAAAAACCAAAATAATAATAATAATAAGCTCTTTATTCCTTATCTTTTTTTGTTGTTTCCTTCTGTAACATAGATTCCATCTAAACTATATTCTTATGTGATTAGGTTCACGTTCTCTTTTATTTCTTAAATGTGACTCACGAAACGGCTTGCTGCTGTACTCGATTCTTTTAGGGTGCCTAAAGCTCCTTTTTTGCCTATTCTCTTTTTTGTGCAGTTAACATATACTCAAACGGTGCATATTGTAAGAGGCCGAATAATATAAGATATATATATATATATATTTTTTTTTTTTTTGCAGCAGTTTTACATTAATTATTTATAAGTGTTGGGTAAAATTTTCCTCATCATATAGAAGTTATTAGTAATTGATTAAATCTAAATTTGAACTTAGGGAAAAGTCTACTTAAGCAAGAGTTTAAGTAGAAATATATCTAAACTTATATTTGGGTGGAAGCCTACATAATTATAAGATAGAAGTCTGCCCAATTATGAGATAGGAGTCTACCTAAATAGAAGCCTACCTAGTTATAAAATAGAAGTATACCTAGTAATAAGGTAGGAGTCTACCAAATAACAAGGTAGAAGTCTACCTAAGAAGAAGTCATAGACATCTGCCTAGGTATGAGGTAGAAGTCTACCTAAGAAAAAGTCTACTTGAGACCATGTCCAAGATCAGAGCAGAGAGCTCAAATGTCTATAGGAGTTTAATGATCCACAATTAATATGAGTTTACAAAATGAGCTCAAATGTCTATATTTAATATTGCAGAAATAAAACATTTAGAGTTGTCATGTATTAAATCAGCGAAAGATGAAAGATAATTAAAAAGATAATAAACTCTCAAATCAATAGGAGATTAAACTCTTTCATTTCTAATGTACTATAAATTTTCTCAAATTAAATTTAAAAAAGAACATATAATTTTCAATACAAAACCTTGAGCCACTAACACATGATTCTAGTTTCTCTATATTGTTTTTAAGATTCTCTTGTGTTTTCTTGTGTTGTTGCTTGACATTCTTAATTATTTTTGTTCATTTTATCTTGTTTTCTAATTTTGAAATATTCATTTAGTGTTTGGATAAAATTTTGCTTCAACATGTACATGAAAGCAATCACTGTTTTGATCATTAGACGTCCCCTTGTAGAATCTAAATTGAAAAGAAAAAAAAAAAAGTTAAGCTCTCTTCATTGCAAGATTAGTAGAGTTTGGAAACAAGCTTATTAGTAGTTTTAGGTATAATTGTAATTTCATAAATAATTTTATTTACTGAGTTCGAATCTTTTTGTCTTTATTAATAATAACGATAATAATAACAGATTACATCACAGTTAGGCCACGCAACTCCCAGACAAAAGTTCAAAATACAGAAATATGCATGATCAGGTTTGGCATAACCATTTTTACATAAAACACATATCCGCAGTATATGTCACTTTTAAATTTTAGGTCCAATTTAGAAGAGTGCAAACCGTAATCGTTAGAAAACTCAAGAACTGGTAATTTGGTAGTGTGATTAATGTGCACTAAAAAAAAAAAAGGAAAAATACATAGGAAGACGAAATTTTTTTGATTGGGTATGAAAAAAATGTTTAACTACATTTATGTTGTGAACAGTCAAATCTCTGGCAATTACATAAGAATGAAAAAGATGCAAAACTAATAAACTTGAGGAACCATCTAAAATTGCATACCATTGTCGGAGTAAAGATTCTCAAACCTACTATTAAGTTGTAAAAAAAAAGAAAAGAAAAGAAAAGAAAAGAAAAGACTGTGTATGACGTTATCGTTCTTTTTAGGAGTTGCTATTTGCCATATTTGCAGAGCAGCCGATATGGCTACCATGGTTTAGCTTGATATTCTTTTGTAAGTTTTTTATTTTTTTATTTTTAATGAATTTAAAGTAAGATATTCAAAATCTATGTCTTTTGAGTTGTAATGGAGTTAGGAATGGACAGAGTCGAAGGAAAAGAGAGACCAGGGGGAGCTTAAGCCCCCCCTCAACTTTTGATTTTTTAAAAAATAACATATGATTTTAATTAAACTTTCATAGTAGTTCTTCTTAAAAATAAAAAATTTGCTCATAATAACTCTCTTATTATCTATGATATAGTTTATTAACCTCCCTTAAGAAAAAGTTATAGCTTCATCACTGGGAGTAGGAGGAGTTATATGAGATTTCAAGATTTTGTTACGGTTGCATTTGCGAAGAAACTTGATGGAGTTACTGCGAAACTGAAGCCTATCTCCATCAGTTTTTTGTGGGTTATGCAGATGCGATCTGTGGAGTCTGATGCATTAGCAATCATTTTTCCTATCTATGAAGCATAATACCTTTATTTATTTATTTATTTTTGTAATGAGTTTGGTTTGTTATTGTCAATCTATCTAATCTTATTTGCCACATATGTATATTTATATATTTTTTCTATGAATTAGGTTGTCATGTTTTGAGAAGCTAACAGGATTGTCTCCTCAATTGCATGCTCTTGCTATTGATGATTAGCTAATTTAATTGAAGGATTCTCCACCACCTTAATTCATTATTCTTTTTCAGGGCTTTTTTTTTTTGGTTAATAACAATGACATTTTCTATTCTTTAAAAAAATATATATAATAATAAACTACTTATGATGAAGAAACTTCCTCTTCAGTACATGGTCTTGTAAAGCAACTTCCTTTAGTTCATGTTGAAGTTGTGGAAGCCTTTTGACATTTAAATAAGATATCTCTTTTTTTTTTTTTCGGCCCAATTTTGTACTAAAGTCCAGATATCAATGTCCTACTACTATTTGTTCACATGCAGATAAAAGGTGTAATATACAATAATTGCACAAAAACTACTCATATAATTGTCATTATAATCTTCTAAATAGTATTTTTTTTTGTTAGGTTATTATTTGTTATTCAAGTTTAACTTCAACTCAATTATCTTTTTTTATCTTAATTTTTATATTTTTTAAAAAAATTAATAAAATTTATAATAAATTTTTAAAAAATTAATTAATTTTAATTTAAAATTTTTATCTTTTAACTAATTTAGTAAACGAAGAGTATAACTTACAAATACCACTAATCTGTTCAGATTTTTACGTCCGGCTATAAGCCTGTAACCAGTCATGAGCAAATGGGAGGGTAGCTATGACTTTCTGACACTTTTCCCAAAAAAAAAAAAAAGGCCATGCAAGACGTTCATTAAATGATGTACGGACAAAATGGCAACAGTTACTTTAACGATTAACGTTCGCTTTCAAAGTCCTGTCGTGTCGAGGTTTTTATTTGAGACAGAGAACGTCGTAACGAAACTTGTAACGGCAAAACTGAATTTTGGTGACCAGATGACAGCTATATCTATTAATTTAGAAATAAAGACATGAAAATAAAAATAAAAGAAAAAGAAAAACCAATCCATCAGTTTTAAATTCCTTATGTGCACTAACCAGAAAAAAAAAATATATCATTATGTCCACGTGGGTGCGACAGTGCGAGTCGAAAGATTTTTCACGAGAAAATTAATGGATACATGAATTTGTATACGAAAGAAGGTTCTTTTTAGATTTTTTTTTAATTAAACCGTGTATATTATTTAATTTGGTTTTCCGCGTAATATAATTCTGCAATACACGCAAGAGATTGCAAGGAAAGGAAACTTTACAATAACAATTAACAAGATTATGTAGCCTTTCCTTAATTTACATATTTTTTAATGTGAATGTAATCACAAAGAATAAGGTTTAATGTCCTTCGAGTGACGGGAAAATAAGCAGAAAAATAAAATTATGAATCTATAATTTTTTTTGTCCTCTTAAAAAAATCTAGATGTCTTTTTTTTTTTCCCTTGAAATTTATGAAATGCCACCTACTACTCAAGAAATAGATCTTTTTTCAATTGTCGAAGTTATCAGATTATAGAGAAAGGCGTAAATGATTGAAAAAATAGTGCTATATAATTAATAGTTGCATTGATCAAATGGCACATGTTGCTACTTGTTGTTTCAATGAATCAACAAAGAAACACTTTTGAAACTCATTTTGTACTATTATATTTCATATAAGGATTTTGCCAATGTTGTGCCAACGAACCAATTTCTAAACTATTAATTTTTTTCCCCATGTTTTCTTATAATTTCATCACAATACAAGTTGAGGAATGTTTTCTCAACGGATAAAACAATAGTTTTTGTTGATGGTATGAACTAAAAGGTCCTACCGTGAAATTTATCAAAAATTAATGTAAGCAAAGAAACAACCACGTCAAAGGTATTTCATTCTTCATGTGGTACTCCCTTATGAAGTTAGAGGAAAGAGTCATTTTAATAGCTTGTAACATAATGTTGTGTTTTCTCCTCAAAGAAAGGGAGCGTTGCTTTCATAACACGAATGAATCTTTTAATTAAACGTTAAATCTAATCAAAATCATATTAAAATATGAAAATATATAGAACAAAAATGCTTAATATGATCTTAATAAAATCAGATTTAATGGTTAAAAGCATAATTCTTATATAAGGTATGATACTTGTGTGAATAAATATAATATCTTATTATTTTTATCAATTATTAATTTATTATTCGGGGATATGGATTGTATTCCAGGTTTTCAACAACTTTGCTTCCTTCACAACAAACTCCCCTAACAAAAGAAATCGTGTAATGTGCATATCAAATACGACAACAACAAACACCTATTGACAGCAATATTATTATTTTATTTTTTTTTTTTTGGCTTAACATTGTATACACGTACCTATCCTTATACACACACATACACACACAACACACCAATGTTCGTCTTCTTTTTCTGTCGCGTAATGTCATGCTTGGCATATTTTTTCCGTGCGTTTTCAATAATTCTCAAAAAGGAGTTAACTTTAACTTTAGACCAATATATTGTACATGAAATTCACTAACCATTTGTATATGCAAATGTATTATGCGTGTCCATACCAAATAACGACACCCCATTCTCATTTGGTTCACAAAAATTTTCAATTATTTACAAAAATTTTGGGAAAAAAAAATTTTATGCTGAAAAAGATATGAGCTCTTCGCCGCCACATGAATATGAATAATGTTTCTCATTACTAGGAAAGCAACTTCTAGCTAAAAAATTCCCTTTCACTGACCACCATTGAATTCTGTTGCCAATTTTTATTTTTATTATTAGTATTTTTAAATTACGTCGCCGCAAAATAAACAAAAAGAGATTGCATACTTTAATTAATTATAAAAAAAAAGATGAAGAAATTGTATATATTTTATTGTTTCAGAAACTCAAGTTCAGAGATTAAATCTGCACCGTTGATACTTTTACAAGTCCTCATATCTTGGCCGTCAACTTCTCGATCCCCGCCAATGTAGGCAGATGGCGTGTGTTGAGAACGGGGAGTGTGGGTATCATCAAGTGGGCGTAGATGGCGTGTTTGGCTTCCGCGCCTCGAGAAGCGCGTAGGACTTCTTTTCCGTCGGCGCTGATTGAATTCAGCAGGCCGGGCCCGTTCAAGTCGACCGAGTAAGCAAAAACACTGCCCACATGAGTGAAATGACAAAAACACCCTTACCTCGACCCAGACACAGTAGAAGTAACGGAGGATTTTTTTTTTTTTTAATTGGTTTTTGGCCGGAGTGTATAAAGAGTGTTTTCAGTTATGCTGTTGGCTCCACCAACTACTGAACAGACAGCATTTCTAATAAAAGTATTAGGGTTAAAATGACTAAAATAACCTTGTGTTTTGTTTGTTATCGATTTAGGTGGGAGTGGTAATGGACGCAAATCACAATTGCTCCATTTTTTTTTTTAATATCGTATTCAATTGAAGTTTTTTGGCCACTAGAGGGGGAAAAAAAAGTAAAAAGATAAATGAGATAAATTTGGATATTTGGGAATTGGGATGTCCTTTCATGGGTTGAAATCATTAAAGTAAAAAGTATTGTTAGTTATTAGGGTTAAAATGACTAAAATAGTCTTGTTGTTCTGTTAGTTATCGTTTTAGGTGGGAGTGGTAATGGATGCAAATCACAAGAACTCTTTTTTTTTTTTTTTTTTTTTTTTTTTTTAAATATCATATTCACTAGAAGTGTTTTGGGCACTAGGAGAGGGGGGGGGGGGGGGGGGGGAAGTGAAAAGATAAATGAGGTAAATTTGGATATTTGGGAATTGGGATGTCCTTTCATGGGAAGCAAAATTATTTGATGTGAAATAATATACTAATGGTTGCAAGAAGGTTGAGTTGGGGAAGCGAGAAGTGGTACATACATTGGGTGCGTGACACGTGTCAACATCTAGATAGATGCTTAAAAGAAGAAAATAAAATATTAAAATAAAAAAAGGTCGTTTGGATGGTTTAGTTGATAACCAATTTTCTTCTTGCAAAAATTTTGCCCCACACGCAACCTTATAATAGGAAATGTCAAATTGGTTCTCTTGCAAAATGTCTAGCTGGTTAGTGCGGTGTGGCACGTGAAATCTCGCATGAAAAATTACACAATTAGCCCTGAGAAATTTGGCTAATGTTGGTGAAGAATAATAAAAACCTTCTTATTTTCAATAATTTTTTTCTACAACATGGTGCCATGGTTGACCCACTTATTAGCTCTTCCGAGCTTGGGGGGGGGGGGGGGGGGGGGTCAGTTTTCCATAATTCGGTTGTTCTATTTTATTGGACAAAATGTTTCTGAGGTTCAAAAAGGTGAACAAGTGACTTATTTTATTGAGTCAAAGTTCTTCAATTATATATTCCACGAGTCTCTTATCAAACGGTTTGTGATGTTGGGAAATTAAAATAAACATTATAAATGCAAATGGAATTTATAAGAAAATACAATAAGATAATTAAGAATAAAAGCTCATCACACTCAAATATATTATCTCTATTTTCTTGTTTTGTTGTTGGTTCTTCAAGTTTTATTAATCATTTCAACTAAATTTAACAACCTAATCACATAAACAGAAGTTGAATATTTAAAGTACCTAAGTAATTATCTTAAACATCAAAATTTAAGTAAAAAAATAGCTAAACCGTCAGAAAATGAGACAATAAATTTAAACTCTATTCTTACCTAAATTATTTTTTGTTAAGAATATTTCCCATATGAGATATTGTGAAACTAGAATAGTTTAAATTATTACTTAAATAAAATAGTTTAAATTATTATAATTGATGAAAAGGGTTGCGCAAATAAGAACTTCTGATTATTATATGGCCAACATGTAAATAAACCACTCGGTAAAATGAGACTTCACTCTGATCAGCATATATTTATTGTATGTCCTGTATAATATATGTGTATATATTTATATATATTACTCACTTTGCAAGTGTTAATATATGAAGAAAGAACTTTGCCTCCCCAAGCTTAGCTAATATATTACACATTCCAATAACCCCTATGCGGATGTATTGAATCTTTTAGATTGAATATTATACCCAATAATTGAGATTCTTTGTATTCACATTGTTATTATCAAGGTTGATTAAAGCGTGCACAGTTTTGAAATGTTACTCCTAGTCTATACCTCTTATCTTATAATTAGATTTTAACCATTAAATAAAATGACGTATTTCTGAATTCAATGAACTGTAACAAACATTAATTAGTGCCACTTAATACAGACTTGGGTATTCTGTTACTGTTCCACATTCAATTAAACTACATATGAAACTTTAAAATTTTATAATTTGGGTGAATATTGGACCTAAGCAATTATATTGGTGTCTTTGTTTAGCCATAACTTTTTGGAGGATGGATTTGAAAGGTTTAAATATGTACTTTAAAATTTTCAATAAAATTTTTTTTTTCTTCAAATTCTACTTTCAAAGGCATTATTTAAAATAATCTATTGGAAAATAAGCAATTCTAGGAACTAAAGAGCTTTGCAAAGAGGGGGGAAAAATCATCGTACAAAAAAAAAAAAAAAAAAGTGCGGAGGGACCCCAACATTTCAAACAAAATGAAGAAAAAAACAAAAGAAATTCCAAATTGAATTTGGACTAGGTCATGTACATTAACCATCAACAATAATTTTTAGGACTAAAAGGGTTTAAATTGACCGTAGCTCAGAATTTATTACCTAATTCTTTGGAATTATAGTATTTTAATTTTTTCCAATTAACATGGTAAATTCTTCCTTATTATATTGTCAAGAAACCGCCTAAGACCATTTGGTCTAATGACACGAGGAGTGAGGGTTGAGGAGGACTGGAGAATACTAGATAGGAATCATGAGTTCGAACTCACATAATTATAATATTTGTTATTTACATAATTGTATATGTTATTACACATGTAAATTTAAAAATTAAAAAAAATGTTGTGAAGAAACCTTTTTTTTTTTTGGTGGATGGTGATGAATCCCAATGGAATGGGTGTTTCCAAATTGGTTTTCATAATGCTAATATTTAATTTGGCTCTAGGAAAGTTTTTTTTTTTTTTCGTCCATCAACAAAGTTGTACAATGACAATTCACCTAGTTTTGGGCTCAACTATCTTTTTTTTTTTTTTTTTTTTTTTTCAAATGGTAAATCCAAGCATAGGCCAAGCCAAAAATGTGGGGTTCCATCACCGAACTTTATCTTTTCTAAACAACCAGCTCATGTTGACCAAGTTGTGTGAACAAGTCTCTGTTTAACAAGATAGTGTTTAATAAATTAGTTAGAAATAAAATTTTTAAATTAAAATTAGATTGATTTTTTAAAAATTAATTATAAATTTTATTAAATTTTTATAAAAAGATAAAAATTAAAATGACAAAATATAGATTAATTAGAGTTGAATTTAAATATTAAACAGAGACTCAATCTACAACTCCTCAGGACAAAATTATTGTGACTAAGGGTATTTTTGTCATTCCACTTCAAACCTGGTTGAATTGTACTTTAATTTGAAGGAACAAAAGTTTACATTATTACTTTTCAAATTTACCAATCTCACAAAATATTTTCATTCCCAAAATCTAATTTATAATTATTTTTTAAATTTTGGGCACGTCGGAGGTAATAATTTGTTGGCTGCGGAGACAGTTTTCGCCTTTCGCGTTTTTTAAAATTCTCTACTCAAACGTAAAGTCTAGAGTGGTGACCGACTCGTGTCGGCAATCTAAGAAGAATTTACCGGGAATCGTCCGTTAAGACAAACCAGCTACTAGAATTTCGAATCAGCGAACCAGGGAAAGGGAAAATTTCAAAGTAACGGTACCGTGGTCTAACGTTTCGTGACGGCTCGTTCCCATTCGCTACACGTGGTCGAGGGGTCGTTTTCATCGTGTTCTGGATTGCATTCCCGGGCTTTCGCCGATTGCCTTTTAGAATAGTTCGTAACTGTCCAGTCAGATGATCACAGCCGAATAAAGATGATCTTCCCCTCACTTAAAACAGAATACATGTCCCGCCTACAACAAACAGCGCGTGCCATTCACGTCTCCAATCATTGGCTCGTGTGTTTCACGCTATTCAAACGAGGCGAAACAGTTTTTAGGCTTCAATTAGAAAGAGAAGACATTGCGTGTAAACGAAGTGTTCGTCTCAGCGGACGCAATCACCGTCAATACATCATAAATATCACACTTACCTGAAATAAACGGTTCTGATCTAACATAGATATACTCATAGAGATTCAGCTGTATAAAGTTCTTATTTAATTGCACCATTAATTTAAACAAACCCCAAAAAAAAAAGAAAAAATAGAAAACCATAAACCATAAACCAGAAAGCCAAAGCGCTAGTTGGAAACCTCTCTCTTTCTAGTTATATATTTATTTATCTAATTTTTTTCCCATTATTATCAATTTAAGGTCATAAAGAGAAAGAAACCGTCTCTCTCTCTCTCTCCTTCTCATGCGTTTCTTCAAAAGACAACTCTTTTAGCTTCTTCCTTCCTCTCTCTTCCATTCTCTCTCTCAAAGAGAAAGAAAAAAGGAAAGGGAAAAAAGAGCAAGAAAAACCAGAATGCAATCCGGCTTTACCGGAGGAGGCGGCGGTCTTCCCGACTTCTACGCCGCCACAGGCCGATCCATGGCGACCGCCATGAACAACGCGCCTTCACAGCCTCCCTACAACCGGCCCAACCTACCAGGAATCTTCCTCGACCCGGCGACATCGCGGATCGCTCGCCAGAACCCGGCCTCCTCCATGATCGGGAAGCGGACCCTCGCCGAGTTCCAATCCCATCACCAGTATCTACCAAACCAAGGCCTCGCGCAGGTGAACTACCCCCGGTTGGTGAAACCCAAGGTTTATCAGCACCCTTCTCCGATCTCCCCTCTTTCTCCGATTGAATGTTCCCCTACGACCACCACGTCCTCGGAGACTTCCTCTTCGTTGTGGTCTCAGCGGTTTGGTCTGCCAACGCATCAGCAGCTCCGTCCTCAGCCTATTGCCCCCGCGATGCAAGGAGCTCCTTACGTAAACGGTACGGTTCAGAACCGGGTTCCGGCGGTGGATTCGGACAAGAAGATGATAAACCACCGGCTTCAGGAGCTGGAGAAGCAGCTTCTAGATGATAACGATGAGGAGGAAGGCGACCCTGTGTCCGCGATTACCAACAACAGCAACAGCGAGTGGTCGGAGACGATACAGAATCTGATCAGCCCTAATCAGAGCCAGAAACCAGTTTCGCCGTCGCCGACTTCTTCATCCTCGTCCTCGTCCTCCTCGGTGGCTTCTCCGGCCACCACGACCTGCTCGAAACAATCGCTGATGGAGGCCGCTTCGGCAATTTCGGAAGGGAAAACGGAAACGGCGGCAGAGATCCTCACGCGCCTGGGTCAGGTGGTGTCCAACTCGAACCCTAGGCCCAATTCGGAGCAGCGAGCGCTGGAGTTCGTCGCCTCAGCGCTGAAATCGAGAGCCATCCCGTCGGAGAATCCTCCGCCGTTGAACGAGCTTTTCTCTCCGGAGCACGCCGCGGCGGTACAGAGTCTCCATGAAACCTCCCACTGCTTCGGCCTCGGCATCATGGCCGCCAACCACGCGATTCTCGAGGCGACATTACCGGACCAACTGCCGGCCGCAAGCACCACCACCACCAACAACAAGATTCATGTTGTTGATTTCGACATCGGTCAAGGAGGCCAGTACGTGAACCTTCTCCGCGCGCTCTCCGTGCGTCAGCAGAACGGGAAGGTTCCGGTGGCGGTGAAGATCACCACCCTCGCCGAGACAAACGGCGGCGGACATGAACGGCTTAACGGTGTCGGTGAGAAGCTTAGGCAACTCGCCGAGAGGCACGGAATTGCGTTGGAATTCAACGTGGTGAGTCGGAAGATTAGCGAGCTGAGTCGCGAATCGATTGGATGCGAGGCCGACGAGCCTCTGGCGGTGAATTTCGCCTTCATGTTGTACAGGATGCCGGACGAGAGCGTGTCGACGGAGAACCCACGCGACGAGCTCTTGCGGCGCGTGAAGGCGATGTCGCCGCGCGTGGTGGTGCTGGTGGAGCAGGAGCTCAACACCAACACGGCGCCGTTCATGGCGCGCGTGAAGGAGACGTGCGCGTACTACGTCGCGCTCCTGGAGTCGATCGATTCGACGGCGGCGAGGGAGAACCCTGAACGAGTCAGGGCGGTGGAGGAAGCGCTGAGCCGGAAACTTGCCAACTCGGTAGCGTGCGAGGGGAGGGACCGCGTCGAGAGATGTGAGGTGTTCGGGAAGTGGAGGTCCCGCATGGGAATGGCCGGGTTCGAGTTGAAACCGCTGAGTCAAAACGTCAAGACTCTGCCGAGTTCAGGCAACCGAGTCCACCCGGGTTTCACGGTGAAAGAAGAGAATGGAGGAGTCTGCTTTGGTTGGATGGGTCGCACTCTCACCGTCGCGTCTGCTTGGCGTTAACTTCACTCATTTTTCTCTCTTCCTTTTTTTTATTGTTGTTTTTTCCTTTTTTTTTTTTTTAATTTTTATCTCTCTCTTACTTCACCTTCTTACTAATGTTATATTAATTGTTATAAAAAAAAAAAGAAAGTATTATTGACGTTTTCCTGAAAGAATGGCAAGAAAAGGAAAAATACTCTTCCCACTCCCCCCTCCCCCACCAAACCGGAAAACAAATTAAAATCGGGTGTCTGGATTCCGAGAAAATTCCCGTGCACCTCATTAATTATTATCATTTCGGGTGTGTGAAAGGGTGGCGTTTGGTACACACACACACACACACAGGGACACGCATATATATATATATATATATATTTATGTAGCTGATTTGTCGTGTGGATTGAAGCTTGCGTTTCATTACCAAGTACCAACCATGGACGGGCTCCACTTGAAGATTAATTATAAATTTTTCTCTCGTGGTTGCGTTTGTTTGTATTTATTGGGAAAAAAAAGTTTAGTTACTCGGAAAATACGTGTCAAATTTCCAATGGAGGGTCCCATTTACAGCCACTTTCACTCTCTCTCTCTCTCTTTGCCTTGTTTCGTTGAATTAGAGAGACATAGGAGGGAGGGGTAGGGGGCTTCACGAGCGCATGTAAATGAAACTTGATTGAGCTTTTTTCACTTGCCGAGCTTTGATCAGTTTCACGTTACTTATTATAGATAGAGCCCCTTCTTCTATGTAATGTAATAACAATTCTCAGTATCTTTGTGTATCTTTGTAGTTGTGCAATAAAATTTGTTTATAAATATTCAACAAACTCTCATCCCTGATTTGTACTAGATATATCCGTATGTTGTAATGGATTATTTGTATAGTGAGGTTGAAGAGAGGTTTGATCAAATTTTTTTTTTTTTTTTTTTTTCCTCCTCATATTTTTCACCAAAATAAACAAACATAATGTGTATAATTAATTTTCACGATTACAGCTCAAGCATGTTGGGTTGGTCTGCCCTTTTAATGATAATAAAATAGAATCTACTTTGAAAATATGAACACAGCAAGACTCCTTTTGTGTTATCCTATATTGATGTAGGTTAGAATTCCTTGCTGTGTATGTCATGAACTTTGTCATTTGACAGACACCGTGCATACTAATTCGGATGACTTTTTAGTTGTATTACTCTAGGTAGGCTTGACTATAAGCAAGAAAAGTTCTTCATTTTTCTTTTTAAACAAAATAAGAGAATTGAAAGAATGTTATCACTAATTAATGTTTCAAAATTATAACTGATGTGATAAATTAAAGTGGGCACACAAGGAAAATTTTGTATTACCTCAAGAACAAAAGAATTTCCTATCATGCAATGTCAGTGAAAACTCTAGCTTTCATCATCACTTTCAACTATCTTCATGATTTTTGACATTTCTTTAAACTATACGTTTGAACAATAAGTTTTAATACATAAATAAGAAAAAAAGTAAACATTTTTAAATAAGAGAAGACAATGTAAAAAAGTAAAGTATGAATTACATGGTTAAAATTGAAGATACAAACGAGGGCTTAATATTTCATTTTTATGTTGTTCATCAAGAGAGCCTTGTGCTATATTTTGTCATTCTGACGGTGATACAATGACTCAATTATTTGAATGGTGGCATGTTTATAATATCCTTCCTTACAGAAGTAGAGGTTGAAAGGGATTGTCAAAATTTCGTCTCTCTTAATTTGTTTGGAGAGTAAGCTTTCGCCCTGTCAACACTCTGCTATATTTGGCAAAATTATATTCATAACGTGTTTCATGTGATTGAATTATACATTTTTGTTTTCCTTTTCTGTGTTTTGTTTTCGTTTTTGTTTTTGTTTTTTTTTTTTAAACACCCTGATTCTGCGTCAATCACCATATGCATCTGAACTAGGATAAAAAAGAGTACTTCACGCTTGGCTCTACATCGAGTACCTTTTTTACCACCGAGCAATATTTACTTTTCTTCCAAATTTGGTTTCTGCGTTTGAAATATCCAAAAAAAAAAAAAAAAATACCATACACATAAAGCTAATACTTTAGGGAGGGATTGTGTTTATAAGTCTTTCAAATTGGATGATGTACGATTGTGTTTGGAATCTCCTATGTGGTTGTGCAATTGTATATGTGATCTTGTAATCTTAAGCTTGCTAATAAATAATGTATATTTTCACCACTTGCAAATGGAATCTCATAAACACTAAGCAAAGTTCATAAAGGATAAAGGAATGCATGCTCTATCTCACTAAAAAGTTTGTCCCAAAGTTGCTCTAATACTAAAATTGATCATTTGAGCATCTCCTTCCCTTTCTTTCTTTTTCCTTTTCTTTTTCTTTTTTTAATTTCTACCTCCTTTTTTCTTCTCACAAAACCCGGAAAAAAAAAATAATTTTGTGGTAAATTCAAACTTTATATATACTTCATTTGCCAAAAAATAAAAAAAATAAAAAAAATTTATTCTAAAATTATATACTTGTCAATAGGCATAAACATGTCAATCTTTAATTAAGCATTGATGGGCAAGGGAAGAGAGAGTGGGAGACAAATAGATGAGGACCTGCGCAATATGCATCTTAGATAAAGAAACATAAATGCACAATAATACATTCATTGCTAGAGGGTTTCCCATCATGAGGGGTAGTGGTAAACAGTTATTGTTGGGGGTAGCTTTTTAGGCCTTAGAGACAAAAGGAGTGAGGTTAAAAAAAAATAGTCATAACACGTTCATATACAAGTAGGAAAAGAGCATAAATGATGTTCACAAAAATATATTAATGAATGACGTTTGAGAAAAAAAAAATGGTCTAGCAAATAGGTGTGAATGAGAGTGTAAGTGAATTAGATTACCCTAATAAATGAGGCAATCAAGAGCAAAATAAATGATGCTCTAAAAGCATGGTGGTGGTATGATGGTTAATTAGCCTTATTTAGAGTTTTCGCTTCTATTCATTTAAGGTTTGAGTATTATCGTATGTAATAGTCTGTCTTTTAACATATCTTAATAATTTTTAAAATCTTGAGTCGATAGCTATTGAATGTTTAAACACAAAATCATCTACTACACTATCAGTAATGTAAGTTGCTCTCTTTATGAGCAAAAGAAAAAAAAAAAAAAGAGATCTTTTTATAATTGTATCTTATACTGATAATATATGTTTCTGATAGTTGAATATCGCATAAAAAAATAGATTTGATGGTTGAAACACAAACACTACTTGCAATGAATTTTTTTAGGCCTTGTTATAGAAATATCTTTAAAGCTAAAAAGAAAAGAAAGAAAGAATAATGATTGTAGGAAATTGTTGGATTTGATAGGTTGAAGATTTTTATCACAATAATTCCTCCGCAAAAAGCAAAGGCATGAAGAAACCATGTCGCTGCAAAAGGCCAAAAGGGTATCAGCATTTTTTTTGCATTGGTAAAAGTCAAAACCTTCTATATTGCTTTTCTGGTTAGAAGAAGCTCCAATAATGAGTTTAGTAGTTACTTTTTGCGGTTTTTATGAATTTTTTCATGCCGTTGGTGATGAAGCAATCAACATTTTTTTCTGTTTTTGTGACAAGGTTTTAAGGTGTGCCTAATCTTATCTTTTGGTATATATGTGATTCTTAAATCCCATGCTCTACATTCTCAAAAGCCACGAATTTCTTAATATATATGTCTTTCTCTAAACTATTCTATATGTCTTAGGGTTTTGCAGTCTTCCTTCTCTTTTTTTGGGGCCGAAATTTGGCAACGTCTTCGGGTTGGCCTCCGAATTCCTGAACCGTGTAATGGAGAGCTTATCACTATAAGAAAGATCTGGATTATGACGTGGCTATTTGGACTTGTTGGGTGCTTGGTTTTTATGCGGTAAATTAAATTTCTTCTCAATAGCTTTGTTTAGTTTGGTCTTAGTGGATGGATGAGCCTAGTTATTGTCGATAATTATATCTATGGTGGTAAGATTTTCCTAGTTTTTTTTATAGGATTTTAATTTTAATAATGACGTCTTTGTATTCGCCTTTTAAGTTTAATGTTTTGGTATTTTCTTTTATATTATAGTTTGTAATAACGAAGGTAGTTTCCCCACCATTCAAATTGATTTGTTACACGCTAAATATGAGTCTGTGCAGTATTTTAGTTAATTTAGATACAAATCTAGATGGATTTAGTAATGACCTTTGGGTTATAATTGGTAGCTTCTCAATCGATATGGAGATTCCATCAATTATAGAGGAGTTATAAAAAGAGCTTTGTGCGTGCTCGCTAGTGGTATGTCGATGTACTATCTCGTTTTCAGGTTTCAGACATCCGTTTTTTATTTTGTACGTCATCAGAATGTACTGAAGGTATCGGCTTTCGTTGAGAGTTTTATTTCTGTAATACGAGGTTAATTGCATATGTTTGTAATTTTTATTCTGAATTAAATGAAATTTTCCCTTAAAAAAAAAGTAAAAAAAAACCCCATGCTCTAAATCAAGTTTAATTAGGGACAACTTGGTGATTAAATCATATGTAAAGTAATTCAAAAGATGGATTGAGAAAGTGATTAAAAAAGAAAAAGGAGATAAGAAAAAATTTTCAACGTTTCATGCCAAACTTCCAAGTTGAATGTGAAAAAGGTAAATTTCGTCAAACATTATTGGCAGACATGAATAGTGGAATAGAGATCTGCAAAAGATGCGTGGCTTTAATGTGAAAAGATTTTCTTCTAAAAACATGTTACTCGGAGATCAAGCTTTCTACAAAAGGTATATATCTTAATCGATAGTCATAAATATTAGATATAGTAAATAACATTTCAATAGAAAAATATACAAATGGGCAGTTTTTTATTTTTTATTTTTTATTTTTTTTGTTGTAAATCTATGGGAGTTTGGCATAACCATCCAAACTCCCCAACTCAAACTTTTTTTTGTCTTTTTCTTAAAAAGTTTTTGTCTTTTTCCCAAAAAGTTTTTTATTTTTTATGAAAATTCAAAAAAATTCAAAAAAATTTATTATTTAAACTTAAAAATCCCAACTCAAACTACTCCACCAAACACCCTTAACTGTTAAACACATAACTATACTAATAAGGTATTTTTCATATCTTAGATAATATTCTGCTTAGAAAATATTTATAATGAAAGGTTAAAATAATTCAATGCATCAGAGCCATTATTTATACACAGGTCATTAAAATGGGTTTGAGAAGTTTGGTGTAAGCTACCAATATTATGGCTGTATTTTTATTCTGTCCTGTGGTCGCATGCCATGCATATGTAAACACAGGTGCAGATTTGTTCAGCTACTTCTAAGAAAGCCGAATTATTCAAGCTATTGACTCTCTACCAAACAAACTCAAAGTGCATGTAAAAACTCCCATTCTAGCAACAAATCTCCTCTCTCTCTCTCTCTCTTTTTTTCCTATTTAGCTTTGTAAGACCGTGTGATGTGGCGTGCAACACACGTCAATCTTTTGTAAAAAAAGCAGCTACAACTTGGCAAAAAAGATTTTGACTGGCCGTCTCAGGAGGATTCTTTGGTACCGTACTAAATCAAAAGATCTTATAGGTAGAAAATAGTTCTTATTCGTTAGATTATTTTTTTTTGTCTACGAAGTTAGCGTAGTTTTACTCATAGAATCTAACGATCTAAAATTATGTACTACAGATGGATTGGATTCATGTGTTTTTTAATATTATCTTGATATATCAATTAAAAATTAATATTTTTTTTATTTATAAGGTCATATCATATCAATTAAAAATTATATTAATTAAATATGTATTATAATATTATTATAAGGACACAAATAATGAGATATGTGAGCCAAATCCGTTATTGATAGGACATTTTTATTACTCTATCACAACTTTTAATCTTCTTAAAAACTAAATTCCCATGTATTTGAAACAAAAACTTTCTATGACGTAATATCCCCTATATTCGTAACATATGTTTCTACGCGTTAAATCTAATCAGATTCACATCAAAATATGGAATAATACAAAATGACCGTCCGAATTCCTCATACACGTATTTTTTAATATATTTTTTTTGTACCTTAATATGAATTTTCATTATTTAAGGCAAAGTAAATGAGATGTTCATTTTTTATGACATTTAAATAAGAAAAGTGGTCCTCATTTTTTCGTTAAAAACATAGACCTGTTTTCCATATATTTTATTATTATTAGATTCCTTGAAAAATCTAGTTTATGTCATTTTATTTTTGTAGAACCTTGCTAAGTCTAGTTGTACAAAGTATCAGGTTGTTGTATCATTTGTTAAGATGCTTAAGATTTCTTATGTTATGCACAAACTATTTTAGCAAAAAAAAAAAAAATATATATATATATATATATATAAATGTTTTCGATAGTCTTCCAATTGTCCAGTCATGCAAATTACATCTCTCTCTCTATAAGAAAGAAAAAATTACAAGTAAAAAAAACACAAATTGTTTTATTTCCTGTCATTTGGGTTATATTTTATTGACAATTGCACAGTGAGAATTCCAGGTGTCATTTTTGGATATAATGAAAGCCTAGTTATTTTAAAGAGAAAAAGTAATTACAAGGATATAATAATAATAATGTGATTGAAAGTAGATTACAGCGAAAATTTCACGCATGACTCCGTTATAACGAACAGAGTTTAAATTTTCTAACTCCAAATTAAAAAAAAATAATAACTGAGTTTGGTTGTCATTATTTTCGTTTTTATTTATTCATTAATTCACAAATACAATATATTCTTTTGGGGGGCATATCTTAGTTTCTAAATAGATGATTTAAAAAGACATAGGATTCGAGTTTTATCAAGTATCATGAAATGTACCTTAATGACAAATTTTGCATGTTTCAAAAAAAAAAAAAAAAAAAAAGACAAAATTTTTCAGTTTAACTTCTCCTGACATTAATATCTACTGATTAATTAATGAATTTAATGACAATTAAACTCAAACTTCATCTCTTTATTGGAATTTGGGAATTGGTGAAATAGCGGATTCTGTTCCAATAATGTGGACAGCGCTCCATGACATCATGGGCCATATAATGGGCCAGAGAAGGGCCCAACTTGATTCCACAAGCTAAGGAGTGGCAACCACGCGCCTAACCGGGCGTTTGAAGAAAATAATGGCATTTTAGTTATTATACGTTCAATAGATGGGTATTAACGTAAAAACACAGAATGTTACCGTTAGAGCCTGGTCTCCCTATATAAAACCCCCCAGTCGGAGAAACTGCAAACTTTCAAGAAAGTGATCGCAGATAAAAAACGAGAAAAGCAAAAATTTTCCTCCAAGAAAACGCGAGAAACTCGAAAGCATTAAGGATCGTCCTCTTCAAAATCCATTTTGTAAGTTTTCTCACAGTTTCTATAAGTTCTTTGGTGTGATATTTTTCGAACTTCGTCTTTTAAATATATATGTATATATATATATTTGTAAACTTTGATTTTGTTCGGAGTACAAAGCCTGTTTGGTTGGTGAGAAAATGTGAGAAATTGGACACTTCGAATGTTGTATTGTGACCTTTCTTGCTACTTTTGGTTTCTATTTTTCCGAAGAAAATCAGCCAGACACTCAAGTTAGGGTTTTGCTTATGTTTTTCCTTTATTTTGTGTTTGTGTGGTAAAATTAGGGTTCTTGATTCACTAATCCTTTTGGGTGGGGGGGTGGGGTTAATTTGGTGGCCGATTGGGAAAAATAATATTGGTATATCCGATTCTCATGAATTTTTTAAAGTTTGCTATGCCTGATTTTCCAGATTTCGACTAAAAATGTCCCTATTCAGTTTCGTTAGCAAAGTAAATTTTTTTTTTTCCCTTTTTTCCCAGACTGTTCAAAAAACTATGTTGGAAGATTAAATGGTGCATAGTGGAAATTGTCCTTATCATTTTAGCATTTTGCTAGAAATGCTAAGCTAAAACTTCAGCTTAGTTACTTTGTTTTCCAATGACCGTTGATTTGTTTTGGTATTTGACCACCTCCTTTCAAGATATGAAGTCTTTCTAACATTTGGGTCATATATCTAAGTTGGTGATAAACATATATATATATATATATATATATATTCATATATACTATCTATCTGAGTTGGTGGTCAGTAGGACTTTCAGTGCCCTTTTGATTCTCTTTTGCCTTGGACTCTATAGTTTCCTTCTTTGCCAATGGGGTTTTTACATAAATTGTGCTGACATTCATGTGTGGATTCTTACAGAACATTCTTTTACACTATTTGCAGAATACTGATTTAAGTTTTCCAAGAAAAAGCACAATGGCATCGAAAATTGGTGTCCCGTTCCAAGATCAGAACTTCAATGTTCAATATAGTGGTAATAATGCAAGCTTTTCTTTATTTGCTGTCTATACTTGTTTCCTTGATTAATTGATCTGTTCAGGTATTAAAGCTATCTAACATGGGTAACATTTAATACTGCAGGAGCTTCTGCTGGGGGAAAGATGAATGTGATTAAATCGCAGAAGAAGGGAGGGCTAGGTGGAAGGAAACCGCTTGGTGAAATATCAAACTCAACCAACATTGCCCCAGCGATGGCATCAAAAAAGCAGAGCTCATTTGGTTTCATCAGAGAAGTGACTCGTGAGGAGAGCAACAGAAAAAGCATTGCCAAAACCTCAGACAAAGTGCAGTCTCGTAGCAGGAAAGCGCTCTCTGATATTTCAAACTCCGGAAAAGCACATCTTCATGAGACTTCAAAGAACAAGCCTAACCTGAAGTTAAGTGCTGTAGAAGAGGAACATCTCTTCCCCAGTTCTATTGCAGAGGAACAGTTTTTGCACGATCATCGAGAATGTGTCAAAGCAAAGAACAAGCCAATGGACGTGGAACAATTTCTGGTTAAAATGGGACTAACTAATGGTATATAAAGCTTATTAATTCATTGCATTATTTGTCTCCTATATATGATTTTGACGGTCATTTTGATCTGTGTTTTTTTTTTTTGCCATTAGTTTCCTTAAAACAGGTTGATTCTCCTCCACGGATGTATAGTAAAATGAAGGTAACTTAACATTTCTTACTCTTTTCTATCATCTATATTGCAGTTCTGTTCTATCTTACCTTAACAAATGCCTAAGTTTCTTTTACCTTCGGTTTTGACAGCCCGAGAATCCTCTGCCTACTTTAGAAATGGAAGAGATCACTGAGCATCTAATTGAAGATGAATATCTCTGGAAACAAAAGATGAACTCTCCGACTTGCAGTCCTAAATCACCAATTTACAGCAGTGCCCTCTGGAAGGACTGTGACAGCATCAACTTCAAGTTGATGGACTCACCCTAATTGTCCAACACAACGGGATTAACACACCTTAACTACATTGTTATTCTTTTGTGATAAGCCCACTGGCCCAGATATTATTTGTTTTTCCCTTGAAATAGACCCCGGATTTTCAGTAGGTTTAGTTATATCATTTTTATGTGTGTAAAAGCTTCCTAGTACTTGTTCTCTTTTTGTTAAGAACTTGTGGTTACTCTTAAGGCGCATTCGATTCTTATGTTTTGTCATTGCAATTTCTTAATATTATTTTAACTGTTCGGTTATAGTAATTAGGTTTTGGATTTTGCAGTTTGGTATCTGTTGGTAATTCGGCATCTTTTTTTTTTTTTTTTTTTTTTAGGGTGGGACTTTCTTGTATTGTCCACAACTATTGCTTCAATTCATCATCTTTTTTTGTTTTATTTTATATATGTATATGTTTTATTTTTGGTAGCAATTGTTTTAGTGATGGTAAACATGGCCACTCATGTCATTTTGCAGTTTAAGAAAGAAATGGTCTCGCCTACAACACTTTCATTGAATTAAATTAGAAAGCGATGTTTGGTCCATACACATTGGAGAACTTCAAGGAAAATAATGTCTTTGCCAATCGGATTACTAGTTGTGTCATGTTTGGTTGGTTACGTGGGTGGTTTCTTCTTTCTTTTTCCTCCACTAATCTCCCTTTATTTTGGCGCACCCCCCCACCCCCCCCCCCCCCCCCCCCCCCAATCCCATATCTTCTTCGATTCATTAACTCTCTCTCTCTCTGTGGAGGTTTCCTCAACAATCAAATATTCTTTTCTTTTTGGATAAATCTCAACAATCAGAGAATTCTCCACCCATAAGTTCCCGTATGTTATGTCTCGATGATTATTTAATTACGGATAAAAATAATTTGATAATTATGCTAATAAGATTATTATGTTTGAGAATCGAATTGTTTATATTGTACACAAATAAATATTAAAAATAGAATCAATCATCCTCCTTGTTAATCTTTCACTTTTTGAATTTTCAATCTCATTTTACGTTTTCCATTACATTCGTTTTTTAAAAAATGAAATAAATAATACGAAGTTGTTAGATAATTAGTTAATAAATGAATTATTTGTTGCTTTTCGGTCTTAATATTTTAAAATGATGTTATTTACTTCTTTTTTTTTTAGTTCGGTAAAAATGTTTACCACAATTTCCGAGTTTGGGCTGAAAGGCCATTAAATTGGAAATGGGTCTCCAAATTGGATCAAAATTGCAAAAGCCCAACGGCGAAAGAGGCGAACTACCATCAGCTGCAATGCATCGTCATCGTCGTCCTCATCTCCATCCCTGAGTTTTCTTTGTTTCTTAGCCCCAAAACCCCAAACACCAAACCCCAAACCCAACTCCAAAAATGGTGGTCACCCTGAGGCTGCCTTCTCTCACCTCCCTCTTCTCTCCCTCCATCTCCGGTCGGTACCCGGCAGTTCTCCGGCGGCGCCACCAGCTCCCGCGCCCTCCGCTGTTCTCCCTCAGGGCCTCCGCGCAGAGCACGGCAGCTGAGACCGATAACCGAGTTGACGGCGGCCAGAGGAGCCGGGTCCAGGACCGAGCCGTCACGCCTCGCTCGCAGGACTTCAATGCTTGGTACCTCGACGTCATTGATTCCGCCGAGCTCGCTGATTACGGTCCTGTTCGTGGAACCATGGTTATTCGTCCCTATGGTTACGCCATTTGGGAAGCCATTCAGGTAACGGAAGAAGCAAAGAAACACTTTTTTAATACATATATCTTTGTGTGTTGAAGTTTATGTGAGGATTTTTGCTTGTTTTGTAGGAGTATTTGAACGTGAAGTTCAAGGAAACTGGTCATAGTAATATGTATTTCCCACAGGTGAGTTACCTTTTTTGTTTTGCAAATTCTCTAATGAAAGCTGTAGTTACATGTTATTCGTCGCTATCGGAGAACCGAATTCAAAGTAAATGGTTTTTAAGTACATGAATTTGGATAATTGGACCAAAGGAGTTTATAAATATGTGATTCTTTTTAAAGTTCTGTTCAAGATCAGAATTTTACTACCCAACCTAGGCGGAGGTCTACTTATTTATGATGAAGAAGACTACCCTCAAGTAAGAGTCTTCCTAAGGTTATATCGGATGTCAAAAGCAGAAGTCAAGCATCTATAAGGGGCAACGATGAACAATTAATATGAGTTTATAAAGAAAACTCAATCGTCCACATTGAAGATGTTATTAAATGACCGGAATGTGATCGGTTTCATTGTAAATAAAGAGAAAATAAACTCTCAAATTAATAGGAGAATTAAACTCTTACATTCCCAATGTATTAGAAATTCTCTCGAATTGAGATGAAAAGGATAAGACACAATTCTCAATACAAAGCCTGAGGCAATGTACTGGACTCTGATTTTCTCTATATTGTTCTTAAGGTTTTTTTGTTTTCTTATGTTATTGCTTAACGTTCTTGATTATTTTGTTCGTTTGGTCTTGTTTTCTAGTTCAGGAACGTTCATTTGGTGTTGGACGAAATTTTGCTCCAACATATAGGTTTTTATTATGTATTGTTCTTTTCTATGCAGTTTATACCATACTCGTTCATAGAGAAAGAAGCTAGCCACGTTGAGGGTTTTAGTCCGGAATTAGCACTAGTGACGATCGGAGGAGGAAAAGAACTTGAAGAAAAACTTGTGGTATGCACCTTTCTTAATAGATACTGTCATTTCTGGCTTCTAAAGTTTTTAATTTATCCGAAAACTTTACTTTTTATTGCTTTTGATTTTGAAGGTGTAATTTAATTTATTTTTCTATCAAAGATTCTAAAAAAAACCATGACCTAAGGTTTGGGTTTGATTTTTGCACTTCTTGAGGCTCTGGCAGGTTCGACCCACAAGTGAGACGATAGTGAATCACATGTTTACTCAGTGGATTCATAGTTACCGAGATCTTCCTCTTATGATTAACCAGGTTCAACATGTTGTAATTTCATTTTTTGTGCTTAAAGATCCGAAGACTAAAGCAATTGAATCCCATATTCTTTTGTTGTGCTTTCTTTGTTTGCTTCAGTGGGCAAATGTCACGAGATGGGAGATGCGGACGAAACCTTTTGTGAGGACTCTTGAATTTCTCTGGCAGGAAGGTCATACTGCTCATGCCAGTCCAGAAGAGGCAGAAAAAGAGGTTTGATGGTGTTGTTGTTGTTGTTGTAGTATTATGCTTGTTTCTTTAATATATTGGTACTGCTGAACTTGCAGGCTATACAGATGATTGACGTCTATACAAAATTTGCTTACGAGCAAGCTGCAATACCTGTTATTACAGGGCGAAAATCAAAAGTTGAAACATTTGCTGGTGCTGATAAGACTTATACGATAGAGGCTATGATGGGTGATCAAAAGGCGTTACAGGCAGGAACTAGCCATAATCTTGGGCAGAACTTCTCTCGTGCATTTGGAACACAGGTATTTGGCATGCAAATCTTTCATTGGATCTATTTGTGCTCCTTGCCTATTCATTTATGGGTTTTTCAATCATGGAAATTTGTGTCCAAATTTGTGCTTGTACGACAGTTCACTGATGAAAATGGTCAAAGACAACATGTGTGGCAGACCTCATGGGCTGTCAGTACTCGTTTTGTTGGGGGTATAATCATGACCCATGGAGATGATACAGGTTTAATGCTTCCTCCAAGGATTGCACCAATACAGGTAATGTTTCTGTATAATGTGATTTGTAGTTGAATCATCAGAGAGCAGCCATATATTTTGTCTTGAAATAGACTTGTCTAAAGAAACTCTTATGGGAATGTTGACCAAGTGATTCAGGCTAAAGGACATAGGAAATCGACCCAAAAAAAAAAGACATTACTGTCTATTTATATCAAAGTTATGCTGATTATGAGATGCCTTATTTCTTTTGTTTACTTGAGAAACTCGTGTGAATTATGTGATTACAGGTTAGAGGCCATAGAAAAAGGAAAAATATTATCAAATTTTTTTTTTGGGTACTAACAATCACACAAGCAAGAACACACAATCTCATGAGGTAGATCGAGGACCCATAACTGGACTCTACTTTCCAGGCAATTGCCGCTGGAAGAGAACTCGTGGCATTTATAAGCCACTCAAAGTCCACACTCCCCACCAATGTGGGATGACTCCCGTTGTTTTGGTATTCACACAAGCAAGAACACACACATTCTCATGAGGCAGATAGACCATAAGTTAATGCTAATTGAAAGATGTGAAAGAAATTAACTTCACCTTCTGATATATGTCACAGTCGATGCTAATACTATGATTCTTCGTTTCTTTTGTTAGCTTTTTTGGGATTAGTTTCTTAAGGCACCTAGGACTATGATTTGTTTTTTTTTTTTGTTTTTTCGTTTTTGTTTTTTTTTTTGGGTTTTTAATGGTTTCCTATTTTACTTGTTATTTATATTTAACTCATTAGTCTTCATCCAATTCAGTGACAGCCTATTTTTTGTTTTTTTTCTTTCTAAAGCATGTTCCTTTATTTGTGCGTGCTTGAAAAACCTTTGTCGTGCTTGCGTGTGTTTTTATTTTTCCTCTAAAAAGGTTAGTGTACCGTTCTAGGTGGTGATTGTACCTATTTGGAAGAAAGATGGCGAAAGGGCAGGAGTTTTAAGTGCTGCATCATCTGTAAAAGAGGTTCTGCAAACTGCAGGAATTAAAGTTAAACTTGACGACTCTGAGCTGAGAACTCCAGGATGGAAATTCAATTATTGGGAGATGAAGGTTTGTCTTTTATTCTTGAATATTGCTTAGTCTTGGTTGTGTTGCTTTTCATCTAGCATTTTGCTAGGATTCCAAAAGGAAAAGTTTAATCCCAACATCTATGTTTTCAAATGATTTCTTTTCCTGAAAGTATTGTAGATACTTGTACTATAGTCAGTCACCTGAAAAATAGACTTTGATCTTGTAGGGAGTTCCTTTAAGGATTGAAATTGGTCCCCGTGATGTTTCAAGCCGGAGTGTGGTCATATCTAGGAGGGATGTTCCCGGGAAGCAAGGAAAGGTTTTTGGAATATCGATGGAGCCTACAATATTGGAGGCTTATGTCAAAGACAAATTAGACGAGATCCAGTCCTCTCTTTTGTTGCAGGCAACATCATTTCGGGATAGGTGCATTCTTGTACTCTAGTATTTGCTACTCTTGTATTCCTCTATACCTATAAAGAAAATGCCGGGACAGGGTACACAAAAATATCCTGCACAGGTTGAACTGTTAGATCTCTATCAAGTTCCATTAAATAATCATACTTTCACGATTAGATTAGATATGATTTTGATGAAATTTGACGGTTCGGACATGGGTCGTATTGATGTGATATTTTTTCATTTACTACCACAGAATTTTCAAAATTGTGAATCTGTTGTTTCACTCAAAAAAGTTTTTGCAACTTCTTTTAATGTGGGATTTAGAGTCAGCACCAGGCAACATCTTATGTATTCTGACTGTATAACCGAGTCCAATGTCAGAATCTGTGCCACTGTGTCTGCCAACATCTGAAAACACACTGACAAGAATGTATGCTCTTTCCTTTGTCAGCAATATTGTGGATGTTTCCTCGTACGATGAACTTAAAGCGGCAATCTCCGAGGGCAAATGGGCAAGGGGTCCTTGGTCGGCTAGGTACATACAATACTGACTTGTTCTTGTTAAATTAATGATAGTACCGTTTTCTGTCCGTCCACTAATTCACAAGCAATTCTTACTGGAAACTATGTTTACATTGATACAGCGATGCAGATGAGTTGAAAGTGAAAGAAGAAACAGGGGCAACTATTAGGTGTTTCCCTTTTGAACAGCCTCAAGGGGCCAAAACATGCTTGATGACCGGTAATCCCGCCGAGGAAGTTGCCATTTTTGCAAAATCTTACTGAAGACTTGGACGCTTGCTATCAGAATCAGCTGCTTTTGAAACTCTGTAGCATATGATCTCAAACCCTGTTTGTTTGTTTGTTGCCTTCATTGATTATTGTTCTCCATAACTTTGGGGATTTGAGCAAGAATGTTATCCTTATTGGGTGCTATTTGTGTTTCTTTGGGGTTCCTCCTTGATTTTTTTTGGATTTTGACATGTAAACAGATAGATACCCCAGATAATAGATATTCCACACTTTTAGGGAGTGAACCGAGACTTTCTTACAAGACAACAAAGAATTTTCACAGTACGACCACCTATTCTGAACTTTCAATAGGAACTGTTATTTTAGCCACTGAATTATATTTTCAACAGTGTAATCTATGATTGCGATAGTTTTACATCGCGAGTTGTAAATTTTTAATATAAGATGGGACTGTTGAAAAAAAATTTCAACGGTTAGAAAGCAGTTCTTGTAGGTAGTACATGGTCTACTGTAAAAGGATTCAAAATAAAAAGAAAAAAAATAGAAAAAAAAGGTCTTGTATTTCATAATTGGGAAGATCTGTAATAAAGCTCTTCTGAGAGGCCTTATGGTACAGTTTTTTTTTAAGACCGTTAGATATTAAATCCAGTGGTAGAGATGTAAGAGATGCACAAAAATCCACTGCACATGACCATAGCCTATTATCCATTAAAAATCCAGAAATGTCTTTGAAGCCTTCTTTGATGTAAAGCTTAGGTCGTCGTCCCATTGCCGCCGCTGCCTCCTGTCGCTATCCCCATCACCGGTGTAGTCCCGTCATCATCACCATCGCTGTTGCCATGGTATGCTCATTACCGTCGGTGTTGCCTGTCGCTTGTTGTCGTTGTCGTTGTCGCCGGCCTCCCTCTAAAGATGGTCAGTTGCCACGGCGAGAGACAAGAAGCCGAGAGCTCTCGTGACGACAAGAATGGCCGGATCGGCGGAGAGACAAGAAGCCAACCCAACTTCACTCTCTCTCTCCCAAACTCTCATCCAAACTCCACAAACCAAGGAAGCCCTATCTTTCTCCTAGAGGCTACGTCGTGCTTTTCCAACTCCGGCACTGCGATTTGGCAATCATCTCGGACTCTAGCTCTGGCGTTGCGATTTCACCAGGTTCTTCGATTCCCGCTCAAGCTCCACTTATTTGTTCAGGAGACCCAACAAAGTTATTTTTATTTTTATTTTTATTTGGGCAATGTCTTAGACAAGGTTGATTGTGTATGCCCAAGTGTATACTAAGACTGGTACATCTTATTCCACAATCGTCCACTTTATTGCCCTTTCGTTATTGACCTTTCGATTAGTCATTATGGTAGTGCCTCTAAAAGGGGATATACCACAACCACTCCCTTCATAATGAAAGGAAAAATTGTGATAGAGCTCTTTTTATAGGGAGTGTCTGTGATAGAGACCCTTTTAAGGTCTCTACCGATACATCTTTTTTTTGGACCGTTCAGATTTAATCAAACGGTTAAAATGTTGTTAGAATACCATACATATCATACACCTTACCTCACATAATCTTTCCCACCCAAAGTCTTCTCCGTCGCCGGCGATCTTCTCGCCGCCGGCGACTCACCCCTACATCGGCGACCCACCACCTGCCGGCCGGCCGACGACCCCCTCTCTCTCTCTTCCTCTTTCTCTCTCTTCTCTTCTCTCTCTTCCTTTCCCTTTCTCTCTCTTCTCTTCTCTCTCCCGCGGCCCTCCCCCGCTGGCCCCCAGCCCGGTGAGCCCCCCACCTCCAGCACCCCCTTCCCCCGGCCTCCCCCACCCCCCGCCCCTCCGGCACACCCCTCCCCCGGCCTCCTAGACCCCCGGCACCCCCCCCGACGACCCCTCCGACGAAGTGAGAAGAGAGAGAGAAAGCGACGTGAGAAGAGAGAGAGAAAGAGAGGGGGAGTCGCGGGTGGGGGTTGGGGGCAGGGCGGGGGCGCTAGGCGGCCAGGGGTGGGGGGGACGAGGGTCGGGAAGAGAGAGAGAGAAGAAAGGAAAAGAGAGAAAGGGGAAGAGAAAGAGGGCGGCTGGGGGGTTGTCGGGGGGTGGGGCGAGGCCGGAGGGGAGGGAGGTGCCGGAGTGGGGGCCTCACCGGGCTGGGGGCCGGCGGGGGAGGGCCGCGGGAGAGAGAAGAGAAGAGAGAGAAAGGGGAAGAAAGAGAGGGGAAGAGAGAGAGAAGAGAAGAGAGAGAAAGGGGAAGAGAGAGAGGGAGGTCGCCGGTGGCCGACCGGCCCTGGGACCCGTGGTGGGGGCCGGAGGTGGGTCGCCGGCGTCGGGGGAGAGGAGAAGAGAGAGAAAATGGTCACCGGCGGTCGGTGTCCGGGATTGGGGGCCGGAGGTGGGTCGCTGGCGTCAGTGGTGAGTCGCCGGCGTCTGTCGCCAGCAGCAGGAAGATCGCCGGCGACAGAGAAGACTTTGGGTGGGAAAGATTATGTGAGGTAAAATGTATGATATGTATGATACTCCAACAACATTTCAACCGTTCGATTAAATCTGAATGGTTTAAAAAAATGATGTATCGGTAGAGAACCTTTTAAGGGTCTCTACCACAGACACTCCCCTTTTTATATATCCTATCGTTAAAGCTCATTTTACATATTATTGGATATATTTTAACGGTTAAAATGTTATTTGTACATGATACTTATAATACACCTTAACACATGTTATATAGTCTAAGAAATTAAAAAACAAAAATTCAAAGTAAAGAAAAAAGAAATTAAAAAAAAAACCCAACCCCTCAACCGGAAAACCACCCCCTGCTGGACTACAGGCGCGCGCGCCCCCCCCCCCCCCCCAACCCCCCCGCGGCGGTGGACGGCGAATCCCCGGCCCCCCTGCCTGTCGACGGCCCAAATTGCCCCCCCACCTGCGAAACCTCTCCGCCATCGGCGTGAATCTTGGCCCTCCCCTCCCCCCCCCCCCCCCCCCCCCGCACCACCTCGCTGGAAACCCCTCCGACTGAAGACAGCGAAAGCACCCCGAACCCAAGTTCCAATCAACATCAATCGCCCCTACCCCCGTTTAACTCAAAGCTGCGATACCTCCCCGTCAGTGGGAATCTGCCCCTGTCCGTCGACCATGAATTGCGCCGCCCCCCCAACCCGCGAACCCAAGCTTGGAAACCCCCCTCTGGCCTTCAACAATGAAACTCCCCCAAACCCAACCTGCGAAACATCGCCCCCCTCCAACGTCCGTCGAACATACCCCCATGTCGATTAATGGCTGATCCACCTTGCAGTGCGTTCAGTGACGACGACCTTCCATCAGCCCCCTCCCTGGACCGACGAAGAAGATCAAAACTTTTTTCTTTTTCTTTTTTTACTTTAATTTTTTTAAATTAGTTTTTCTGCAATCTTATCGATCATGTTTATTTTATTTATTGTGCACTTTTAATTTTTTTATCTATTTAATTAAATTTAAATAATGTTAAATCCAACGCTATTAATAGAATATATGAAAAGGGCTCTCATAATTTTTTTCTCTGATTAAATGGATGTTTAAATTTTTATTATAGTATTTTAATGCTTATTGGATGGACATATTCTCAGTGGTTGTGAAAAGGTCAAGCATTTATATGAGTCTGACCTTCAATATCTTGAGCTAGATTTTGGCATTTAGCATCGCAGGGATGAAAATGAAAATAATGAGAAACTGAGGGGCACGTCGACAAAAAGCACAAACTTGGGGACGGACTGTTTCTATCAGGGGCCTTTTGTTTTTTTGCTATCAAGGGCCTTTTGTAATTTTTTTTTTTGTTTTTTGCGATCAAGGGCCTTTTGTTAAATATGCGTAACTAACGGCTTCGTCTGGACTCCAACGCCGAAAAGAGATGCTGCTTAAAAAAAAATTAAAAAAAAAGGAGAAAAGCTGATGGTGGGATCCTCTCCAATAATTACGCCGGATTTAGTTTAATCTGGGCCGTTTATCATGGGCGGGTGGGCTTGTGATGAGAACACCGACGGCTGGGATGCGATTGGACTGTTGCGTGGAAAAAGAGGGCAAGGGAATCATTGACTTTTTATTATTTTCAAGTTTTTTTGTGGGGCCCAACTAATAGTGGGTGGGGTTCCTTCCGTGGAATAAAAGTTAACGCGGAAGGAAAGTGGAAATTTCCTCCTTCTGTTTTTATTTTTTTCTTTTCATTTTTACACTTTCCAATTTCATTTTTATTTATTTATTTATTCTTTTAAGATAAGAAAAATATGAGGATATGATCGACTTTTTCTCAATGCATATTTCTGAATATTTAATCAAATCAATTCACATTAAAACGAAAAAATGGTTATTATGATATAAATCTAGCAAATTAAAAATGAGAGAAGCTGTGGTAGAGTCTCTTCCAGACACCCTATCGGTAGAGTTCTTTTTTTAACCGTTCGATTTTAATCGAACGGTTGATATTTCATTATTATCATAGACCTTATCTCATATAAACTTTCCTACCCTAAGTTTTTTCCGCCGCCGGCAACCCACCCCGACGTCGGTGACCGACGCCGGTGACCCACTTCAGACATTTTTTCCGGCCGTCGGCGACCCAATTTCTCTCTCTTCCCCTTTTTCTCTCTTCTCTTCTCTCTCTTCCCCACCCCGGCTGCCCCCAGTCCCCCCCCTCCCCCGCCGGCCCCCAGCCCGGTGAGCCCCCCACCTCCGGCACCCCCACCTCCGGCACCCCTCCCCCGGCCTTCCCCCACTCCCCGCCCGCGCACCCCTACCCCTCGCCCAATCGCGAAATCGCAATTGTCGGAAATCGCGAAATCACGATTGGGCGAGGGGCGGGGGCATGGGGCGAGGGGCAGGGGGTGGGGGGAGGTCGGGGGAGGGGGTGCCGGAGGTGGGGGGCTCACAGGGCTGGGGGCTGGCGGGGGAGGGGGGGATTGGGGGCAGCCGGGGTGGGGAAGAAAGAGAAGAGAAGAGAAAGAAAGGGGAAGAGAGAGAAATTGGGTCGCTAGTGATCGGAAAAAATACCGGAAGTGGGTCGACGGCGTCGGGGTGGGTCGCCGGCGTCGGGATGGGTCGTCGGCGTTGGTCGCCGGCGGTGAAAAAGACTTGGGGTGGGAAAGTTTATATAAGGTAAGATCTATGATAACAATGAAATATCAACCGTTCGATTAAAATCGAACGGTTAAAAAAAGAGCTCTGCCGATAGAGTCTCTGGGAGAGGCTCCACCACAGTCTCTCCCATTAAAAATAGTCTTCTTTTTTTTTTTTTAGGAAACAAAAAAATTCTTTCGTAAGAATAAATCTGTGATAGAGTCTCGTTTATATAATCTATTGATAGAGCTCATTTTTAAACTGTTACGATGTAATCGAACGGATGAAATGTTGTTTGTGCATGATAACTATAATGCACATTATCTCATAGTATTATATACTATAAAATAAAAAAATAGAAATAAAAAAAACTAGCCAGCGATCGTCCACTAGTGGATCCCCCCACGCCGGCGATGAATGCCCCCCCTCCCTTATGCCTACGAAGACCCCTTCCTTCCCTGCGATGCCCGTGATGAGCACCCCTTTCCTCGACACCGACAAATATCCCTTCCCTCCCCCCCGATGCCGATGATGAGCGACCCCCTTCCCCGACGCCGATGAAAACCCCTCCCTCCCCTAACCAGATTTGCACCCCCCGCCAACGCCAACAAAGACCACCCCCCACCGGTTATTTTCGACCACCCCACAACCTCCCGAGGCTAACGACCCCAGTAACGGACCACCGACCCGTGAGCCCGACGATCCCAAGCGACGATCTGTGACTGACCCTGCAACGCCCCTGATGACGACAAGCCCCCACCATGCCGACATCGAGCCGCCGATGAGGAGCTCCCACCTCCTCGGCTAGATCTGGCTTTTTTTTTTCAATTTCTTTTTTTTTTCATTTGTTTAATTTATTAATTAGTCTATAATATTATGAGATAATGTGCATGATAATTATCATGTACAAACAATATTTTAGGCGTTCGATTACATCGTAATAGTTAAAAATATGAACTCTATCAATAAGATATATAAATGAGATTTTACAACAGATTTACCCCTTTCATAATAGTTTTTTTTAATACTTATTATTATATAGTACTTGATTTTTTTTGTCTTTAGAATCCTCTAGAACCTTATTTTGTTAGAACATAAATCCTATCTTTAAAGTTTAAAAAATATTTCTTTAAAATCTAAAAAACCAATGGTTTTTCTTTTCTTAATTTAGCTCATTTAATGGCTTTAGTTAGGGCTAATTTAACAGTAATAAGAGAAGAAAAATACAAAAAAAAAAAAAAACCATTTTTTTAGGCCAAAACTCAACCATTTGTTCCCTTAATTAAAATTCAAACCATTTAATTATTGTTTTGCTTTTACCAAAAAAATAATAATAAATTACTGGGGGGGTTGTCGTGGTTACCCAAATAATTCCCAGAGTCAAAATTACCCCTCCTAATGCCGTGTGTAATTTTTTAATTTGGGGTATTTTTTTCCGGGACTATCTGATTGGTCGCTATTTGACTATTGACTCTGCACGGCAGCCCAATCGAGACTTCGAGATTCGTTACTTAAATCGTCTGTACTTGGCTTTTTTTTTTTTAATTAAATCATCAGAAAACCCTAAAAGAAAAAAAATATTAAAGGGAAGGGTAGAATAGGTAATTCAGATGGACTCCTAGGGCAGTTTGGGTATTGGGAGGACAATAAATACGTGGTGATAGATCTCCTTTTATTTTCGTCCAAACAGGGGAGAAGCAGAAAAAGAAGAAGGGAAGGTAGGCGACGAAAGCAAAACAAGGGGAAGAAAAACAAACAGAGAAAGAGGAATAAATCAGAAGCGATAAGGCGCAGTGATTTGCCGTCGACCTCCGGTTAATCGTACGGTCCATATTCGACGATCAAGATCGGCGTGAGATTTCGTCGTCGTCTTCGTTGTTTTCCGAGGAAAAGAACTTCCGGAAGAAGAAGAGCAAATCGGAGTCCGGTGCTGAGTTTTTCTTCTGTGTTTGGTTCTTTTTCGCCGATGATTTGTTGGAAACGGCGTTGGTTGTTGTCGGCCTCGCGATGCTTGACATCTCGGTGGAGGTGGTGTTGATTCTTTGTTCATCGATTCGGTTTCGGTTGTGGCGGCGATAGGAGGTGTTGGAAGGAGGTAAAGAAACAGGTATTGAAAAACCCTAAGCCTTTTGATAAAATTTCTTTGTGGTTGTTTTTCTTCAATCGTTCAGTGGATCATCTCCGGCGAGAATTTCTCGGCGTCGCTTTTAGTCGGCTATCAAATCCATTGGATAGCCTTTTCCTTTGTTGACCAAGGAGTTTCGCGAATCTCTGAAATGGTAGTTGCCATATCCTATTTGCGTTGGAGATCTTGATGCTCTGAGAGAAAACTTGTTCAGAAAGGAGTTTATTCCTGACAGGAATCTTGTAGATTTAAGAAAAACTAGGGTTAGATAGCAATCTGGAGGTGTTCGGACCTCGATCGAGGCGATTTGTCCACATGATTTTGCGATTTGCTTTCATCTCTGCCAAGTCTTTGTTCTCGTCGCTTCAGATGTATGAAAAATTCCTTCTAGATGTTTTTTCTGCAAATTTCATTGAAGATCTTTCATGGAGAAAAAGCCGCAAGGTGTTAAATAAATTATTAGGAGGAATTACCAGTGCTAAGGCTGCTGATGCATCTGCTAGAATAATTCATAGGCTATTTGAATATATAGTATTGATTTTATATGATTGGATCTGTAGGTTATGGGCGATTTTGCTGCTCTGTATGCAGAATTCCCATGTCCTTGCTTGGATGGAGTACTGGGAATTTTGAAGACTGTTGTCATATTATTCAAGGGTGTTCTGTTTGCTTGTCTTAGTTATCCCAAGCTTTTGGATGCTAGATATTGAAACTCAAGTAGTTGCCTTCTTCCGGGCAGTGATATGAGCGGGCGCAAGTTAAATAAATTATCTTCTTATGGAATAGCTATGCAGCTTTGCATTTTCAGAAACAATGACAAAATTTTCAGTCTATAATCAGCTACTAGACTGGTGGACTGGACATAAATAGCTAGGAAAAAGAAACCCCTGATGAATATCTCTTTTTCGGATGTTAAAAGACTTCTAGTTTTGATGAACCCCTTCTGTTGTTTGCCCTGTTTATGTTTGAGCAACTCTGTTTTGTTTATTTTCCTAAAGCCCCCGGTTCTGAATATTAGGAACCGACTATGTTCAATGGCAATTCAAAAAAAAAAAAAACTATGGAAGTTTTTGCAGGCGAAAAACTGGTTAACATTGTCTGCCTCAAGGTAATAGCCCATGGAGGCATACTGGCGGTCTTGTTATCAGCCTTTTTGTCTTGATGATATGTTGTTTTCTATGGGATTGCACTATTATTACATCTTGTATTCCTGTTCTGGTTTCTTTCCTAATCTGTTTCTACTTTGTGCAGAGGTGCAATTGATATTTCTGGGTCGAAGTTTGTCAAATATCCGGCACGATTGGAGGAACCAAGTCCATAGTAAGTTCTTAGATCCTCAACTTTTAGTTTTCTGTCTTTATCAAACCAAGTTCCAAGAACAGCCATTAGCCTGATTATGCCAGTTCTTTAAATGCAATTCATTGCAAATCCTTTGTTGATCATTCTTGGGTAGGATTAAGATGAAGCAGCTTCCTCACATCGAGGAAATGACTTGCTAGAATTGTTTAAAATTTAAAACTGAGTAAGATAATTAATTTTCTTTTGATATGCAGGCTTGTTTCTGTTCTTGCACTGGCGTTGTAAACACCACTCTGGTGTCAAGTAGAAAGGAAGGGACAACGGTGTCCTGCAAAACTTGTGGCGGCAGACCACCAGTTGATGGGATAGGGTCTATGTCTGCAAGCATGATCAGTGCAAAAGGTCTAGAACTTACAAATTTTATCAATCCTGACTTGACGTGGAAAACAGTTTCAAAGGGCTATAGGAGCTCAACACGGCGATCAAGAAAACCCATTGACAGAAGCCCAAAATCAGATGCAGATCTACAAGACAAGGGTGAAGATACAATAGTTTCTGAATCTGAGAAGGTTGATATTACAGTTTTTCCTTTAATGGTTGCTTTGTTCCTTGATGGATTATTTTCTTGTTTTTTGGGGTTGTGTTAGGTTTGTCTATTTTTTTGATAAATATGTTTGTCTGTTTTGCAGCTTGGAGTGGCTGTCCTTGGACAGCGGTTTGGTGACAAAATTGAGCACGTACCAATTAAGAAGAGAAGATTTACAGTCCAGTCTCCATCCCCACCTCCTTGCTTTTCTTCTCCACACATTGAAGACAATAAACGGTTATTGTATGGTCCATATTCTTCAGATAAGCAGTCTTGTCCAAAATCAATTTCCAAGAAACAACTCATTGCAATGAATGCATCTAAGAGAAGGAAAAGTGTAGAGCATGGTTATGCTGAGGATTTTTCCGGTATTGAAATACTGGCTGCTGCAGCCTGCAATAACGATGTTGGTGATGATGTAAATCATGCAGAAGACAATCTTGTGGCTGAAGGTCCATCGAAGGAGGGGAAAGATAAATTGACTCAGATGGAAACGGTAATTGAAGGTGTGAAAGAAGACGGCTCAGTTTTTCCAGATAATGCAGGTGAAAATCATAGTGGTGCGGATGACAATACTGATGATGCATCAGCAGATAAAAATGAACTGGAAAGATCTGTTTCTTCACGAGATGTTAGATTGCATTGGGACTTAAATGTTGAAATGGACGCGTGGGAGCAACCACTGGAGACTCTGGATTCTCAAGCAAATGCTGTAGAAGATGTACAGGTTGAAAAGCTGCTGGTTTTTGAAGCTTGTGTGTTACAGAAGGAATCCAGGGATATTGAAAATGATATTGCAACACCAGTGCAGCCTATTATCAAGAATGAGGACCACATTTTGGAGCCAAACGCTGGCATTGACAGGAATGAAGATAAATGTGATCCTACCGATAAGGCTCGTGAATCTTCAATTTCGTCTGATATTGCTGCAGAAACTTCTCAAAACACCAGTAATATGCTTACAAGCCTTTCTCCCTGTCCTCGATCTGATGACTTCAAAGCCGGTGTATTTTCTGAGGGAACCAAGAAAATATCATCCGTTGATATTGCTGTCAAACAGGTGACGGAAGATCTTGCTTCGGGTGCACGACCTAGTATGGAAGTAAAGTTACAAGCGGCTGCTTGTGAGGTTGACAGCAGTATACCAAATGAAGATGGTGACAGATCTGCTACCGCATCTAGCTTGCCTGGTGGTGTGAAATCCCCTCGAGAAATGACGAGCTCAGATGACATTCAAAAACCATTGCCTGCTGGTAAAGCTGAGGATGGGAGTGGTGGCCATAGTGAACTTGGTTATGAAGACACATCTGCATCAGGTGTATCTATGTTGGAAGGCCAACCAATGGTTCCTGCAAATCCAGAAAAACAAGGCGGTGAGGCTGCAGTAGCTTGCACTTGTGATTCCAAGGAAGTACTGCATGAGTCAGCAGGAAATTCCAAGCCCAATCCGGGAGCAGAATTTGGATCTACATCCCATGTGGTATACCAAAAACCCGGTGACTGTTCTACTAGTAGCTTAGCTAGAGTTGCTACTGAAGATACATGTAATGGGAGCCGCAGTTTGGATGTTTGTGGTAAGGATCAATCGGTTGAAACGGGAAACACTAAGGACTTTGATGCTGGTTATGATTCCCAATATGAGGATGGGGAGTTGAGAGAATCGGATGTCCCATACTGGGAAGATGATTGTGAGGAAGCTGAATGTGTTGATTATGGATCTGATACATGTGATGATCTTGTTGAGTATTCTATGGCTAGTAAATATGGAATGCATGTGGAATGCAGCGAAGAAGAATTTTGTGGCTCAGAAGTTAGGAACATAGATAGGAATATGAAGGTTGAGAGGGTAGCGGGCCCTGGATCTGATAATTTATGTGACAGAATCGAAGGAGATGCTTTGAGACCAGAGTCAGTGGGCTCAAAGATAAAAACTACTGTGGGCTCGAAGATAAAAACTTCCGGATCCGATGAGTTGGCAGGAGGTTCTGAAATAGCTCCAAGCAGAATTGCAGAAGCATCTGATGGTTGCATAACATGGAAACATCCCGCAGAATGCCTGAATGGTTTTGATGGGAAAGATTCTCCAGCGAAAGTGGTTGGTCCTGGGGTTTCCCGAAAGGAACTGCCGGGCACTACAGACTCCTTATCTTCTGACACCTTGCATAGGAATGATTCTCTCTTTGTGCAGAGGGGAAGGTAAATTCCATGTGATCATTTTTTCAGCGATCAATATTTGTCTTGTAAAGCTTTGATCAACTTTTCTTATTATCTTGCTTCATTTCTAATTTTTTTTATGCATCAGATCTGGCAATTTGTGTACTCAACCTGAGGAGGCTCGTGCCGATCATTCCGTGGGAAAGGAAAGACCTGATTTCCAGATGCGTTGTAAAAGCCCAGGAGGTGTGGGAAACCCTTCAGTGAGTTATTGGGATTCAAGACGCTGGGAATCACCCCCTCGTCATGGTTCCTTTGGTTCTGATCGTCCTAGACCTAGGAGTGTTATTGAGAGCCGTGGGTATGGAATGCATTGTGAAGCAGGAGGTGTGGCAACTGATAATCACGGTCACAGGCAAGCAATAAATTCTTTCTCAAATGGTTCATACCGGCACCCACTTCGAAGAAGATCGCCGATCAATAGGGATGATGCACACAACACGCATAGGGGAATGGTACCCATGAGGGATTCGAGTCCGGATAGGAGAAGATTTCGAAGATATCCGCAAGGGGTTGGTCGGGGATTTAGGGAGGAATATCAAAGGCCCTTGCCTCACAATGATTCTGACGAGTATTCTCATCATGTGCCTAATCGGATTGTCAGGAGAGAACAAAATTCTTCGCCCCCACCTAGAGGACCTGTTTATTATAGGAGACCCTACAAGAGATCTCAGTCGAGATCTAGAAGTCGCTCTCCTGGTGCATGGTTTGTGTCAAGGGAACAGGAGGTAAAACACCGAAGCAGCAGGTCTCCGGATTACAGGTTTGAACCTAGAATGGAGAGGATGAGGTTTCCATTTCAGAAGCAAAATTTTGGAGCAAAATACGAGGTGGGATATTTGTCCTCCCCGCGGCGTCGCTTCTCCCCCCAACATAACAATTCGAGATGGTTTGATGATCAAAATGGTGCTCCGGACAATCATTTCAGGGGCAGGAGATTTCCTGCGAGAACATTCCAGCAGGGCCAAAGGTTCGACTCTGTGGGCTCATCTCGACGGTTGAACTCAGAGGATTACTATGAACCCACGATGCGACCGGCGAGATTTTCTGAGATGGGTAGAGGTGGTGGAAGGCCTCGCAGATATGATGGCAGTGATGATGATAGAAGAAAACATGACGGCAGGTACGAGATCTTTCCTCGAGTAAAGCGCTACGACTCTGATGGCGTTGTGCGGCGGTTTCGGTTCGAAGAGGAAGACAGTTTTGTGTCACGTAACACTCATAACTACAACGATAGTGATAATAACAATGGGGCTGAGAGACGCCAAAGGAATGTGTACCTGGGCGAGTTGGTGAAGAGAAAGGCCAATTGAAAAAAAAAAAAAAATTCATTATTCTGTCCTTTAACTTGGGGAGAGAACTCTTGGTTCTTTTGGCCTTTTTCTCCTTTCGGTTGGTCAATTCTCTCTGCTAGAGTAGATAGGAGTTTCTTTTGACTTTTTTTTTCTTTTTTCTTTTTATAATTTTTATTCCACAAGAAGGAGAGCATGTGAATTTCACCTTTTGGTCTTCCTGGCGGCTAGGCCTAGCACTGCTTGTGGAAGCTGTTCCGTCCTCTCTCTCTCTCACCTATCTTATTCCCTTGGCATTTTTTTTTCTTTTTTCCGGGGTAGGCCGTTTTGGCCTTTTTCAATTTTATTTTCCATCTCTCTCTCTCTCTCTCTTTTTTTTTTTTTTTTTTTTTCATGCTGTTCATGTTTTAATTTCTTAGGAATTTTTTCTTTCCTTCTCGGTCATATGTATCCTCTCCACGAGGGTATACAGTTATAAATGATTAGGCGAAAATGCCATCCTTTTTCAATACACAAGTTCTTATTTATTGTCTCAATTTTATCTTTTACTTGGATGTTCAGTTCAATCTCCCAATTTGGCCAATATATACATATATATGTAACATTACATTACGATATCAATTTCTCAGCATCTTTGATAGTTTTTTTTTGTTCAATTTAATCTTGGCAAATGGCCAATAATTGAAGCAACCTTGGCCGAACTCCTAAAAGGAGGCGATAGAACTTCCTAAGAAACGTAAGCAGCTTCTCTACAGCTTACCAGCTGAAGCTTGAGGAGTGGAAATGTAGATTATTTGCCAAGCCAGGAGAACATATTGCAGCCACTTCTTGCCTCATCTTCCTCGGGCCGCTTACAAGAACCCCGACGCTTGAGCTTTTGCACTCCGACAATATTCCTGCGGTATTTGCATTTTTTAAAAACTTGTTCGAACAAAAACTGTCCTTTGCAAGGAGAGTTACTTTCGGTTTAAGAAACGACTTACTTTTCAGATCAGGTCTTGTGCCGTAGTGAATTGTTGTGGCTTGAACCAAAGACTCGCGAGGGAGGCTTTCCAACTCTCTCTCAGCATCACAAAACCATGCGCTCGGCGGAGTATTCATCGGTGATGACGTGTTCACATTCTGAATCTGCCTCGTTTCGTTTGCATTTTGTTTCTTGTTCCATAGAAAAACCATAGTCGCAGTTGTGGCTATGGAGATGCACACGAATAACATGTTCAGTGCGGATTTGGAAGAGAAGGAGTAAGTTAAATTAGAATTATGGTCAATTGGGTATATGTAGTATCGGGTGAGTACGCCAATGAGCAGAAGAAAAATGATGCAAGAAGCCGAAACAATCACGGCGAGCCATAACCAATTATTCTGTCCCAGTATTGCAGAAACCGGCACATCTAATGCATCTGGTTTAAACCATATAGTTTTAGGGATTTTTGAATTTTCTGTTGGGGGCTGTTTCTCCCTCGTGACATAGGCTTCAATTTGTAGTTGCAAGGAAGAAATATCAAAATTGGTTCCTGAAACAGGGAGGATGAGGTCTAACATTTCGAGATCCAGAGATTTCTTAAAAGCGCAAACGAGCAATATGCTTGGAGACTTTCCGGGTGCCCTGGTGGCCCTGAAGAGGAACTCGCGAATGACGGAGATGAAAGGAGTGATGCCACTTCCTCCACTCACCATCACTAGTGTTTCATGCCTGCAGCGAAAGATTTTGGATGGATTCTAAAATGTCAAAGCAAAATCACCCGAAATAATCGTTAAAAGAGCAAATCGAAGTCTTGAGCGAGTACCTTAGAAAGTCGGTCGAACTTGAAACAGGTCCATAGGGTCCTTCAATAGATATCTTCAAGTGGTCTATAGGTGGAGAGGATGATAACATGTCATACAGATTGTGAGACCAACTTCCTTCACTTTTGACGACGATGCTTAGTTTCTCGGGATCCAAGTTGCTGCTTGATGTAACAGTAAAAGGATGCCATTGCAGCTTGGAAATTGCAGGCACATTTAGAAACAGGATGCTTCTTGGAGAATAACTCAATCCTAGAAATCAAATTAAACAGAGAGATTACAATAGCTTAATTATCGAGGAAATCGTAGTTAACCGTATGAAAGTGTCTGTTAAAGTTAGCATTGAACTTCACCTGGGCATTTGGAGAAGTTTAACTCAACAGCCTGACAGGGTAGAACCCGGGCTGAAACCATGCGAATTCTTTGTTGCGATTGTAAGAATCGCAAGTACCTATCAATCAAGAAGAGGTAAAAGCCAGGGAGAATGATGCAAGAATAGGAGAATCCCACGTGGAAAACAAAGAAGACAACAAAGACGATGTAGAGGTGGTGAGCGTAGAAGAAGAGCTCAAAAATCTTTCGCCTTATGCGAGCGAAGCTTGTTCCCCATATTACTAATCCTGCGAGCATAGCTACTTCCCCAGCCACATTTGATATGCCAATCTTGTGCCATTTCAGCATCTGCATTCCACCAAAACTTGAGTCTACAGCTTTTCAAATTATCAAATGGGACCGTAAGTTTTTAAAAAACGCAGATTTTCCTCTTGTAAAATTCTAATTCTTACCTCTGAAATTTGGTGTGTACTGCACCAAAAGATGATGTAACATAAACTATGAGCAGTGAAGAGGGTCATGGCAGTATGCCCCAACCAGATGTGGTACTTGATGCTTGACTCCGATGTGAGGCCAACGAGCTGCAAAATCGACGATCCTCTCGTAACAGGGAAGAACAGAAAAGCTAGACAAATATTCCCAACTAGGCCTAGCATAAGGGCTGAGCTTTCTAACTTTGCTTCCCACCTGTCAAATTCATTGATGTGGAATATACATAAAATAATAATAATAATAATAATAATAATAATAAAGGAGTTACTTTCACCAATGATCTCCGGTTCTAAAGATATATAGTTGTATTATTTTGATCACCCGACATTCACTTTAGAGGTCTAGCCTCAAAATGCTTTTGAAATATGCAGTTTTGTCCCCTGTGTTGACAAACTATTTACATTCTTTTTGAAAATAGATAATTTATTCATAAACGGGTCAAAACTATACATATAAAAAAAACGTCGGGGTAGTTAGACCTCTAAAAGTGATTGTGAGGGGCTAGAGTTGGACAAGCGGATATCCTCAACGGTCACTAGTGAAAATAACCCAAACAAAAAGTTGGACAAACTAGAATAAATTTGCTTACACAGTCTCTCTCATTTGTGCTGCCTGTTGGTTGATATTGGCAAACATCCCACGCAAGTAAGAAGAGAAAGACCAGACAAGCAGAGCAATGAACATGGCCAAAAAGGATAGTTCCATCCACGAAACAATTCCAAGAGGACCTTTCACGAGCACAGGTCTCGTCCACGACGCAAAATATACATTATCCGCGATACTACCAACCAAAAATAAAAAATAAAAAAACTCGAGTCATTTTCATGCACAATTTAGTGTTTTTCTGATTCAGTAGGGACAAGTATGAAGCCATGTACCTTTCTGTGTTATTTTCATCAATTTTCTTACTTATGTGAAGATATAAACAACCCAAAGTCGCTATGAAAAGGATGGGAAATGTGTAAACAAGAATGTTTGCACCTACCAAACAAAAAAGGCAGTACACAAATGGTTAAACCATATGATAATATATAGTGATATCTTAAAAAAATGAACTTGACCAAACAAAATCATGTTCTACTGAATTCAAACCTTGTTGGCCGAAATAGGTTGAGTTAGTTTTTACTTGAATTTGAGGTAACCAATGGAGATAAAAGGTATTGGTTGGCATCATGATCCAAATCAAAATGTAGCCAACAAAAACCATTATCACAAACAAGAGTATTGCTAATTTGAGCTTCTTCATTCCTTTGAAAGAATCACTTTTTTCCATAATTTCTCCAAGTCTATGTGACAGCCTTGGTACTTGGGAGAGTATTTATGAAATCTCTTACATTCTTATATATATATATTGGCTATAACATAAACAAGAGCCATGAGTATGAATTGATACAAAATAGTAGTCCATGGATTGTGGAGAAGAGAACGTAATTCATGTAAAGTTTGAATAAATTCACATGTTTTATAAAGGTCATTTTGCAATTCAAACTATATGTAAAATATTAGGAGGATTTGTATAAATATGATAGATTTTTTAGAGGAATAGTGAGACAAGGGAAGGTATTATTATAGAACTCCCACATGCATGGCTCGTTCGTTATTTCCAAAGCAATTTTCATGTGTAACAACAAACCATAGGTACATACTTGATTGCATATTTGTCATTTAGCATTACGGTTAATTTTCTATTATATTTTTCTATTATGAATAGTTAAAAGTCTCGTAGATTTTTGCCGTGCAAAAAGGTAATAGACAATAAACTAAAAGAAGAAATTTGCACTCAAACTCTATGAACAATAGAAATGAGGAATTGTATTTTCATCCTATCAACATGCATCATTATTTTTAATCATTAGATTAATTTTCTAATAATTTGTAAACATTTGTAGTGCGACATGTAAAACTGTTGAAAAGTTGATCTAAGAGCTAAAACAAGAGTACTCATCAGTAAAGCAAAAGTGTAGTTCTATCACAAGTTTTTTTCTTTTCTTTTTTTTTTTTTAAACTGTAGTTTGAATGCTGGCAAGGATTTGATTGATTTGGGTTTGTTTATGTACATCAATATGCCCTGTTGTTACTGATTTTACTCATTTGGGATAATCCTAGAGCTGAATTACAAAAAGTTCCCTTAATTCTCGGTGCAGAATAAAATTGCTTCTGCTTAGAAAAAATCAAGTACTACTCTAAAAGGAATTGTCCTCTGGCTCATTCAACTTGTTCTACCATGTCAATTCTTTTGTCTTGGATTCCCAACGTAATATCAGGTTTTGGGTAAGTACTGCGAGATAAGTGTTGTCAATAAAGTAAAAGTTATATATATATATATATATTAATTTACATTATATTGATCCAGCAGGGGAAAAAATCACAATTACACAGAGGAGGACAGTTCTCTTAATATGGGACACTAATATACCTATGACAAAGGCCTAAATCATTTGCGAAAGAGGGATCTTACATGCAATATGTAGAAATAAAGAGTGCAACACTACATTTATCATGCGTGACAACAACATCGTAAAAGGTATAACAAAAAAAAATGTGTATATATATATCAGAGACTAATGCTATATCTTTTTAAAATTATCATTATATAGAATAAATCATGATATGTTTGACACATTTTTTTACATGTTACAATTTAAGATTCATAAGGATCAACAATAAACCTTATATCTAGAGGCAACTTCCAAAGAAAATGGACAAACAGTACTTCAGACGCGCTATGCAACACCGAACAATTATCATACAAACTGTAGTTTATCAACGCTAGCGATGAAATACAACGTGAAAAACTGTGGGATCACAGGGATCTCAAAGTGACATAAAAGCAAACCTATGTATCAGAAATCACCAGTTAAAACTAATGGACTCAAAGTGCAGATTATCTGCCAAACCGGATGCACAGATTTTCGCAACCTCGTGTCGCATCTTCCTCGGGCCACATACCAAAACTCCAACATCAGATGTTTTGGAATCGAACAGAATTTCTGCATGACAACATCATATATATACACGCAGAAACGATTAAAAATCAATATTCTATACGATCTTACAGTATGATAACTTAGTTGACACGCAAACATTTTTAATGAAGCAACTTACTCTTGAGATCAGGCCTTGCACCAAAATGCACCTTCATAGCTTCAACTAGAGACTGGTTAGGATGGCTTTCAAGCTCCCTATGATCAGCCGCCACGTAAGACCACGCCGCCGGAGACGTTGTTGGCATCGACATTTCCAGATTCTGAATTTGCTTATCTTCTGTGGCGTTTCTTCTCTTGCACAAAACAAAAGCTACACTAGAGACTATGCAAATGCAAGCGCAGACCAAAAACATGTCCCAAAGAACTCTATAAGAGTAATGGTAAAATTCACCAGGTTTTTGGTCAAAAGGGTAAATGTAGTAGCGGGTGACTAGGCCCAAAACCAGGAGGAAAAGTACAAACGAGGAGGCTATTATTGCACCAAGCCACAGCCAGTTGCTTGGGCCGAGAGTGGTGGAAATTGGCTTGTCTAGTGGGATGGGCTTGAAACAAATGGTCTGTATGGGCTTTTGGGCTTCGACTTTGGGCTGCTCTTTCTCTTGGGTCACGTAGGCTTCTATCTGGAGCTGTATACGGGGAATCTGGTCAGAGTTTGCGCCTGAGATGGGAAGCAAGAGGTCCAACATGCTGAGATCAGAGGAATTCTTGAAGGCACAAATGAGAGTTATCCGAGGAATATGGCAATTGGGTTTTGTGCTTTGGAAGAGAATCTCACGAATTATGGAGATGAATGGTGTAACCCCAATACCACCACCAACCATTATCAGGGATTCGTGCCTGCATGAGTGACAATACAATAAACTAATCAACCCTATATTTGAAACCAAACACACACATAGTATATACATATATATTAATAAACTAATGTATAATAAATTATGGGTAAATTACTAGGTTGGTAACTAAATATTTTAAATTTATACAACTTTGATCTTTTTTTTTTTTTGATATCTTGAGTGACTTTAAACTATTGGAAACATTGTTATAATAATCAGTTCCGCTAATTTTTAGACACAATCCACTAGTAAGCATCAATTTATGACCAAAATTATTGATGAACTCAAATTAAAGAAAATAATTATTATAGCGTCATTCAAATTGCCAAAAAAAAAAAAAAGAACATGTATTGAAATTGCACAAGCTTTAAGATTTAAAACTAAACATGAAATTTATCCTAAATTATATTATATCATGTTAGGTATTGTACTTAAATTGACGTAACATTATAACGTTGATTAGACGTTATTTAGGACGTTAAAATTGAACGGAGGATCTAGAGTTTCAAAAGGGCTATTTGAGTTTGTGCCGAATTAACCTTAGAAAGGAAAATGAAGATGGCCCATAGGGTCCTTCAACGGAAACGTCCAAGTGATCAACTGAGGAAGAAAGTTGCTTGTAGAGCTTTTGAGACCAACTTCCTACACTCTTTATCACGACACTCAATTTATCCGGCTCCGAATTACAATTTGAAGTCACTGTAAAAGGGTGCCATTGCAACCTTGAAATTATGGGCACGTTTATAAACATTATGCTTGTTGGATTATACTGCAACCCTGTAACAAAATTACAAGTTAAATAACAAAAAAAAAAAATTGTATAATATATTTGCATATACATACTTATAGAACGTACTTACATGTATATTAGAAAACAATGTGGTGATATGATGATAGTGGACTGACCTGGGCTCTTGGAGAAATTCAATTCAACAGCGCCGCAAGGTAAAAGGCGAGCGGAGAGTAATCTAGCGTGGTTCCGGGATTGCAAGAATCTCAAGAACCGGTCGATGAGGAAGAGGAAGATCCCCGGAAGAATCATGCAGAAATAGGCAGCTCCTACGTGGAGTACGTAGAAGATAATGTAGACAGTGTAGAGGTAGTGGGTGTAGAAGAACACCTCAAACATCTTTCGCCTTATTTTCTGAATGCTCGTTACCCACATTGCTACTGCTATTACGGTTGCGATCTCTCCCGCTACGTTTGATACGTAAGTGCTGCTCCATTGTAGCATCTGCATTAACATAACCACAAGAAAATTAAGCAGCCCTTTTTTTTTTTTCAGTTTGATTTTTGTACTTTCGTTTTGATATAATTTTGATCAGATTTAACGTTCAGAAATATGCACTAACGATAAGGTATCGTATTGTAAAAGTACGCGTTTTTATTTGACCATTCATCCTTACTTTAACAAAAGGAAATATATAAAGAATCTTCCTACATATATATACACACACACATGAGATTCTCAATACAACTATCAAACAAGAGGGAAGAAGAAAAACAGAATAAAATAAAGATAACGCTGAAAAGACTTCCACTAGCACTTTATACACACGATTAAACTAACCATAGCCATAGGAAAATAATCATTATTTGCAAGATAAAAAGATGGAGTTGAAGATAGAATGAGAAGCTAGCTTTAATATGCAAAAGTTAGAGACAACAACTATTGCATACCTCGGCCATTTGGTCAGTCATGGCCCAGTAAATGATGAAGCCAACGGTGTGAGCAACAAAGAGGATCATGGAGATATGGCCAAGCCAGATGTGATACTTTATACTCGACTCCGATGTGAGCCCAACAAGAGGCAGAATTGAAGATCCTCTGGTTACAGGAAAGAAGAGAAATGCCCAGCATATGTTCCCAATATACCCTAGCCTCAGCGACACACTCCGGAACTTTGCTTGCCATCTGCCATTTGTATCCAAAATTCAAGATACTCTATTTATTTTTCATGAATTTCCAAATAATGTCGTTAATCTATCACCGGCGATGTTGATGACTGGTTAGAGATCTACATATAAGACTATGCAAGACCCTATGTCGCAATTAATGAGGTCTCAGAGTTAATATGTGAAGTTGTGATTGGTTAAAAATGTACGCGGTGATGTTATATATATAGCATTAACCGTTCTTGATTCTAAAAATTTGCTGGTTGGATTTTATTTTTTGCAATTAAAAGAAAGAAAGAAAGAAAGAAAGAAACTTACATTTTCTCGCCTTCTTTATGCATGTGGAGATGGCCAAAGCTGACATACAGGTAATTTGCAAGAGACCAGATCAAGAGAGCAACAAACATGACCGCAAAACAAAGCTCCACCGCGCTAACAATTCCCAGAGGTGCTTTTGCAAACATTGGACGTCTCCAAGAGGCCAAACGACTTGTAATGACATTACTACTGCATATATTAATCAGTTTCAGAACCTATGTGTGTGTGTGTGTATAAATAATGGCAGAAGAACAGATAGAAACCTTTCGGAGTTTGATGACTTGTTTGACTTCTTGATCTGAAGATGAAGATAAACACAGCTCAAAGCTGCTATGAACATAATAGGGAATGAAAAAAGGAGAAGATTTGTCCCTACAAAGAACCAAGGTAAAACATATAGCGTGATTTACATGATCTGAAATAAGATTGTACAGAAGAAGAAATCATTTTAACAGATAATTACCTTGTTCCCTGAAGTATGTTGAGTTGAGATTGCTGTTTAGTTTTGGGGTCCATTTATTCTTGTAAGTTTTCGTTGGCAACAATGTCCAAACCAGTAACCACCCAACAAACACCACAAGGAAAATCATTTTCAGGACTGTGTAGTTACCCATGTTCTTACTATTTTTCGCGGTGGCAGATGATGAGAAAGAAGATGAGCTTTTTGCTCAATGGGAAACTTCTATATATACGCAAGACTCTGTTGCTTTATTGTACACATGTCTTTATTGACATATAGAGAGGGAGAGCATGTTTCATGCTTATATACACTACAAACGTATTTTTTTGTCGATGATTGTTACATCCATTGATATTAAAAAAAAAAAAAAAGGGTCAAAATTTGCAAAATAAGGAAATGTAGTAACTCTTCTATCAAGAAGAGTCAGTTTTATACCCCGTTGGAACTGGCTCGGCAGGTGGGACCTGTGCGTGTTTTCATGGACAACCGTTAAAAAATAATTAAAAAAAAATTCAGTTCTATCATAAATGGAAATTGTAATATTCCTTTTTTGTCCCTTTTTTTTTTTTTCACTTGGCTTCAAAAGAGTATGACAATGTCAAGATGACGTTATATTTGGGTAAATGAAACATCTTTGAGTAATTATTATTAAATACATCAGAATATCATGAGATCAGGAAGCTATAGTTTTTAGATTTTCTTCATTTTTTTTTTTTTTTCCCCTCACCTCCAATTATTTAGTTATGATTCTAGCGCGCACAACTGTGTTGACCATAAAAGCTCACGCAAGAATACTAATATTAGTTGCATGTATGGTTGAAAATATTGTTTTGGTACTGCAAGTACAGTTGACTAAAATGCCGAAGTTGTTTTGTGCAGTACATATAGTACAGAACAACTTTGACATTATAATTGTTAGTACAGTAATATGTCCTGGAATATACTTAAATCTCTCCTTAATTTACATAATCTTCTTTCCTGATCAGCTGGCTTACATTCAATCACGCAAACATTAATAGAAAATTTTGGACAGCAAAAGAAAAATCAGAAAATAGAATCCGAGGCTTCTGAGAATAAGCAAAATTGGATTATGAGCTTTAAATGATTTTGTATATATAGTTTAGAGTTCCAAGATATGGAAATTTCAATTTCTACATGTGTTTGAGAACCATTAGTCCAAAACCGATGCCAAGAAAAGTTGCAATGATAACCCCGGAAATGCCGGCAAGGATTGCAGGGACAACCAAGGACCCCCATCCTTTGGCAGTGGCCATTCCACACGCTGTTGTAGGTCCTCCAATATTGGCATTTGATGCCAAAAGCAAGAGCTTTAAGTCCAACCGGAACAGCCTTCCCAAGCCAAGAACCAAAGCAAGATGGACGGTTACTTGAACTAGAGCAAACAAGAAAACACCAGGTGCAGTGGTAATCACATTCCATATGCTCCCACTTGCACCAATCGCAGCAAAAAATACCTGTTACAATTATCGCTTAATTTAAAATATTCCACATCACCGATACAGATTAGACCCTGTAATCCTTTAATAACGAGAGCAACAATATATCAAAGGACACAAGATTTATAGTGGTTCATCCTTAACATGAGAGTTAATATGAGAGTTACGACCACTTTCAGCCGCTATAGGTATTCACTATGGTGAAGAAGAAGATTATTAGGGAATCAAACACCTCACACCTCTCAGACTATCCAATGTAATAATTTAACACCAGCAAACAACCTTTTTTAATATCAGAAGCTTGGTCCAAATTTTTATGAGCTAATCTAGGGGATATTAGGAACTAATGAATCAATTAGAAAATACCAGTTGACCTGAGAATTTCTCGGCTTATTTATTTATTTTTTTTTTGGGGGGTGGGAGGTGGGTATGAAAGTTGACTTGAGAGATTGTTCGAGGCAATTGCAACTATCTGTACTTGAAAGTTGTACTAAACCAATGTCTTGATATCAAACTTTTACTGCTTTACATCTTATCCTCAACTCTTTCATCCGAAGTAGAAGATTACCCCCTCGTTATATCTTTATAATGAACTATATGAAGACTTTTCTGCTTACCTGCAGCAGAACGAGAGCAATAGCATCGCCAGCAGCTGCAAGGTGACCAATGTGTCTCGGAAGAAGTGTGGCTAAAATGACAGCAACAGAAGTTATTCCTGGAAGGCTGCCTTGAATTCCACTCAACTTTGTGAGGAAAGTACCAGCTTTACATATCACAAAAGATGTAGCAAGAGCTGTACCGATCTGTAACACCGAAAGCTTGCCCCCATTATCAGATTCCATAGTCATAGCAGAATCTGTCAAGTAAGTTTCTAAGTTTTGCAATAGACATCAAAAGATAAGACAAAGTTATAGACGAAAGATGGCTATGAAAGACATACCGTTGGTACTTGTAGAATCTTCAGGAGGTATATTAGAGGCAATCGCGAATAAAACTATAAAATATATCGCACAAATAACGTTGTCCGCAGCTACGCCAGCGGCCAAAACTGATGGGGAGACACCAAGGGCCTCTGAAATTGCAACATAATTAACAGCTACAGCAATGAAGCAAACGAAAAAAGAAAGGACAAAAAGACTTTTCAGTAAAGGTGATATAAATGTTCCATGAGAGAATCTGCCTAATCAAACTGGATTTTGTGAAATTGGCACACACAAAATTGAGATGCAACGATGGAACTTCATACTCACATCCACCAATGTAGCTACCCATGAGAGCAGCAGCTATTTTCCAGTTATCGGCACCAAGTGAACGCATAGGGACCAACAGAAACGCAACAAATGTTCCAATTGTAGTTGCCACTGTCATTCACAAGAATCAACAAAAGTTCAAATCAATTCAATAGAACTTCATACACATTTGACGGTTAATACTGTGTCTTACCTCTAGGGTATTTTTTCACGCCATACCGTAGAATTTTCTAGAGAAAAAAACTTCACAGAAAGCAAAAGGGCAAGATCTTTATTATCTATTTTTATTTTTTTCCTCGTCTCCTATTTTTTGGTTTCCTTGCCCTTGAGAGTTTAGTTGTCACTTAAAAAAGAAAACGTTTCATGTTCGATCCGAAATCATGTGTGATAATGTTCTCACCACAGTCAAAAAACTGTCGTGAAAAAAATCGAAATTAAAGAATAAAGAGCATCATACTCTTCAGTAGCAAAGAATTACCTGCTGCAAGCAAAAAAGCTAAGAGAAGTGTCCCGGTTGAGCGTATGACATTACGCAAGTCGGCTCTGAACAATAGCAACGGAATAGCCAAGGGCAGAAGGAACTCCATGACGACGGAATAAGCCGGTGCTTCATAGGGAATTATGCCAGCATTACTCGCCGCAAGTCCAACCAAAGTGCTTACAAGAGCAGCACTCACCATGCTACCAATCTTGGTCTTCTCAGACCTTGATTCCACACATACATGTTATCCTACATACAGATATATAGATATACGTTTATGTACTGAAGTGTGAACTTGGGAGCGTACCAGAGGCCAAAAGCGCCGGCGGCGAACAGGGCGGTCCAGGTGCCCCAGTGGTCATCCGGAGCAATGATAGGGTACTTGAGCTGTGAGCTAACCTTCACTGTTCGAGGAGCGGAATTCCGCTTCTCACGGTGATGTATAAGTGGAATTGACACCCGACGGTGAGGCCAGGAGCAGATGGAAGAGAGATGAGCATGTCGGGTAGGGAGACGGGACACGTGTAAGGAGGGGATTGGTGGTGACAGAGGGGAGAGGGTTGTGGGGACTAGCAGTAATCTGAAGTAAGCCATTTTTATTGTTTGTTCCTTCTCTTTCTCTCGTTCCCCAACTTCCCAAACTCCCCCAATATCTTTCCACTTCTTTGTTTCGTACTTGTTATCCTTAAACCTTCACGGGAGGTTAGACGTGATGTCAAAATCTCAATAATGGACGTTTTGTTTTTATTATTGTTATTATTGTAATTTAATTGTTTCTATCTTTTTCTGTTTATTATTTTATCATTCCTTTTCTTTTAGAACTAGGCATTCTTACAACGAGAAGAGACCTAAAGGATAGTTCTAAAGGGCTCGGTCCAAAATTAACACCAAACGTCCCGGCACTAGGCAGGACTATACTGCCATGTGCCATCCCATAAAACAGAAGAAAAAACAGAATGATGAACTTGAGACAAAAAAAAAACAAAACAAAACAAAACAAAACAAAACAAAAGTTTATTGATTATTTAGTTATATATATGTTTTCATTATTGATTCCTTTCTGTCATATCGCAACCAGAGGAAAACGTTATTCGTCATTGATTATTTTTATATATGTTTTCATTATTGATCCAGTAATGCTTCATACACATACTTTTTTTTTTTTTTTTGTGGTGGTTTTAGACACTAACTTTAGCCTTCGTTTGGTTTCCCGATTGAAAATGAAAATTTTAAATTGAAGTTGATTAATTTTTTAAAAACTAGTTATAATTTTATTGACTTTTCAAAAAGAGACAAAAACTTATATGCAAATTTTAAGTTGGAGATAGTGATCCAAACATGCTATTAACTTAATTTTTTTTAAATATCAACTTATACACAATATGTTGTCATCTTTTCATTAATAGATACAATTTGTTATTAGTAATTGCCGTGATAATATAGGAAACGTGAGGACCTAAATTATCCAAACGAAACATCAATTGTACCGAAAAGTTGGGATTGAAGTTGATGTTGTTAGTATTATTCTTACTAATCTGACTTTGCTTTTGAACTCATATACATCTGTTTCCATTAATAAAACATTACACGGTAAAATAGTTTACCTTTTTGTTCACACAAGCATAGCACCACTTCTAATGGAATTTGAACTCGGGGATTAAAATTTTCTTCTTTAATGCAAGAAGATAAAACCTGCTAGATTTCCCATATAAGAAAGAGCGATTCCCAACAAATCAATCTGGGAGTTGCACCACAAAATTGTAATTGTCAAGTAGAAAGTAGACTTCGATTTTCTTTCAATTTGCTCTAAATCCTTCCCCACATTGTGCTTGTTCTTTGAGTAAAAAAAAATCGAGTCCATATACGTTAGAGATGGGCTCATTTCTGTTTTTCAAACATGGGAAATTTCTCTACATCTTTTTCAGTACTGTTAACCCAAATCCGATACCTAGAAAAGTTGCGATGGCAATGCCAAAAATGCCAGCAAGAATACCAGGAATAATCATGGAATACCACTCTTTTGCTGACGCCATTCCACAAGCGGTTGTAGGACCTCCAACATTGGCATTTGATGCTATAAGCAACAACTTCAAGTCAAAGCGAAATAGCTTGCCCAATCCGAGGATCACCACGAGATGAATGGCAATCTGGGCAAGAGAGAACAAGAAAATGCTAGGTGCTGTATAGATAACACTCCAGATGTTTCCACTTGCTCCCACAACCGTGAAAAACAACTGCAAAACAAGTCGTTTAAAACATGTTACTTTGACTGAGCTTGATCTCTAATGACGTCAAAAGCAAAGAGCTTCTACGGGAATCGCAACCAAATAATCAAATCCCAGCCACATGTGAAAGGATATAATCCTGTTCCAGTAATGTCTAAAACTTGCTAAACTCTTTATTTTACCATTCACGGCAATCAACTCAAAATGAGACAAACATGGAAAAACGTTAACAACCTAATCAAGTTTAAGAAAGCAGGATAAAGAAATAAAGAACTGAACAGGACATAAGAAATGCTCACCTGCATTAGAATCATAGCCATAGCCTCCCCAGATGGCGCAAGATATGCAAATTGTTTCGGAAATGCAGTTGATAGAATAACAGCCAGGGCTGTTACAGCAGGCAGGCTACCTCCTTGAATTCCAAGATATTTTGTGAGATAAGAGCCAGCCTTGCATATAACCAAGGATACAGCCAGAGCTACAGCGGTTTGTAAGGTGGGAAGGTTGTCTCCAGACCCAGACTTCGTGTCTGTTGCAACACCTGCCAGAGTTTCAGCTTCAATTAGGGGCTGTCATTTGGGTAGCATTCATCTTACGGTATCATGTTTTGTATTTTGAAAATATTGAATCTAGTGGCAGAAAAAAATTGAGATGGCTTGTCTTTTGTTCAAAATTCAGATGCCATCACAATCGAAAACGTAGTGTCAGCTCTCAAAAAGAAGGTAAACTAGCTAAGGTGGAAAAAGATTCCATACATCATAATGCATTCACTCGGAACAAGGGAACTAAACCAACAGCTTTACCATGAAAATAGGAAAGAATCCTCAATCTGTAAAAGAAAGGAGAGCAAAAAAAAGTAAATATTAAATAGAAGCTGACTCACCATCACTTGACGTTGGATCTTCCGGAGGTACTCTAGAACCTATTGCAAATAATGTGGTGAAGTATATTGCGCAAATGACATTATCTGCAGCTAGTCCAGCAGTTAAAACTGATGGCTGAACACCGAGAGCATTAGATATGGCGACGTAATTCACAGCTATAAATGCATGAATAAAGAAAAATGAGTAAGAAACCGGGCCAAAGAAAAGAGTACAAAGAAATACATCACAATTACGTAATTAAACTCACAAGAAACTTGCAGAAACAAAGCAAACAAGCAAAATATGCATTCAGATAATGAAGCAAATTACCTCCACCAATATGTCTTCCCATAAGTGCAGCTGCTATTTTCCAACTATCTTGACCAAGTGATCGCATTGGCACCATCAGATATGCCAACACTGTACCAACTGTTGTGGCAACTGTCAAAAGAAAAAACAGACATCAAGAGACTCCCAAAAAAATGGGGGGGCAGAAAAAGCCCTATAGAGTTTCTTTCTTTTTTTTTTTGTTTTTTTTTGCTAGAAAAAGGATCCAGTGGTCATCCCATCATTTCCCGTTTTTTTAGTTCATACAGGCTGGGACACTCCCCTGAGTTGGCAGGGGATTCGAACCTGTTTCCTGTTTGATCCATGCTCCAATATCCTTTCCAGTTCATAGGATTTTTTACCAAATCGGGAAGCACCATTTGCTATTATGCTTACACTATGCATTTTTGTAACTTTGTGTATCACAGAGAACATGCCCTTCACGCCATTATATTCCTCATTTCCATATTCAACCAGAGTGATGCGATGTGTTACCTGACCCTAGTAAGAAAGCCAAGAGAAGGGCCCCAGTTGATTTGATCACGCGGCGCATATCGGCTCTGTACAACAGGAGTGGAACGGCTGCCGGGAGCAGATACTCTAAGACGATCGAAAATGCAGGAGCTTCAGATGATATAAGCCCTAAGTTACTAGCTGCCAATCCTACCAAAGTGCTCACCAAAGCTCCACTTAGTGCACCCCCAATCTTGGTCTTCTTCTCCGACCTTAAATCCACGAAACGAAATTGCACAATTATCGTATACAGAAAACCAACACACCAAAAGAAAATCACCAAGATCAAATCACAGCAATACAAAATCCTTGGAAATTGCGCTTTTGATGGTTCCACTAATTTAATCATTAAACAGGGAAAAATTTTAGCAATAACAATACGCGCAGGGGGTGTTGGAACAACTATTAAAAAGAAAGTTGGAAATTTCTTTTCCGCATTGAAATTTGCATTATCCACAATTGAACATAAAATAATATAAACCCTTCCGTTTCTTCGAAAAACATGAGATTGTCAGAATTGTCTGTCTCCGTTTAGTTACTGAGAAAATCCAGGAAAAAGTACAGAAAGAGATCGTGCAAGCGAGGTTATTACCAGAGACCGAAAGCGCCAATAGCGAAGAGAGTGGTCCAGTTACCCCATTGATCCTGCGGAGAAATGATGGGGGCATTGAACTGTGATCTAACCGTTAAACCTCGAACCGAGCTGTTCCTCTTCTTCTTGTCCGTAGCGATTCTCAAAGGAGGAAGATTAGGAAGATTACGAAAGATTCTGCAGTTTTCAGTGACTGCAGCGCTTTGAAAGACGCCGGCGATCGAATCTTGGGGGGAAGAGAGACGCGACGATTGGAACGCCGACGACGGAGAATGAGGGCCATGGCCGTGTAGAAAGAGAAGCTTCGACGCCATTGAAGCTGTGTATTGTCTCTTTGTTCGAAGGTTTCGCCGGTCACAGAGTGACAGTTACTGGCGAGTTTAAGACTCGGACTCCGAGTCCGACTCAGTGGTTGTAGTAGACTTCTTCTGTAAGACTCAGCTTGCGTTGTGCTTCTTTCATTGCGAAAAGTACACTTTCTTCAACGCATGTGATTGAGAAAAAGACAATCTTACACGTGTCTACATGTTCAATTGGTAATACCTCATTCAGTCTATATATTCAACGCCTCAAAATATTAATCTTTTTCCCAGTGTCATTTAATTTTAACTAAATTATATTTTTTTAATTTTAATTTTTAATTTAAAAAAATTAATTATTTTAATTTAAAAATTTTATCTTAAATTAATAAACCAAACACCAATTAAATTTTATTATTTAACTGTGAAATCTATATAAAATATTATATAGGTTTTAGAATTTATAAATCTATACATCCCATTCACAACAATTTTAAGTTTTTCTAAGTATAAATTGACATGTGATTTATAAATAAATTTTTAATTAAGAATTTAAAAGTGTTTTTTTTTTTTTACAATCAATTTTAATCTAAATTTATATTTAAAATGAAGTTAAGCTTTAATTTTTTACTTTGATTAAATTTAATTAAAAATCTCAAATTCAATAAATTTAATTAAAATATATAAAAATGACCACTTATTAATTGAAAACTTTTGTCAACTCACATGCCAATTTCGTTAAAAAAATTAATATTATTATCAATGGTGGTGGATCGTTCCAGCTTCATAAATTTAGAGTGTAAATTATCAAAATTAAAAATGTAAGATACAAATTGTAAAAGAAAAAAATATATATATGTGGTTACTTGTTAAGTGCATTCCTTGATTTCTTGCTCAATGCTCAGTTGTAATCATTAAACGTGTTGATGATTACATGAGACTATTTTTTTAAACCACCAAGTTGGCATGGTGACCCCATGTAGAAAGTTCAAGTGCAACAAGTTGTTGATTCCTACTTGAAATTAGTGTACCAATTAGTAGTTATCCCTAAAGTTGTTAATAAAATTATCCAACGAAATTTAACCAACAAAGATCAGGATTTGTTGTCAGCAAGTTCGCTACGAGGGGGGGAAAATTGTCACTTTTGTGGTTGTCTCTCTATTCAAGTACATCTCTACTCATAGCCATCATTCAAAAAAGCCTAAATCTGAGTCTAGTTGATAACATAGTTGATTCTGTGAGACTTTTGGGGAAACCACAAGGGATGCAGTTTCGATTGCACCTGCAAATTTCTCTTCACTGATCGAAGGCCATGACGGTCAAGATTCTCACTGCAAGAGAATTTTTCTGCCGTTAGTTGTCCGCGTGCTTCTGCTTCTTTGCGCTAGAGCCTTCTTCCTCCAAAGCCTTTAATTTGTTCTTGATAGCAGCTATTCTAGCACTCCGGCTCATCTGTCCCGTGCTATTACCAGCACCAACGGCTTTGTTCGCCTCACCTACTCCTTTGGAAGAATTTTCCGCCGATTCAACCATGTATTTCTCGCTGGCGAGGCGCACAACCAACGGGCGACCACAAGCTAGTCTCCCATGCATTTTCTCCTTGGCCAGTCTTGCTTCCTGCATGCTCACTTTAATACTGGAAATCAGGAATTGCTTTAAATTACCACAACAAAAGAATCCAAGCAACTTACCTCTTTGGTGCTATACTGGATGAAAGCAAAGCCCCGCGGTTCTCCACGCTTTGGGCCACGAGTATGCCATAGAAAATCCTCGGATACAATTTTTCCATACGGCGAAAACATTTTAATAAGAGCAGCCCTGAACAAAACAGCAATGAACCGAATGATATTTGCCGGGAGAAACTCGTCAACAAACAAAGTACTTTAAAAATATTCACTCACTCTGTTATTCTGAGGTCAAGGTTACCAATGTAGAGCCTGCTTTCACTCTTCTCATCACTAAAACCATTATAATCCTACACTCACACATCACATGGAAAATGAGCCTAACCACTATAAAAACATTTGCAAGAGATAAAGCATTTCACTTGGCTTCACAGATCAAGTTAACCCGTCAGGTCCAACTTTTCCTATATATATATATATATATATATATATATAGCCAAGCTCTCTTATATGGCAACCCATTTTTGTTGGACAAGAACGGCTGCCCCCTTGTGGCCGTTGGATGTAAAAATGAACAGTGTAGATGGAAAAGAAAGTTGTACCATTTCTCTCTCTCTTCACCGGAGTCCGGCGCCACCGGATAATACACTCATCCTATATATATATATGTATGCATACATATATATATATTTATATTATATCCAAAGATTGTTTCATTTCTGTGCTCATACAAAAATTAGATTTCTGAACTAACACAAACAGCACGAATGCCAAAGGGTCCATTTGAAATTCTTTGTGGTAAGTAACAGACACATTTGGAAAAAAAAAAAAGTTTCAATTGTACATAATTCAAATGGAATTCTCAGAGACATAAACAACAACGAAACAGAGAATAAACAAGAGGGCACGGGGAAATCAAATATACCATGACACGATGAAGCAATTAAAAACTGAATCTTCTCACCCACAAGCAAACTATGAGGAAATTACAGCATCGGAATTTGCGTCAACCTGTATATGAAAAAATAATCACAAAGAGAACGGTCAGAGCTTCATTGATTCAGTTTAAAAAAAAAAAACACTTAATACAGATTGAAAAACTCGAGATTCAAGAACAGAACAGAAACAGAAATACAAATGAGCGGATTTTCATATTGAAAAGCGTAAAAAGGGGACAGATTGCCGGGGATCCTCCGGAGTAGATACCCAAAAAAAAATAAAAAAATAATAAAAAAACCCTATAAAATGGAAAACATTTACAAAAAGTTAGATTAAAAGAGTTTGAGAAACTAGAAATTAATTCTCACGAATTGATGGTTTAATAAGCAACTTCACGAGGTCACGGTGAATCGAAGGAGACTCGTCGTCGGAGGGAGAGATTCTTAGGCGAAAAGAGGATCAAAGGTTGCGTCTTTCTTCTTTGACTGCCTTTTGATTGAACAAGGAGAAGGGAACAGAGCATAGACTACGTCGTTCGGGTATTTTTAGGGTGTTGGTGAATAATTGAGTTTGAGTTAAATTGAGATTTTTAAGTTTAAATAGTAATTTTTATTAATTTTTTTAAAAAGATAAAAAAAAATTTCAGAAAAATAAAAAATATGATAAAAAATATAATTTAATTTAGTAGTTTTTTGGGTTTATAAAAATCCGAACATAACTACACTTCGGAATATAATGACATTTTTATTTATAAGCTTATATTGGAAACTGATTTGAGATCCAATAGAGGAGTACTTATTTACGTGTAATTTAAGTGATTATAAATTAGAGGAGTGAATTTAAATAAATATGATTTAGGGAGTATTTAAAATCTAAATAAGTAGTTAATTTGATTTTAAGATTTAAAATCTGAGTCATTATGAATTTTGCAAATGCTTTACTTGAAACATAATCGAAATAAATTATTATAAATTTATTTATATATTTCTTTATTTATTATATTTTTAAAAATGAAAAACGAATAATTTGTTTATTTATTATCATATTATCAACAAAAAAAATAAAATAATCATTATAATATTAAGATAATAAATATAGGTTATGTTATTCTTTTTGTTTAAAAAAGTAGAAAAGAGTTAAAATAAAGAATTAAAATAAATAAAATAAAAAATATATACATATTAATATATTATGGTAAATATGTTCTTTATTCATTATTAATAATAATTAGGATAATTATATAATATTATGTCAATGAAAATATATTATATTTTGTTAATAAAAATAATTGAGATAGATTGTTAGTCTACTTTAACATTCATATTTTGTAAGTAAACTAAAAATAAAATGGTAATTTGGGGTCCGTTTTGTGGATGGATTTGAGTTGAAAATTTTAAGTTTCAATAGTAATTTTTGTTGATTTTTCAAAAAAGACAAAAAATTTTTCATAAAAAGACAAAATCTGATATGAAAATTTTTATTTGAGATTGAATGACAAACAGAGCTTAATGTTAATATCAACATTGGAAGTCACAATCCTGATAAAATATGAGATAGTCAATCTCATTTCTCAATTTTAAATTGGTATGAGACATATTATTCTCACTCTTATTCTAATAAAAAAAATGAACAAGTAAATAAGTGATTACTCGTATTTCATACTCATGAAAAGTAAACATGTCATGTGTGTGATGATGGGTATACTAGTTAAGATTCATCCTACTCAGATCCCTGTTTATATTTATCAATAAAACTATATTACAAAAAGAGAATACACTTTCATATAGAAAAAAGGGAGCTATCTCTAATCCTAGGTATGCGCATCCGTCCTATTTGTAAGTACGATTATCTTTTTGTTTAAGATATTTAAACAATGAATAAGATACAAGTATAACACTTTTAAATAAAGAATCTCTATCTTTATACTTATTTTAAATTAGATGGATGTAAAGGATAAAAAGGGAAGAGAATATGTAGATAAAAGAAGCAAATATATCGTCTCATTCCATCTTCATCTCTACTTCAAAATATGAAAATGTTTACAAAATAACTTGTAAAACGTAAAAAAAATTGAAATTTTTGGAATTAAAAAAAAAAATTTTGTCCATGCTCCTGCCGACCTAAACACCTTTTGACCTTTATGATTTAATATATAAATGACCTTTTAGTTTTTATCTAAGAGAAAATTAAGACCATGACATCAAAATGATGATTTGCTTGAGCAAGATTGGCTTCTTTCTTCTTTCTTCTTTTTTTTTTTTAAGAAGATTTGCTTCTTAATTTTTAATTCATAATTTATAAGAGAGTGACATCCACCCACCAATATGTACCAAAACAGAAAAAAGGGACCACAATGCACAATCATCGCTAAAATGGTGAATCGGCGATGGACCCACGACTCACAAGGTCCATTTTCAATCTTAAAAGGATAAATAAAGTTGGTCTGTTTGGTGAATAAATTTGAGTTACAAATTTTAAGTTTCAATAATAATTTTTGTTGATTTTTTAGAAAAGATAAAAAAATTTTTAAAAAAAATAAAAACTGATATGAAAATTTTAGTTTGAGATTGAATGCCAAACGGAACATTAGTCTTTTTTTTTTTTTTTATTGTTGCTGCTTTTTTTTTTTTCAGAGGTGTTATTGTCCAGAGGGAGTAATAACTCTGGACCATAATTACATCATTAGTGAATCTTTGTCGCTGAAACCTTCATCTTGAAACCATGCGTCTCTTTCACTTAATATTGAAAAATACAAAAATTAAAAAAAAAAAAAAAACAATATTTGAACCGTCATACTTCATCCATGTATTTTTGTATGCCATTCCTGTCAAAAAAAGCAGTAATAATAATAATAATAATAATAATAAAACACACACTTTGTGCTGGATCGCTGGTGTGCACTAGCACTCGACTGGCACGCAATACAATTATTTTTCTCCATAAAAAAAAATATAGAATCCTTTTTCCATTTTTCTTTTTTACCAATTATAATTTGCATTATTATATTCTTCTCTATACGAGATTCGGACGTTGTTGCAAGTTTCAAAAAAATTTAATAGATTTGTCGCTTAATTAGGAGTAAAGGATGGGTTGGACTGGTTCTTAATCTTTGCTTCAAGATTGAACGAGTAATATACCAAAATACATAGCATTCACATACTGACAAAAAATGGAACGGATGGTCTAAACTTTAATTACACAATTCTAGCAAAAAAAAAAAAAAAAAAAGAATTTTTCTAATTAGCCACGAATATTACATTGTGAATTTTATTCCCTCTTTTCATATTTTCCCTTCTGAGAACAAGATTTATTATAAAATTACAATACTATTATGCAACAACTTAAAATGAAAAGGACAAATTTTAAATATAATAAAAAAAAAAACGTTTTCCTTACTGTGCGTTTGTGGTTATCCAACTTGGCCTTAATTCTCGACAACCATGAATTATTACACGCCTAACTATTAAAGATAAATGGGCACTTTCTAAAGTGTTGCTCTAATAAGTCAAATTTACCATTGCATAAATGAAACCTACCCACATTAACACCCATTTAATGGCTCATTCACTACCTTCTTCCACATGCCTAAACATCCTCTATTCAAAACTGACATCCAATTAAAATAAGGTATTTCTACTATACATACGATCCAATCTCATAAAACGACAATGCAGTTTCTGATATAGATCTGACGGTGAAGAAACGGAATGTTACCATGGGAAGATAGTGTATAATAGTCTATCGTTTCACCAACAACTGTGCAAATCCTCATGTTTGGAAGACTTTTTGGGCTATTGGTACCAAAAATAAAAGATTCCCAATGGCCATATGAGCTCCAGTCAGGCAGTGACCAAAAAGTTTAGCAGTAATAAAAGAAAAGTGTGTATAAAACAGTTTGAAAAAGAAACTCTTACTCATCTTTTTTCTTCTTTGTCACTACCTCTCAAAAAATTTTCATTAAATACACTAAACAGAAAGAATCCACCAAAGCTAAGTAGAACCGTGGAACCCAAATTTCTAAAGAGTCTGCTCCTTTTCCAGATCCTACACCCAAGGAGTCAACCCCAATATTGACTGTTTTCTTTCTTATCTAAAAAAAAAAAAAAAAAAGAAAAGAAGAAACTTTTTTGTTTTTTGTTTTCTCATTTGCAGTGTAATGAGCTCTTGATCTTGTAAGTGCTTTAATGGAGAAGAAGAAGAAGAACCTCCTCCTCCACCACCACTTTCTCTCTCTTCTCGCTCTTTTTCTGTCTTTCTCTCTCCTCCAGTTCCACATCGCAGCCAATTTCACCCCCTCCGACAACTACCTCCTCAACTGCGGCTCTTCCTCCAATGCAACGCTCTTCAACCGGGTCTTCCTCGGCGATTCGTCCAAGCCCGGCTCGGCTTTTCTCTCATCGGGCCGGTCCGTTCAGCTCAAGAACCAGAACCCACTTCCGAACTCGTCGGCTCTCTACACCAAAGCCAGGGTCTTCAAAACGCCGTCGGTTTACACCTTCCCAATCAAGAAAAACGGGACTCACATAGTACGTTTCCACTTCTCTCCTTTTCTTGCTAAGGATGTCGCTTTAACCTCCGCGAATTTCACGGTTTCTGTTGACGGGAATTTGGTTTTGAGACATGATTTCCATGTTAGAGACAATAATTCAGACACTTTGGTTAAAGAGTTCATATTAAAAGTAGATAAAGACAGGCTCGAGATTCTGTTCACTCCTTTGGGTGATTCTGGTTTTGCTTACGTTAACGGGATCGAAGTTTTCTCCGCTCCCGACGACTTTCTTGTCGATTTCGGTGCTAAATTTGTAAGCTCCGAGGGAGTTGAAGAGTACAAGAATCTGTCATCACAGGTTTTCGAGACTGTTCAGAGGATTAATGTTGGAGGGTCAAAGTTGACACCTTTTAATGACACTTTGTGGAGATTTTGGCTTCCCGATGAGGAATTTCTTGTTCTAGAATCGTCTGCTAAGCCTGTTATTAGCACTGATATTCCGAATTATCAGGTAGGAGGTGCAACTAGAGAGATTGCTCCTGATAATGTGTACATGACAGCCCAGCAAATGAACAAGACTAATATTATTTTGGAGGCGAGGTTTAATGTCACATGGAAGTTTCCGGTAGGTTCCGGAGGTGCTCGACACTTGGTCCGTTTGCATTTCTGTGACATAGTTAGCCCTGTGCTTAATGTGCTCTACTTTAATGTGTACATCAATGGTTATTCTGCATATAGGGATCTTGATTTATCCTCTCTTACGGTTCATGTACTTGCATCTCCGATTTATATCGACTTTGTAGTGGATTCGGATGATTCGGGGTTTATGCAAATCAGTGTTGGCCCTTCTGATCTTAGTTCTCCTTCCAGGATCGACGCCATTCTTAATGGTGCGGAGATCATGAGGATGGTGAATGTCGTTGGTTCGCGACCGGGTAGTGGAGACAAGAAGAAGACTCCTTGGATTTTGGTGGAATCAATTGGTGGAGGCGTTCTTCTTCTGATGCTGGCGACGCTTTGTGTCCTGTGTTGTTTGAGGCGGAAGAAGACGGAGCCGAAACCGAGGCCTGTAGAAAGCGTGGGTTGGACGCCTTTACGCATGTTTGGAGGGAGTTCGCTTAGTAGAATGTCTGAAGGAACCACACTTGCATCTCCAAATGGATATCTTGGTTTGAGAATTCCTTTCGCTGATATACTATTGGCAACAAACAATTTCGACAAGAGTCGGATTATTGGCTCTGGTGGGTTTGGTATTGTGTACAAAGCGGTTCTTAAGGACAACACAAAAGTTGCAGTGAAGAGAGGTATGCCAGGATCGAGGCAGGGCCTTCCCGAGTTTCAAACCGAGATTACAGTTTTGTCGAGAATTCGCCACCTCCATCTTGTTTCGCTGGTTGGATATTGTGAAGAACAATCGGAGATGATACTAGTTTATGAGTACATGGAGAAGGGAACTTTGAGAAATCACTTGTATGGTCCAGGTCTTCCAACTTTGTCATGGAAGAAACGGCTTGAAATATGCATTGGTTCGGCAAGAGGCCTTCACTATCTCCACACCGGTTCAGCACAAGGAATCATCCACCGCGACATCAAATCGACCAACATATTGCTCGACGAAAACTATGTAGCCAAGGTGGCTGATTTCGGCCTTTCAAGATCCGGTCCATGTCTGGATGAAACCCATGTAAGCACTGGTGTTAAAGGCAGTTTTGGCTATCTTGATCCCGAGTATTTCCGCAGGCAACAACTAACAGACAAGTCAGATGTCTACTCATTTGGGGTTGTCCTTTTCGAAGTTCTCTGTGCTAGACCGGCTGTTGATCCATTGCTCGCTAGAGAACAAGTCAATTTAGCTGAATGGGCACTGCAGTGGCAGAAGAAAGGCCTGCTCGAGAAGATCATCGACCGTCGCCTTGTTGGACAGATTAAACGGAGCTCTTTGAAGAAATTCGGAGAAACAGCCGAGAAATGTTTGGCTGAGTATGGTGTTGATAGGCCAACCATGGGTGATGTGTTGTGGAATTTGGAGCATGCGCTTCAGCTTCAAGAAGCCGAACAACCGAGACGGCAAAGCGAAGTAGACGGCAATGCTGATTCAAATGAGCTTCCAACAACAACAACAACAGTTCATGAGTCTTCTCATAGCAACACAAGAACAGAGGAAACCAATGGCCATGGCAGTTCAGAAAACAATACGAGCCAAGTGTTTTCTCAATTGCTCACCAATGATGGCAGATAACTTTAGGCTCATATGCTCTAATTAAGAGGTATTCAGATTTAACCTAAAGTTTTATTCCTTATTTTACCCTTTTTTTTCCCTCATCATTTCGCTTTTTTTTATTGCAATACATCGCTATATATATATATATATATATATACATATCACAATTTTCTACTCTGGACTTCTCTATTGTAAGATTCTATGTATTTTAATATGTCAATGGATGGACACGGCAAAGACTGTGGTTCTATCTCTTGTACGTATTGGACTCCATGATTTTATCTGGGTAAATTTCAATTTGGTTGCTATATTCTTTTCATCGGAAATAGATATAATTCCTTGGGAATTTTATGATATGAACTTTTATTTACACTATTAATAGAAACTGTAGTTTTAGTTTTTAGAAATAAATTTGAACGGCGAGGTCTATGATAGAGTAATTTTGTGTTTTCCGCTGTAAATTTAAGAATGAACACTTATAAATTAGATCGATAAATTCATCTAACAATTGAAATGCAATTCTTATAAATAGTGTAAAATAAGAGGTAACTCCCTAATTATTTTCACCAGAGTTGTGGCCTGATGAATTCATTTTGAAGCAATTGAAATCCAAATTATTTTCACCGCAGTTTTGAAGCAATTGTATTTGTATTTTGAATACTAAATTTGTATACTGAATACTACTAAATTTTGTACATTGACTAATTGATCAGAAACCTAGCTTGTTGCTTTTTGGGAATAACGTTAAGAGACAAACCAATAATTTATTAAAATAGATAAATAGACAAACAAACTTAAATATTTACTTCAAAAATTTTGTTGAATCGTACACGCATTAGAATCAAAACAAAATACGGAACCCTTATTTTCAAGTTGGATGTTGATTGAAACTCAATAATTAACTACTGTACTGTGGTAGTGCACTAAATAGAGCCATCCCTTTAAAAAATAAAAACAAAATATCAGAAATTTTATGATAATATCTCTTATTTTGTATTATTAATAATTGCTAAATTAATATTGTAATAGTCTAATTTATAAATACGTAGAAAAGTAAAAGTGTGCTCATAGAATTGCTCTAATTACATATAAGATTATTAAAAAATTAACCTAATGATTAGAATGATAGTTCTATCAGCAAAGTAACAAAATACAAGATTATTTGTAGAAACTCCCAACAAATATATTACCTTATTAAGCATGTGTTTGGCTGATTCCAATTGTTTTTTGTCTTAACAATTTCTTTCTTTCTTTCTTTTTTTTTTTTGGGGTCTTTTTTCTTCAAAATTAAACTCAATTTTACCATTCATATCTCTAACTCAAAAGCTTAAATTTTTAAAATCCACAATTTTATTTTTTCAAATCGAAATGAGATGATTTTTCTTTTAAATTATATAAGATTTAAATTACATAAAATTTCGAAAAAACGAAATAAATTTAATTTTTTTTCAAGACACATTTTAAGTGTTTATATTTTTTTTAATTCCAAATAATTTATCTTCAATTAAATATGTAATTTCAAAACTCAACTTCATTCGGATCAAAATAACTATAACTATTCAAACTCCAACTAACCAATTTAAACGGGTATAAAACAATGAACATAAACTCTCTCTCTCTCTCTCCCTCTGGTGGCTGGAACAGTAAACAGCAAATTAGATGGTACTGAATGCAGTTTAGAAAAGTGGAAATTAGCTGCATTTTTCAACCAACCAAAAAAAGAGTGCAAAATAGCTGTTGGGGGTGGGTCCCAACTTCCAACTCCCAACTCCCAACTCCACTAGAACTCTAGAAGTCTAGAAGCATGAGACCAAATTTTCTGTACAAAAACGGAAACTCCATTTGGCTCCGGTGAAACAATTCCAATATAAAATTTACAAAATGGGATGATAGGACTTGGTAAACCCTTTTCAGAAAACATCAGGAAAAAATCTTCTTTTGCCAGATCAAGAAATACGAACAGTGCCCTTGCTTTCGTTTTAGATTTTCATTTTTCATATTATTATTATTGTTGCTTCTTTTAGTGCCTGAAATTTTAGCATTGTTGCTTCTTTTATTAAAGTTGGAAGTTAAAGTTTCTGTACTTTTCTTTCATTATTTTTAGAAATAATTTTGGTCTCTAGCCATATAATTGAGGATAGAGTTTCCAAAATAATTTAGGTAATTACATACATGTCAAGTGATAACTTGAAAATTTAAATACAAATAATGTAAAATTTCACGAAATTGAATAAAATAAATGAATGAATAAAATTTTTCGCGATGAATGAATTGTTTGTCTTAACTTTAAAAATCTATCATCCATTTTAGTGGTGGTAGTCCAAACCTGCTAAAAATATTAAGTTCAAGAACCAACTGTTTTTTTTTTTAATTTAAATAAAGACAAACTATCAATAATTCAATAAAAACTAAGAAGAAAGAAAAAAAAATGGTGATTTATAAAATTATCATACTTTAAATTAGATAAGTATTGAGAGATAAAAATCTAAACTAACCAAGAAAAGACAAAATAAAAAAAAATGTTTTCAGAAATTTTATTTATTTATTTATTTTGAAAAGAGAGTGATAAACGGGCCCAAGCAAAACGTTGTAGTCGGGCCTCAATGGGCTTTGTAAGAGAGCCCAACTGAAAAGAATGATCAAATATGGAAGGGCATTATAGTCAATTAAAAAAAATCTGTCGGCGTCTTAGCCGTTAATAATTGCGTCGCACGTCCACGTGGGACCCTCTTATCCAACGCCGACAAATCACCGGAAAGGAACTCAAAAATCCCTCAACTCCAGTGGCCAAAGAAGTTGTAAATAACCGTTAATCACAGTAATTTCCCCCCAAACTCGAGGGTAGTTTCGTCACCTAAAAATACCCCCTCCCTCACTTTTTCCTTCCAAATGAACTAAACAAAGAAACAAACAAAATATCCGTCAAAAATTACCGGTTCGCTCTCTCCAGTCCACTTCTGAGAATTTCTGATTCTGGTAAATCTACAAATTTCAAGAGTTTTTAGAATTTCGATACAAGGACTTCAAAAACTCTTTTAGAGAGAGAGAGAGGGGAAAAAAAAAAAAAGTAAGAGAGAGAAAGAGAGAGAGCGCGAAAAGTGAAACAACAGAGCAGTGGAAAAGAAAGAAATACAGTTAGCGGAAAATTTTCGAAACCAAATCATAGATTTCGGAAAAAGAAGAAGAGGAAGTTGGGGATTTCAGATTTGAATTCTAGAGAGAGAAAGAGATAAATATAGAGAGAGAAGGTTAGGGTTTGCAAGCAAGAAGACGATGGAGGTTACGCTGCATGTATACGACGTGACGAATAGCGGATCGGAGAAAACGAACAACACCATTCTTCAGATCAACAAGATCTTCAAGGACGGTATCGGCCTCGGCGGTATTTTCCACAGCGCCGTACAGGTTTTTCCCTCGTCTCTATAATCTCTACATGTGTATATGAATCTTTTGGGTAAATGTAATTTCTTGGTGGTGTTAGTTGGTGTATTTATTGGGAGCTTTGATTTTTGATTTTGAGATCTAGGGTTTTGGTTTTCGGGTTGTTGGAATATTTACCTTTGGTGTAATTTAAATATTTCTGAACTTTATTGCGGATATTGATTAATTGTATGGGGTGACCTTAAGATTTTGTCGCCTTGGACTTGTGTTATTTATTAGAAAACCACTTTTATGATTTTTGCACTTTCATATACATACATATATATATGTATATACTTACAAATAATTGGTTTATGGATAAATTAGTTTGCATTTTCATGTGGGTATCTGTTATGTCTTTGAGGTTCCGATCACAATGAAATTTAATTAAAAGGGCTGTTCATTTTGACGAAAGAAGAGATTTCATGATGCAATTTGAATGGAATCTTTTTCTTATTGGATTGTTGTTTAAAGTTTAGGTATAATTTTAATTTTTTATTAAATTTGTAGTTTAAGTATTCACGCTTGCCTTATATTTGCTTTTGATAGTTTATGAACTAAAGATATGTGTGTGTGTGTGTGTGTGTGTGTGTGTGTATTTGTGTATTTTTTGTTTAATTATCTTATGTTCTTGGATATACTAGTATGGGAAGTATGCTTTGTGGTCAAGAGAAGTGTAGAAAGAGTTATTGAGTTATTTTGTGCTACTTGATAGATTTATGGAGGGGAAGAATGGTCGTTTGGGTTCTGTGAAGAAGGAACTGGAGTTTTTAGTTGTCCATCTGGAAAGAATCCAATGTACACGTACCGTGAATCCATAGTCCTTGGCAACACAAATTGCTCTACCTCTAAGGTAAATCAGATCTTGAGGGAGCTTTGCAGAGAGTGGCCTGGAAACTCGTATGATTTGTTATCCAAAAATTGCAATCACTTCTGTGATGAGCTCTGTGAAAGGCTTGGTGTGCAAAAGCTTCCAGGTAATTTTTACGAGATTTTATTGTTCACCAGCTATTCTTGAACTTCGATGCTTACATTTACTGATTGATCGGTGAAGAAATTCTTATTGTTCATACTTGTGTGGCATTTTTCGTGTGCATGTGCATGCTATGTCAGATTTATATATGCATTGTAGTGGCTGATTTGATTACCTCTTGTTGCGTGTGTGCATTTGTTTACATCATATCTATTATAGTCGAAAGTTGAAACTGCGTTTCTCTGATGGGTGGATTTCAAAAGTTACTGGGTTTCACCACAAGTTTGATCATTGATGAGCATAATACCTTGAGAATAATTTGTCACTCTGTTTCTGGCACATTCCCTTCTGGAAATTTTCTATTAAAAAAAAAAAAAAGGGGCTACTGTGAGCTTTTCTGATGGACTAGACTTTGCAATCATAGGCATCTCTTGTTACAGAGAAGGTCACAATAACTTTTCTACTACTTATACTTTAGTTAGTGAGTGCTCCTGCATCACCATCTACCTTTCTTTACTTTCGTACTGAATTTAAAAAATTACCAGGTGATCATATCCTTAACTTGTTTGTTTATGTATAACAGCTTGGGTCAATCGTTTTGCTAATGCTGGTGATACTGCCATGGAAGTAGCAGGAAACACAGCATTACGGGTGAGTGGCTCTTAATCAAAAAGCTAATCTTCTTTAGTAATGTCTCAAGTTTTAATCCTTAATGCCTATTGAGGTGGTTAACGTCCTTAATTTCGAAAGGGTCCTACCTTAATATGGTTTGCTGGTCCTACGAGTTGCGTGGACAGAGATATTAGATGAACAAATTTTCAGTTTTTGCATCCCATTTTCAATTATGTACCTCCCCATATCTGGGTAATACCAGCTATGATGTATCAGTCTTCATTGGTGTTTGCAGTTTAGACAAGCCAGGACAGAGATTGTGTCAGCAAGCAAAGTGGCATATCGTTTCCTTTTGGGTGTTACCAACAGTGTTGGAGCTTCCATCGAGTCCTCCGGAAATTCAAACAGAGGTAGCCCAAGACTTCAAGCTACTTGGTTTAAGAACCTAATTACTTCAGGTGCTAGACCTTCTAGTAGTTCCACGATTGAGAACCAGGAAGAGGATGCTCTTCGGCAACAGCAGCAATCTGATGCATCATCACCATTGCGACAAAATTCACAGTCACGGCATGACATTTGAGGGTACCTCTCGTGAAGCATGCTTGTTATGCCAACTAGCTGAAACCATGCAACACGATTTGACTTTAGTTAATTCAATTGTGCATCAATGTAAAATTTTCATTTCTTGTACACCTGGAATTCTGTTCATGGATCCTCCAAGATATTCTTTTTAAATGCTTTATTTTAGATAGATTGTTCAAACTGGCCTTTTGGTCTCAACATGATTGCTTGATTTTGAACCTCCGACGCGGTTGTGAGGGTGGTCTGAGCTCGTTGATTTTCTCTATAATCCAAAGTCAAATGTTTCTGAATAATTTTTGGTCTTGCCTTGCGAGTGTTGGAATTTCGAATTCTATCTTACTAGCAAAAAATTACGAGGCCCTGTGTATCTGAGCGTTATAGCAAGCAAATTTGCCCTCCCATTTAAAATGGAGAGCGGTGTGAAAAAATGTCTCGCTTGTAGACTAGTTATGCAGCGTTAGATATGATGCAAATTGTACTTATTAATAGGTAAGAATTTTTTTATTATTTTTTCAGTTTTAGCTGGGGTATCAATGAATCACAAAGGTCCGAGTTTCATTTTCAGAGGAATTGGACTTGCCCATAAATATTTATTAAAAAAAAAAAAAAAAACAAGGGTTAAGTCGGACAGCCACTGGTCTCTTTTCTTGTCCATTAATCACAAATTGACGAGACTAGTACAAATTTAGTCGTGTATATATACAATATACATACATATATGATATACGTACATATATACAGATAAGCAAACCCTGACGCATATAAAGCGTAATTCAAAATATAAACGAAATCAAAGGATTAGATACAAAGAGTCTGTCAGAAGTTTGTTAATTAAGGAAATAATTGGCAAGATATACCAAGATGGGTAAACCAATGTCTCAAGTCGTGAAACTCAACGCCAGAAGACAAAGTAGCAGCAGTCTCTAAGACTACTACCTTCTACAAAAACATTGTTCAAACTGAAGAAGCAATATTATATGTATATGTGACAAACCACAAAAAAACATTCACGATAAGGTATATACACATCATCACAAAAGGAAATATGATCAAGGCTCCCTCAGCGACTTGGATAAAAAAAACGACTGCAACCTTTGCCATCTACTGTCTCAGCATTTCGTTGAGTACGATTGTGTCTTCGTCAGCATCCTCGGCTATTTGAAGAGACGAAACAGCCTGTGCTGCAATGAGACCAGCAGCAGAAAAGCCTGTGGTTTCCCATCCAGCTTCGTTGAGATAAGGCGCATGAAGATCCCTTCCATAGATCCCAGACGAGAATGACCATTCACCATTTTCCAAGCCACCCCATTTGCATCCTGCTTTGTAACCATTGGAGAGCCATCCAATCCCTTCAAGTGAACACATGGAAGAATCCTGACAAGGTAAGCCTGTTCTCCTTTCACCCACGAAAAGGTCAATGCTGCTTGAGCAATCCCAAGGGTTAAATCCCTCTTCTTTGTTCAGGACAATCTTACATGACTCATCTGAGTCTTCGCCAATCAGGACATGCAGAGCAACAGCTTCGGCAATTGCAGCACCCTCTTCGTCAAGCCTCTGCTGTTCTTCTTTCTTTTTCTGCTTCTTCTTTTCAAGTTCAGAAATGATGGCTGCGGAAGTAGCCAGGGCTTTTTCCAAGCGCCTCTTCTTCTTCTCGGCTTGTTTCTGACGATCTACCTCATCCTTCACCTGCTTCTTTTTCACTTTTCTCATGACAGGTTGCGCTTTATTACATGCCACGTTATCCATCAGACTAACAGTCTATAACTACTAAGTTGGATTTACTCGACTTCTTTACTTCTAGAAAATTCCTCTAAAGTGTATACATGACCCTATAACTGTGTTTCCTTCTTTTTTCCCTATAGTATTAAGTAAATTAAATTAATTTCCTTATTAAAAACTAATATAATATTGTAATCCCGATGACTACACCCACTCAGGTCTGAAGGAGTACCTCATTTTACGAACAACGCAATCCCAAACGGAAACAACAGGAGACAGCAGAAGAGCAAACTGGTATGCACTCACAGATCCACCCCTTGGTACCATTCTTCCTAATTTCCCACAACCCTTGCATTTACCCATGTTGAGGAAGCCAAATGAACAGCAATACTGATAAAAGTTGTAAAGCAACAACTTGAACCTGTTTCGAACAGCTCACATTGCCCTTCCCTACTGCAGAGGAAATAAACAAACTCATCACGTCGCTGTAAAGCAAAAGCGATGTCCTACGGGAACTTTAAAATAAGAGAAAACAAGATAGTACAGATATACATAATAACAACCCGTCTCAGACATGGTTTTAAACAGTAATACAGGTGAAACAAAATTAAGGAGCCAGCCAAGGATTTTTCACCTAGCTCCTAACCAGATTATCATTATCTTCCACCGAACAACAATTTATATAAGATAATTATCATTCTTCATTCTGGTAAACCGATGCTTTTCCAAATATTACAATGGTCCATGTATTTTAAAAAATTTTAACCCGATACCCTGCAAGTGTCAAAATATATCACCGAAGTACTCCAAGACAGTTATTTTTTGGGATGAGAAAATTCCAGAAAGATTCCGCAGATCCTACGGCAGATGCTCAACAATATCAGCCCCATATAAGTGTGTACATAAAAGCTGAAATCTATACCAGGAATCAAGTTATCAACAACAATTTCAACACAAATAAGAAGAATTTCAGTGATATAAAAATAAATCTGACAAAAACTTCAACCTAAATAGTAATCAAACACAAATTAAAAAAAAAATAGTAATCAAACCATCAAACAAACTAAGTCAGTTTCGTCAATATTTTATTTCATAGCCAAATTACCAAAAAAATAAATGAATTCATATCCAATCTTCGTCTTATCCATAATTGGGTAAAAAAAACACCAAAATACCTATCACTTATGCATCAAATTCATAACTTTCTGAATTCTCAATCTTCCATCAATATTCTCGCCAACCAAACAGAAGGAAAGTCCTTGTCAATTTAATCAGTATCTCTAAAGAAAATCTATAACAGAGATTGAAACGAACACAGTAATTCAACACGTATCCATCTCTGTAAGCGGATCCAAATCCAGATACAAAACACAATTATACAACAGTACAAACAAGTTCTATATCGAAATTAGCACCAGATCCAATTAATCAATTATGCCGAAAACACAAATCGGGAAGAAAGAACAGTAATTGAGATCAAATCATACTGACAAAATTTAAAACTAAAAAAATAGAGAGAGAGAAATTAAAAAGCACAAACCTGGCTGTAATGACAGGGAGAGGAAAGGCTCTCAAGATTTCTGCCTAATCCGTTGAGGAAAAGAAAGGGAGTACTGGATTAGGGTCTGGAATTCAGAGTGTTTGGATCGAGAGAAAACGTGGTTGTGTACGAAAAGAAAGTGAAAATTTCTAGAGAGAGAGAGAGAGAGAGAGAAAATAACCAGTAACATAAGAGAGGGAAGTGGTGGTAATCGTGTAAGGCACGAATAGGATTAGTACACGTGGCGGGCGATGGGTGGGGTTGATCTAAAGGGGTAAATCTAGAATATCTGACTTTTCAAGGTGTCTTTGGACCTTCGGATTTGGGAAACTGTTTTTCTGCTGATGTCATGACACGTGGCTTCCGTCTTTCTTGTATGGATCAGGTTTGTCAAGTGGGACCCATTTCAGCCAGAAATCCAGATCCGTCCGATTAAACTTCATTTGATTAAGATGGGATTGGAAAGTCCAGTCGACGGCTCGGATTGCAGATCTGAACAACACGAAGAGATCGTACGGTGGAAAATAATTACGTTTATAAGTGTGATATGTAAAAGGGGTTGGTAATGGATCAATATCTATTTATGGTGTTTGAGGGGGGACTCTACTATAAATTTTCCAGACTACGTGGGCCATATTGCAACTTTACTTCAGAAAGCATTGTTCATCTGTAATGACAGTCACTGCCCTTTGCCTTTATTTTATTTTATTAAAATCTTTTATACATTTTAGTTTATATATATATATATATCATATTGACATTTTTGTTAATTTATAAACAACTGCCATATTGATATTAGGGTGTTTGGTAAATGAATTTGCTTTGAATTGAGTTGAGATTTTTAAATTTAAATAATAATTTTTGTTAATTTTTTTAAAAAATTTAAAAAAATTTAAAAAAAAAAAGATAAAAATTAAGTCGAAAAAATTGAGTTTGAGTGTGTCTACCAAATTCACCTATTTTTTTTGGTGTATGACATGTTGATTCATTAACTCATATTAAAAAAGATAATAAAAAAAAATAAAACAAAACAAAAGCAACCGAGGGAGTCACGCACGGGCACCAAAGCGATGGTCCCAAGTCCCAATAGCTTGATCAACAATTTAAAAACGAGTTGAGCCTAGATTTATGGCCCATGGTTTTGGAAAATTTTTTTATTTTTTCCACCCTTAGTTAGGCTACCCAACCTGACGTATTTGTCCATCTAGATTTGTACTCATATGGGACATCTGTTTTTTCACATCTAAACAAAAAATGAGACCGTCTTCCATGTCAAAGCCGATTAACACTTATATTTGTCGTAAAGAAAAATAAATAAAAAATTTTAATATAGTTGGTATGTTATCCAACTTTGTTTTTTACGTTATAATATTGTTTTTTCAAAAAACAAAAAGATAAATAAATAGTTTTTAAATACTTATTTAAATAAATGAGCAAATTTACATTTAAACAAAGAGCTACTTTATTTATTTTCAATAAAATAATCATTGATCAGTGATGGAAATGCATATTAACATTGATAAATCATTGGCTAACCATATCAATCAGCAATTGACTCGATGATTATTTTTTTTAAAGACAACTTTCTTAATTTTATAAAACTTCAATAATTTATTTTTAAAAAAACTTATTAAAAAAAAAGATCATGTACCCACATATCATTGTTTTTAATGCTATATGGTTGTGCTAATGTCTGGATGGTAGAATTTAGATTTGAATTGAATTGTGTATTTGGTGAAGCGTTTGAATTGCTTGAGTTAAAAAATATAAAAACTTAAAATGTGTTAAAAAAAATCAATATGAAAACTTATTTCGTTTGTCTCAAAATTCTATACAATTTTTAAAAAATAAATTTATTTCATTTGGATTTGTTTTATACAAAATTGTAAAGTTTTAAAGTTTAAATTAGAAAACTGTGAATAGTAAAACTGTAGAGGAAAAAAAAATAAAATTATAATTTTAAGATTCAAACCTAGCACGAAACATGGACTAACTTTATCGTCATTATAAAAATTCAAAACTCATAAAACTAAACTTAATAGGATTTAAATTATTTAAATTTTACAATATAATAATATTAATTAAATAAAAGGTCAAGCTAAAATCCGTTTAAAATTATTATTTAAATTTCGCAAGAGAGAAATCGTGAAATCGCGAGAAAGAGAGAGAAGGGGGGGGGTCGGGGAGGGTGGCGGCAGGGGGAGGGGGGTCGTCGGGGGTGGGGGAGGGCGGCGGGGCCGGGGGGCTGGCTGGGGGCCGGCGGGAGGGAGGGGAAGAGAGAGAAGGGGGAAAAGAGAGAGAAGAGAAGAGAGAGGGAGAGGGGGGTCGTCGGGGGGTGCCGGGGGAAGGTGGCGCCCTGGGGTGGGGGGGAGGCCGGGGGTGGGGGCCGGCGGGAAGGAGGGGAAGAGAGAGAAAGGGGAATAGAGAGAGAAGAGAGAGAAAATGGGGTCACCGGCGACGACGGCGGCGTCCGGTGCTGGGGCCGGAGGTGGCCGGAGTTGGTTCACCGGCGTCGGGGATGAGTCGCCTGCGTCCGTCGCCGACTGCGGAAAGTTCGTCGGCGACGGAGAAGAGTTTATGTGAGAATGATTGTGTGAGGTTAGGTGTATGATAAATATCGTACACCATCAACATTTAAACTGTTCGATTAAATCTTAACGGTCCAAAAAAAGACTTTATCAATAGAGACCCTCAGAGAGTCTCTACCACAATCACACCCTTTTAAATTTTAATAGTAAATTTTTTTGAATTTTTAGAAAAAATAAAAAAATTTTGGGAAGAAAATAAAAAATTTTTAGGAAAAAGATAAAAAAAAAAATTGAGTTAGATGGTTTGAATGATTGTGTCAAACCCCACCTAAAATTATAAAATTTGTCAAAAAAATTTCCACGCAGGAGACCATTGCAGCGCCCAAAATTCTCACTGCTCACACTCAATAGTCCAGTCTTTCAGTTCCTCCATCCACAAAATGAAGCTTTTCCTCCTCAACTCCTAAAACTCTCTCAATCTCACCCTTCCTCTTTCTTTCTCTCCTCCATGGAAATGCTCTCTCTCCGATTCCTCTCTTCCACCAACCCTAACCTCCTCTACTCTCAACCTCTCAGCTCCTTCCATTTGCCGAGCCCCAAAACCCTAAAACCCCCCGGCAGCAGATTCCCGACCAAGCCCACCACCCCAAACCCAAAACCGTTGACCGTCCGATCCGTCCTCCAATGGAATAGGAAGCCCCAGCTCGCCGGCGACACCCCACGCGTGGTGGTCATCACCTCCGGCAAGGGCGGCGTCGGCAAGACCACGACGACGGCGAATGTCGGCCTCTCCCTCGCCCGCCTCGGCTTCTCCGTGGTGGCCATCGACGCCGACGTCGGCCTCCGCAACCTCGACCTCCTCCTCGGCCTCGAGAACCGCGTCAACTACACCGTCGTGGAGGTCCTCAACGGCGACTGCCGCCTCGACCAGGCCCTCGTCAGGGACAAGCGGTGGTCCAACTTCGAGCTCCTCTGCATCTCCAAGCCCAGGTCTAAACTCCCCCTCGGCTTCGGCGGGAAAGCCCTCACCTGGCTCGTCGACGCCCTCAAGTCACGGCCCGAGGGCTGCCCGGAGTTCATCCTCATCGACTGCCCCGCCGGCATCGACGCCGGCTTCATCACCGCCATCACGCCTGCCAACGAGGCCGTACTGGTCACCACACCGGACATCACCAGCCTGAGGGACGCCGACAGAGTCACCGGGCTGTTGGAATGCGACGGAATAAGGGATATCAAGATGATTGTGAATCGGGTTCGGACTGATATGATCAAAGGCGAGGACATGATGTCAGTGCTGGATGTGCAGGAGATGTTGGGATTGGCTTTGCTTGGAGTGATTCCAGAAGATTCGGAGGTCATCAGAAGCACAAATAGAGGTTATCCCTTGGTGTTGAACAAGCCACCAACGTTGGCAGGGCTGGCATTTGAGCAAGCGGCTTGGAGGCTGGTTGAGCAGGATAGTATGAAGGCTGTCATGGTTGAGGAAGAACCTAAAAGAAAGGCTTCTTCTCCTTCTTTGGTGGGTAGGATTAAGGATTTTTTTTTTTTTTTTTGTTAAAACACTTTTTGAGGTTTTATTGCTCCCAACTTCTTGGAAGTGTATTTTTGTTGTGGACTGGACAGTTTTTGAGTCTTTTTGAGGATTGAGGGATTGAAGTTTAGAAGAATTGTACAGTTGGGTCTGCAAAGTTTGCGTTACGATTTGTTTTGGATCTAGTCGATTGTTTGGTTTGTAGCATTAGTGTTTTGAGATCGGCTGAGGAATGGTCCCTGTGCTCTAGGTTCATTGTTTATTGGAAAGCCCGACCTGTTGGTGGCTCTAGGATTAATAGTTGTACTTGTTGTTGAGGAAGAAGAGAATGGTTTTTGCTATTGATGTTCAGACTAGTCTTTTGCAATGCATTTCGTATCCAAGAGCTAGTCATCTCCTATCATAACATCATATGTCTAACTCACAAACAACTTGTCCCTATAATTTTGGATCGATAGGTAACCATTGAAAACTCATCCGTGTGTGTGTGTGTGTGTGTTGCAGAAACAATATGCTGTGACAAAGCATGCATCATTGATAGCACTTCATCAATACGATTGTTACTGATTCCAGTGGAATAGCTGGTTGAATTATGTCTTTAGCAGCTTTCTTCTCCTCGCGTATCATGGCCGTCATTCCAAATAAACGAAAATTCCAATGTGATTCGATCCGAATGGAGTTCACGAGGCATATGCATCACCGACTCCAGTCTTCACCTGAGCATCAAAAAATATGGCCTCCAAATCATATCGACCAACTGGAAGAAGTATTGGCGGGAAGATGCAGAGTTCACTTATAGTCTCTTTTGCAATTTTCTGAGCAGTTTTGGCCCCACAGTGGTAATATCACCTAATGAAACAGTTGTCAGATTTGAGAAGTTTATTTTCAAGATTGTCCCTTTAATTTAATACTAGTCGCGACGACAATGAAAGATGCCAACTTTACATAGATTAGAGAGAGAGAATAGATACCAGCTCCAAGTGTTAAAACAACAATGTCTCGATGAGGGTCCGCACATATCTGAAGCACCAACTTATCTACCACATCGTCCTGGAAAAAGCCACCAAACTAGTCACATTTGGAACACAAATGCATTTAACTAATCTTTTAGCTGATGGTAGGGGAGTTTTTAATCTCCAGGTTAGGTACTAGAATTCTTCCTAGGTCCCATCAGGTATAAATTTCGGCAGCCACAGTGGTAGGGGAATTAAAAGGTAAAATTATTATTACCAGTGAAGGAATGTACTCAGATGGTGGGCCAGTTATTGAAGCAGATAACTCATTTCCACTGACATTCCAATTTTCTGTTTCTCTGGACGCATAAACCTGAACCATCAACTGTTAGTGGTCTCTGGTAATCAGATAATGGAGATACAGTGTTCCGAGAAAACAGTACCCTTGTTATGACAACTTGATCCGCGTTACCAAGGGCAATGGCAAAGTCATCCTTTAGTGCTGCTAGACGACTGCCGAAGCAATGATAAATTAGTTCGGCAAAGTATGCATCATACTACGTTATGCGAAAGTATCTGGACAACTTGAGTGAATACCTGTAAGTATGAGGTTGAAACACTACCCACAAAGCCTTTGAGGGGAAACGCTGCCGTGCTGCTTGAAGAACTGCTCGGATTTCTGTGGGATGATGAGCGTAGTCATCAACTATATGGCATCCACCTATATTGCCAATGATCTCAAAACGTCTTGAAATCCCTTTAAAATTCTTTAAGTGCAATCTTAAATCATTGACTGTTTCATAAACTTGTCTTTCATTTCCAGCCAGTGCCATTGCCACTGCAATAACCTGTAATAAAGAGCAAGACAGTATTGAATGAAACTGCGGAGCACAATTTAACAAGATCAGCATTGCGATATAAGTTTTCATCACCAGAGAAAATATTGGTTTTCAACAAGACATTGATTCTACAAACTCGACACCGGAATTGCAAAGTGTTTATGAATCAACAAACCAAAAAATTAGTTGCTCACTGCTAATGAATTGAGGACGTTATGAATCCCTGGAATCTGTAGGCTGATGTCTGCCACTGGACAACCCAAATGACACTGCATGAAATTGAATTTTCTTGCTTACAAAAAGTTGAAAGACAAGATAAATGTACGAAAATAAGATTTCAGATGTTATTCTAGCAGAGGAAATCGAATCAAAAGAACAGGATGATTGCAAAATGTAGAAAACTAAGTATATGCTTCGGGACTTGGAAACTATTTTGGTGCACGATTAGGAATTAAAGAGGCATTAAAGACACCTTAATGTGCCAGTTTAATAGAAAATTTAAGTAACAAGTCTAGAAGATCAGAACTTGGCTTTCCCATCCCTTTTATCCTTGGAAATGAAACAAAGAAAAGCAGGCCAATATTAAACGAGGAAAGGAAACAAGCTAGATATGTTCATTTTACCATGAACGTATCATAACTCTATTTCGGTTAAGTATATGCAAAATCCTTGTAGCTATATGTTTGAGGCTGGTAACTTATTTTGGCACCACCCCCGCCCCGCCCCCCCCCCCCCCCCCCCCCCACCACCCCTCCTAAAAAAAAGTAGAGGTTCACGGAATTATGTAACTCAAGACTCAAGATCCAATGAGTTAGAAAAATAAGAAATCATATTCAGTTTCATCCATTTCAAAATTTTCATTCAGCCTCTTTTTTATGGGAAAAATATGCTTTCTCTTTAAGAATTGTTAAAGCAATTTCAACACTGTTTCACAACTCTGCCACATCTTTGATCTTGAGAAATTAGTCGGCTAAGAAATCGTACCAATGTATAATCGCTACCACCCTCTGAGTTTGGACGGATTGATGATGCATGCCATTCATTAGAACTTGCAAGTCCGAAAGTTGTTATCTTATAGCAATTGCCAACTTGTTTTGAGCTTCGAACTGACATTGCTCCCTTTAAAGCATCTGATCCAGCTGCCAGCTTGCAATGGTTCAGCAAAGAACATGCACCCTTACTGTTGTCTCCTTCCACAGAAAAGTCATTAATTCAAACATATCAGAAGAAGAAAAAATGACCTTTCGGAATCTATGCTATCCAAATTGCATTGTCAAGATATTTCAGCAAAATGATATTTTATGTTCACTTCGACTGAAGCTGAAGATAGACCATATCAAAAGTGTATAGGACATTAGCTATTACCTATCCCCGCATAAAATGAGATGCCCATCCTTCCTGATTCGGTTTAAGAATGCCCTAAACGTAGTTTTAACTGCTTCCTAATTGACAGAAAAGCATTATGTCAGTTAGATACATAATGCAGGTATAGACCAAAAGAACATTCCGTGCTGTTAGACTACTAACCTCATTTGGAAAAATATCAACATGCTCCCAATCCAGATTCGTAACAACGGCTATGTAAGGTGCTAATTTCAAGAAGCAGTTATCGTATTCATCAGCCTACCAAACATGAAATGCATGGGCATAAGGCCAAAATCCTTGGAAATATGAAACAGACATGCACATGAAATGCATTTCCAGCCTCTACATAGAAAGAAGGGACTTAAAAATAGGAAGATTAACCAATAAAGCCTGCCTCACTATCTTCCCAACGATAAAAACGGCTTTTTTGTTACAACAGATCTATATCAGAGGAATAATATAATTCAGTCTCCATACAACATCCTGCTACTTTCTTAGACCTTTTTTTTCCCTGGAGGGGCAAAATTCTTAAACCTTTCTAAAGACTGAATATAAAATGAATCGTAAAATATTTAAAAGGCAAGGATATCTTGTCAAGCGTCTAGTAATTTAACTTACACATAACATAAGAGCTCTGCAAAAATCATCAAACAAATTCAATTCATTATGAAGGTTTTTACCTCTAGCACAAATGTTTCACTACTTCCTGAAATAACATTACCATCTGTGAACTGCAGACAAGACGAGTTTGAGTACTACTCAAAATACCACAAATTCAACAAAAAGGAGAAATATAGATGATTTAAGTATGAGCAAATGGCTGACGTAGAAAACATAGATATATTGCCATATCGGCAATTTTCAAAGTACCTGCGGCACCTCTGCTCCAACGATAGCTGTAAGATCATCATCCATCGCATTTAGAACATAAGCAAGCATAGCAGTAGTTGTACTCTTCCCTGCAATCATCGAGTATGTAAACATAAATATATGTATGTGTAAACCTAAATAAATGTATGTGTATCTAACTGTAAACACGCTGCTAATTTTCCACCATCTTGTGGATACTTACAGCATAGGACTAAATAGTAGGAATTCATATCCTTACCGTGGCTACCACTTACAGCTATTAGCTTGTGGTTCCGTGTCAGATTTCCCAACCAGTAATTTCTCTTGTATCTGAAAAAACATATTCAGTAGAATCGCCAAAAATGCAATGTTTAAAGAATATAAATTCAGATAGCTGGAAACAAAACAAACAGATTGAACAGAATTTTTGAAATATGAAACAGTATACCTGAATCATATCTGACTAAATAAGTCTTACAAATTATGGAAACTTGATGCAGATCAAACGGATAAAAAACCGTGCCCTACCGGCGAGATAGGTTTTCAATACCTTACCAAACAATTCTCCAAAAAGATAAACAAATGCTCTTAGTAAAACTAGAGACGTCAAATGATAAAACATGTACTCACACAGGTACTCCAACAAACTTTGCGTGTAAAATCTCCACATTGTCGTGAGGAATAGCACTTGAAATTACTACGGCATTAGGCACTCTTGAGCCATTTCTTCTTCGCAAATTTGACGCCGAATGACCGATGTGCAAACGCGCTCCTGCTTCTTCTAGTCTCTCCATGAAGCTACTCCATACGAGATCCGAGCCACTAACTTCATAACCCTACAACAAATTTCAACCATTAATGCTCGGAAGAGCGCAATGTTTTTAAGAATAAAGAATGTCACGCCCTGTTTGGCGGACGAGAAAATTCAGTAAAACTGAGAGAGAAAAAAAATGAGATGTTTAAATTATTCCAAAATTTTCCTAAATCAATTATAATTCACCTGTTTCAGTGCAAGAATGGCGAGAGCAGACATTCCACAGCCTCCAACACCGACAAAGTGAAGCCATTCCTTTTGATTGATCGAGCTCACTGATTCTGGAACTTTCTCGTCCGTACACGCTTTTGAGATCGAGCTGCTACCATTGTCATCGTTGAATGCTGCCGTGGAGTTCAGACTATGGTGCGGTTCGCACCGGAAGTACTTTTTTCTGAGAATTACGTGGGGCTGGGTTTTACATTTCCCGAGAAAATTCGCCGGAAAGTACAGGGATTTGGACGGAGATATCGCCGGGAATTCCATTTTTCATGTGATTTTCGCGGGAAGTGTCGTCTTCGCATTGGATGATAGTGAGGTCGTTGAACTACATAAATGGGCCGGAATATATATTGGGCCTCCATCACAACTCATCAGGACAGAGCATCAGAGATGTCCCTCTGTATCATTTATCCAGTCAAATTGTGGCAAATAGTTATTTCATAAGGTTATATGCAAAAATATAATAAATTTATACTTTTTATACTTATATCCATAATAGCATTCAAGTTTATTATTTCATAATATTAAAATTATAAATTTAAATACTAAAATGAGTAAAATTATAAGAAAATATTAAAATATAGCTTTCTACCTAATTTTCTCTTAAAAAAAACACATTTAACCCTTAGTCTGAACATTGTAGCCCAGACTCTGAGGCCCAATAATTAGATTCAGATGCCGTAGATGTGCTGCTATGTTGCACCCCCACTGAAGGGCCGTTTGGAACACGTTGGAAATTTTACATTTTTTTTTTACGTTGTTTTCTTTATCATTTCATTTCAATTTTACATTTCTTTTCTCTCTCTTTCATTAAAAAAAAAAAAAAACTGAAACCGTAATAATTTTTTATTTTAAATTAAAATAAGATGATGTATGCATCAAAATACCCATAACGAGAAAAGTATCGAAACAAAATTTAAATTACATGTTTTTATTCAAACACATTTTAAATTTTTATATTATGTCATATATATCTAATTTATATTTCAGTTAAACACATATTTTCAAAGGTTATCTCATTGGAATAAAAAAAACTCCAAAATTCAAACAACAATTGGTGTTCAAACGACCTAAATGTCATTATGTGACAGATGCTGCATTCTCGTGGCTCACCACCATCGTACTGGCTGGGCTCTTTGCATTCACCAACCCCTTTGCAAGCCTTGTTAATAAAATAAAATATTTAAAAAAGAGAGAAAATTATCCGAATAACCATTTTTTTTATTTATTAACTATATGATACAAATTTCTTATATTAACAACATACATAAATTTTTGTTTATTTAATTTGATTTTATAACATATTAATTTGCCATTGTTTTTTTGTGGTATATTGCTATAATGATATTCAAATTTAGGTCGATCAGCTACTTTCTCCTAATAAAATCAACATCACACAACTTCTCAAAAACTATTGATAAAAGGGGACTTATTTTGATTTTTATTTTGATATATACATTTATATTTATTTTTAAAAAAAAATTTTTTGGGGGGTATTTAGTACGTAAACCCACACGTGGCCTGTGAGATGTGTAAAGGCATTTTGAGTTATAGGGCTTAGAAAAGAAAATGAGGGACCAGATGAACAGAAAGGGGCCCAATCCACCATTAGTGGGTTGATGTCCTCCTGTCGAATTCTCCTGGTTGGTCCGGCGGCAGATAATTATCCGCTGCCGTGGGGTCATAATAAATACTCTCCTGTTTTCTTTTGCCAAGACACTAATAATTCATAAATGCGAAAAACAATGTGAAACAGAGAAAACATATAAGTATGGAATAAAAGAACCAATCCTAACAATCCACCCATGGAAGAGGATGCTTCAGATTTCCAATCAACACTTTTTTTTTTTTTTTTTTTTTTTTGTTGAGGGAAATACTAATCAACACTTTCTTTTCCCCTTTAAAAGAAAAACAAAAAGCCGACATTCTCTTTTCAATTCTATCTTTTTGTTTTTGTTTTTGTTTTTTTTTTTGGTTTCGTATTCCAATTATTTTTACTCTCTCTTTTTGCGTTTAGATTCACCTTGAAATAACTATTGGTTTATTCACGACTAGGCCTCCAACAATTTAATTACTTAATATTATCATATATACATAATTATATAATTATCATGTATACTGAGTTAAATTTCACAGGTCTCGTCTAAAAAGTAATAATTTATAAGTTATAACTTAATGAGATTCATTTATAAGTCTATCATGATTTCTTTTCTTGAATATCCTTATGATCGATCTGTCTTGTAAAATAATATGTGTTTTTACTTGTGTGAATACCAAAAAAAAAAAATATATTGTCATCGATTATTCAAGAAACCATACAAGTTCAGCAAAACATATATACACTATAATAGAATTTAAACTATACACATTATAATGAATTCATACATGATATAAATATTAGACTATACCTCTAATATTTATATACACTTTTGTTTGTTGCTGCAACGTTGCTTATTTACATCAAATCAGCACAAACATCCGGATATTTCAACAGATGATCGTGATCCTATAGCACGACACCATTGGTAGTTGGCATCACTATCTCCAATACATGATTTTGTGGGTTGAGGTCAACCTCCAACAGATTTAAGATAATTTTTCCTTTATCATAACAACCACAACAAAAAAGTGCACGTTGATGTGGGAACCAAACCAAAAAGAGAACATGGGCTTTAGCGTAATAAAATAAGATTAAAGCTCATGACTAATGAGAAGTTTTTGCGTTTTCAAACTTTTTATAATTATTTTATTACTACTACTACTACTACTAATAATATTTATTATTATTATTATTATTATTTCAAAAAGTGGATGGATATTATTTTGGCAAGATTTGACGGATAACAGAAAACTAATTAGCCTACCCCACTCAAGAGAATTAAAAGATATATAACCGAAGGTGGAGGGAGGGAGGGAGGGTCGTCCAAAACTTCTCTTCCTCATCCATTTATATTTGGGATGTGATATAATAATTGATATATATATATATACACACACATACATTATATTATATATATAAAGGTCGGGTGCATGTGCCACTAAAATGTCGCGTACTTTGCAATTAGAGAACGTTGAGTATGGTTGGGGGGTCCATAGAAACAGAGATTGGTTATGCAACGAACACGTAGCCCCTTTCGGGTTGAGTGTTGAGATCAATGACCATGGTCCCGTGGACCAAAACCAAAAAAAATGGCTTTTTGCCACTGTGGGTTTAGGTGGTTCGTTGACTCACCACCACCCAAGTGCTTAACCCTGTAGACTTTTGTTCTTTAGTACACGTTTCAAAAAAATAAAAAACTATATAGATAGAACTTTTGCTAAGCTATAATGTTTAATTAATGTCCTACACGGGACGTTTTTAATCATGAATTACTACAACGATATCTCACATAATGATGAATCTATATAAAAATTTGCTGTATTTTGTGATTGTTTAATTTATTTTACAAATTTTACTACCTTTCATGATATAGAATAAACAGTTTGGTGGTTGAAAAATATAGCCTTACTAATAATACATGTTTTCATGTTGTATCCTGGAGAGATAAAGGGAGAGGAATTTGTAAATTCATCAGCGGAGCTAGTCTTCTAATTCAGTGAAGGTGTACACTAAAATTAAGACTTGTATGATAACTTCATTTCAACATGACTAAAAATTTATTGCTCAATGTATATAATCAATGAGCTTACAGATAAAAATTAGAGCTTTTAATGAGGGCCTACATGTGATTATTTTTTAGTATTGATAAAAAGGAAAAATCACAAAATATTTTAAATTAAATTTTAAAATAAGAAAAAATCAATGAGACCGGCAAGCCCTATTCGGCACAACGTAGTTTCGCCTCTATTTATAATTAGTAATAGTTGGTTTTTCATTGTTTTATATGGAAATACTCTAATGGAAGATGACTCTAATTATATGTACAAAGACTTCGTACTAATAATTCACATTATGATATGTAGGGATGACAACGGGACGGGACGAGACTGAGGAATGCTTTCTTGTCCCCATCCCCGCCCCCAAAAATATCTCTATCCCCGCTTAAATAGAAGCGGGTCGGGGACGGAGATTCCCGTCAAAGTGGCTTTCTCTGTACCTGTCCCATTCCTCATATATTATTAAAACATATTTTAAAATGCAATAAAATAAGAACAAACAATAAGGTTTTATATGCACCATGAATTTAGTTCAAAACCAAAAATTTCATAAACAAGCTAAATTCTAAACATATGCAAATGAAATCTTAATCATAAAGCCATTAAAGTTCTTATCAAAATATTACAACCTCTAAAAATTAAATATTTATAAAACATTTTAAGCTAAAAAAGCTTGAAACCATAAAAAATAAACTTAAATTTCGCCTCATTGTTTTAATTTTCGTTTTTATGAATACATACACTTTTAAAAATAGCTTTTATTTTATATTATATTTTTATAAACATATGAAATTTCACATATATATAGTAGAAAGGGGACGGGACGGGGAGTGCTTTCCCCGTCCCTACCCCACGGATATTCGTGAATAAAAAATCATCTCCGTTCTCATTCTCAAACTTTGTCATACATCTCCACCCCATTCAGGATGTATCACTACAGGGAATATTGACATCCCTAATGATACATGTAACGGATAATGGGTAACTGTTGTCATTTGCTAATTTGAGAATTTGACCAAATAAAACGATAAACTTCATAAACATCAGAGGAAAACATAAAAGTTGACTACAGTATCAAAATTTGACTCCTTTCGTAAATTATTTTGTGGCGTTTTTTCATAACTGTAAAAACGGTTAGAAGCTACATAATTGAGATTTTTAAAGCAGTCAACTACAGCGATGTATTCGATATCAACTATATTTATAGTCATAACTGTGAATATATATATATATATATATATTTTCCAAATTGTCAATTTAACTTGTCATAACATATTTGTTTGTTCATTAAAGTTTAGGATTCCTTCCTTTTTTTTTTTTTTTTTTTTTTTTGAGGATACAGTTTTTTGACATTCTGATCATACATCATAGAAATAATATGGTAAAGTAATGATCAGGTACTAACTGGGCAATTTTCTAGAATTCTCATCCAATTTTTTTCGCTTGGATTTAAGGGGGAAAAAAAAAAAAGATTTTTTGCTACTTGGACATTGTTAGAAGAATTGGAAAGCATATGAATTAAGCGTTTGATCTGATACTTTAAGCTCTTAAAAGTAATATACAGATCCCATGTCTACTGTGTACTTCTCTAGTAAAAAAGACTATTGGTACAGCTTTATGGCACTCCCACACAAAAACCGTAAGCTTAACCCAAGTAAGACTGCTACTTTCTTTTCTTTTCCTTCCTTTTTTTTTTTTTTTTTTTTTTTTTCACGTTGTAACACGAAAATTGATCTCAAAAGGCATTCCAAATTCCCAGTCATGAATTCTTGTATGATTTGGCTCTCTTGTTGATCTCCTTTTCCAACTCGTCAAGACCTCCAACCTTTTCAAGTTCCTGCACGACATCACAATAAATAAATAAATAAATTGATCGTTAAAAAAAAATAAAAATAAAATAAAATAAAGGAAAAGAGCGTACCTTAGGTCCCAAAAACAAGCCGTATGGGACACCGTTGAATTTGTCCGAGTGGTGGAGCTAAAAGCCAAAAGAAATCCAAATCAGACCAAATCTTAACCGTTGGATTCTAGTTAGAGAAAACCCCTAAAAGTGTTCGAAAAAATTAATTTAATAATAATTTAATAATAATTTTTTTCGCCGGTAGTGTTTGTTTATTTATTTATTTATTATTATTTTTGATATATTTACCTGGTGAGCAGCAGCCACTCTTCTGAAGTAAGGCACGTTGGCAATGGGACCCACAGGGAATCTTTTATGGACCAAACCGTCGTGGACAAACATATAGGCCATGCCAAAAACCGTAATTCCGAGACCCTGCACCACAGTAAAACTTTGTAAATAACATAAATTCACAAGGTCATTTTAGTCACCAAAAAGATTATTGCTAATCCCCAGCCCCTACCAATTAATTATGATTAGAAACGGTTAAAGTAAAGTTAAATTTCAGATTTGGAAGAACTTGACAGAGAAAGAGACTCACAGCACCGAAACAGAGTCCTGGCACAAGACCCTTGTGAAAGAAACCGTAAGACATAAGGGCTATGGCTGGGACAGCATTAGTTATGGCGAACACATCGTTGAGCTCAAAAGGACCTTCTCTGGGTCGGTGGTGCGACTGAAAAAAATTGCAATAAATTAGTAATTGGTAGCTGAGAAATTGTCTTACATTCGTTAATATTTTCTCAGCATCCAAACAGAAAATAAGAAGGGAGAGAAGAATCGGAAACGAACCTCGTGCATGTTCCATAAGGAAGCGTGCCAAAGAGCTTTGTGAGCCCATCTTGCCCAAAACTCCATGCCCACCTGGAAATTACCAAACACCCAATTCGATTTAGAAAAACAAAAAAGGACCCCAAAGTTTGGTCATGGAGATTTTGACTTTCTCCATTAGAAGCCAAAAAGAAAGACCGCGGAACTTACAGCGGCACCAACAGATAGAGCAAATGTGCCGAACATTTCAGAGTAAGGAATCTCTCCACCCTGCCCAACAAGAAATTAATTGTTAGAGAGAGAAAGAGAGACGAAAGTATTGCGAGTGATTGAGGAGAGAGAGAGAGAGAGAAAGGGAAAGGAGCTACCTCCATTTGCCAGTAAAACCTATAATACACAGCCATAACAGCCATAGAAGTGATCCCGAAGCTGGACATGACGGCGGCGACGAGATATGTAAACCTCTCCGATCTCTTCCTAGCGAGCTTCTCGGCGACGCGCTGCGAGATCTGAGGATCGACATTATCGGGGATTATCGCCGGCGGATTCTCCCGCTGGGCGGCGCTCTGCTTCTTGTCCTCCATGAGAACGCAAACCGTCACGCATAGTCTCGGCCGAGACCGAATTAGGGTCGCCTGCTTCCGGCGGGGACAGAGATTCGGGAGGGGGAAGAAGGAGGCGGAGGCTTGTCTCGGGAGGAGGTACGAGGATTGGATTAGGCGGAAGGGCTTCGGGGCCGCCATGGAAAGGCGTGGTGGTGGTGGTGGTGTTGGTGAGGTAGGTGGAGGTGTGTTGTAGACCGCGCGACTTAGAGGAGACTCTGGAGGGGTCTGTTTGGGTTCAACTGAGACCACAATTTTATTTGTGTATGTGGACTCATTTGGGAGTCATAATGTACCTTATATAGTGGCGTTTTCGAATGGAAATAACGATGAATTTGGACGAAATTACTAGAATGCCAATTAGTTTGTCTACATTTTGGTACAAAAATAGTTCACTTCTTTTAGGTCCTCCTACTTTATAACCTCTTATTTTACACCATAAAAAAAGAGTAACCTTTTAACTATTTTAACTATTACATTCGGGGTTAATTGTGATATATAATATATTAAAAATTCATAATACATCAACAAAACTACAAATAATCATAAATCAACATTTTAATCCAATTGTTGCAATATGTGTGGTAAAATGAAAGGTCCCAACTCATAAATTTTCCTTCTTTTTTTTTTTAACAATAAAAAAGAGGATCTTTGTTGCAATCTGTTATCCATTCATCTACATCTATAATTAAAATTTGAGGTCTATAAAATTTGACATAACAATCTGACTCAATCTAATTTAAAAGCTGAATTCAGTTTTACTTCTATCATCATAAATATAATGCGCATTATTCATTAATCAGATAGGATCATTAAAGTATGGATATAAAGTAAGTATAATGAAACACGAGTATTGTTTATAGTTAAGTCTATTAAAGATTATTATTTTCTATATCTTCTAAATTATAGGATCATCTTCATTATCCTTTAAATATTTAAATTAATAAAAAAGAGTTAAGTACGATCATATGATATTTTATTATTTGCTTTTAATGTAAATAATTCTAATATGAGGAATTTAGTAAGACTCATTCTCATCCTTTCTCATACTCTATTTTTTGACTAAAGTTTAAATAAAATGGATTTATAAGGGACTAATTAAATGTTTAAAGAGTAAAAGTTAGAGCTTTTTAGCTCAATAAGCGAATTTTGAATGATGTAAAAATTCGAGAATGTAGATAAGACTTATCCATCTATTAAATACAAACCTGGAATAAATTTAATTACTGGATATAAAGAGAATGTGTATGTACACAAAGGAATTTATGTTCATACGAGCTTTGTCCAATTTGTTAAAGGCAACAAACAAATTAGTAAGGACACGTGAGATTTTTTTTTTTTTTTTTTTTTTTTTTTTGGGGTAAAAGTGTTGGTTCGTTGAAGAATTTGGACCCGATGCCAATTGGTTGAACCTCGAAGGTCGGAAAGTGGGTTGGCCCATAAAAAGAAAAAAAGAAAAAAGAAAAAAAAGAGTGGAGTGGCAATCTCGTAATTGAAGGAAAGAAAGAGGCCGAGAAATGGGAAAGTGGGGAGGTCCCAGCAGGACAAATGTCATGGGGGGAAAGAAGAATGTGAGGCTGACGCGGAGTTAGAGGGATTTGCGAGAGCGAGTGACAGCGAATCACATCTCTAGAATTCCATTTCCCTTCCTCGTCTTCCATCCTTCAAAAATCTCCAACAACAGTTTCTCTCTCTCTCTTTTTATTTTTATTTTTATTTTTATAAATTAGTTGATACACTTGTTGCTAAGTTAGTGGCCGTCGCGGGATGCCACGTTTTACTGACGCGCTTTACCAACTAGGCACTTACCAAACAGAACAAGCCAAATAACTAAATAAGAGAGTGGTGTTTGTGGAGTTATTACCTTTTTACTGATGTTAATTGATTTGAGGGCCCCATCTCTCCTCCCTCGCTCCCTCCCTCTGTTCTTCGCCTCATGGAGTGGCCCATCTTTGAGCCTCTGTGCTCGCGACACATAACCTTTTAATTGTGAAAGCTGTAATAATTGGTGACTTCACGAGTATCTATTTTAATAATTAGTTAAAATTAAAATTTTTAAATTAAAATTAATTAACTTTATAGATAAAAATTTAATAAAAAAATATCATTTAATTAAAATTAAATTAATATATCAAATAAAGTCTAATTTTTATTAATTATTAACAGAAAAACAGCACTAGTTCTTGCTTAATGAGTTGTGACTCATGTTTGCCGCCACAAAGTTTTGGGTGGATAGACAAAACTTGGTTGCTTTTCATTGTGAGTATGCTTTATTCGTAGTGTTTGTCTACAAATGTTATCAAACATCACATCGAAATTAAAAGGATTAATCTTATTTAGATTTTGATAATTATATGATTATTCTCATTTTATTTTTAAAATTTAAAAATTCTTATTTTATCTTTCCGATTTTTAAATAATTCCACTTAATTCTTTTGTTAAAATTTCTAACAAGACGATAACTTGATATTCGAATTTTCAATAAGCCATGTTTTACAGTATTCTCTAAACATTTATTCTAACCTTAACATTTGATTACCTATTCATATAACGGCTAGATGTTATTTTTTTTCATTGATAAATATTATCAATTGATACAGTAATATTTTTAATAATTATCAATAAATTAATGATAATTTACATATCACATAAATTAATATTTCAAAATTGAGATTATAATTATGTACTCCTAGCATTTTTCTATGAAATTAACCATTTTGCCATGAAAGTTCATTTCCAATAGGCTATTTTCACACGCAATTAGTTGATTACTTTTAATTTAAGGGGACCCCAATAGAGCTTTGATTGCACACGAAAGCACACGCGCATACAAGGGACGTGCACATTTTCCACGTACCTCGTATGGTCACTGTTTTTCATAAATGATTTTTCCAACGTTATCGGCAGTTGTGTAAGTGGCAAGAGCTTATTCACCCAAAAAAAAAAAAAAAAAAGGAAAAGAGCTTGACAATAATGTATGGCCCCTATAATAAATTAAAGAATAGGTGAACGCCTTTTACTATGATTTTAGTAGTCATTGAATATCAAACGTAATAAATGTAATTAATGAAACCAATATAGGCTTTAGATACCCTATTAATATATGTCTTTACGGAAAGTAATTACTCTTGTTATACATGAAAAATGAAAATTAGTATTTTTTTTTTTTTATGAATATGAAAAGTAGAAAAGTAGTCATAGGGGAAGGGAAGTGAAATAATTACTGAAATATGGTAAAGTGATTTGTTTCACTATTAATATAAAACATTTATATTTCCCTAAAAAAAGTATAAGCACATCTATATTGTTATTAGTATTACCACTATGGAACTATCACAAATTGCTATCATTATATTAGTGCAACTTTATAATAAGGCTATTCTACCAAAATTTATCATTAATATTTTTCTTTACCTTATTGTTGTGATTTTGGTTATCCTTTTTTTTTTTTTTTTTTTTCAATTAGGGGATGGTTATCCCTTTTTTTCTTAATGCTGTTAATATAATTATTAATATTTCTGTTTGTTACGGTTGTTGATGTTGTTAGCTACTATTGCTTTTTTTTTTTTTTTTTGGTTTACTATTGTAGGCATTATTATAGTTTTAGCTGCTATTTTTGCTGCTTTTATTGTTGTTATCATCATGTTATTTTAATCTTGGAAGAAATAAATTGAACCAAATTACTGAAGCCGTCACGGCATCACTCACCAATATGTGCCCATGCATTTGTGAGATCATTGTTGATTTCACTCTATATATGAAAATACGTACACAAAAAGAAGTTAAAAAATTTTTTAAAAAAATTAATTATCATTTTTGTAATAGTAACAATAATAATACCAAAATAGCAGAGATCCATATCTCAGAAGATTGTAATTTTTTCTAATCATATAAAGAGTAAGTTTGCATTATTTCACATCTAAACATTGGTTTGCTCTTTATGATGCAAAGTCTTTAAAAATGCCTTTCATTTGTTTGGAACATGAATGTGAGATGAAATTTTTAGATTGAAATTAATTAATTTTTTAAAAATTAATTCTAATTTTTGTTGATTTTGAAGAAAAGTATAAAAACTTAAGTTCTAGACAGCCAACCAAACGGATCTTTTAATTTAAAAAAAAAAAAAAACCTACCACAGTTGGAATATATATTTTTTTAATCTAGAAGAAACTTAACGATATATTTTTTTTCTCGAGATGTGCAGTTCTTTTTTTTTTTTTTAATTCTTTCTGAGAGAAGTGGAAGCAGTAATTTCCCTGAGATATGCAATGATGAATTTTTTATGATAATGTTTAATACATTTATATGATCTGTGTCTTCTAAAAGTGCAGATGATGTTGACGTATGCACTTGACATAAAGGTCAAAATTTAGTAAAAACTCAAAAATTTCGTTCTTAACTTTTCTAACTTAAAAAGATTCGGTTACGTTAGCTATTGTCATGCCCTTAACTATAGTAAAAAGCTGCCCGAAAATATTTTAAAACCTCCCAATATTGTACTCCTCAATTTCTCTATAAACTGTACACTTTCCCGTTTTGCCAACCAGGAAGCAATTTTGTTTCAATAGAAAAACGGATAAGAAACAATTCATTTTGGCAGAATCATGGCGTCGCCTACTCTAAAATCCAGAAAATGGCAGGTAGTTTTCTTGTTCTTTTGCCATGATTTTGCATTTAATTTAGTAATATTTAGATTTCATTTATTTTAATTCTTTATTTTAAAAAAAATTTCGTAATGCAGGTTAAAATTGGGTCAGGAATTTTTATGCTAGGATTAGTGTTAATTTTGGCGGAAAGCGGAACAGCCTTTGCGTCCAGGGAGTTTCACAAGGGGGAACAAAATCACGGTGGGGTCAAATGCGGCCGAAAGCACAGCGCGGTTTTGACTGATTTCGGTGGCGTTGGCGATGGTGTAACGTCAAACACAAAGGCCTTCAAAGCCGCCGTTGATTATCTCAGCCAATTTGCATCAGACGGCGGAGCACAGCTAATTGTACCGCCCGGTAAATGGTTAACCGGCAGTTTCAATCTCACCAGCCACTTCACCCTCTTCCTCCATAAGGATGCCGTTATTCTTGGGTCCCAGGTATTACTACTTTTTTTTTTTTTTTTTTTAAATTCTGAACAGGTGAAATTTGATTGATTGATCATATTTTTCTTAATAATTCTGATGTGATTTGAAGGATGATAATATACGACGAAAATGTTTTTTTTTTTTTTTTAAGTCCATCTTTACTATCAATGTCGTTCAAGATGTGATTTTGTTATTTTTTTAATGGCAGAAAAAATTACATTTTTTCCTTAAAAAAAAAAAAGAAATTCCTGATTAGGCTGGGGGGGGGGGGGTTTAAATTAAATACGTTGAAACCATGTTGAACGGATAAGACAAAACTGATATTAATTTTTAATATTATCTCTAATTCCAGGAAATCCTAATGAATTAAGCTTCGTGGTTGTTTTCCTTAATATTATTAGGAACAGCAATCAGTAGATACACCAAGACATCCTAATTAGGTTGACACCTCCTTAGCACCCTTATCATTTATTTATCTCCACCATTTTATTAAAAATAAAGAAAAATAATAATAAATTTCAATCCGACATGAAACAAACCATCTACAAAAGGAAAAGGAAATAAAAAGTATATGCATATGGGAAATAGAGCAAAACAGATTCTGACGCCACAAAATATGGCTAAAACTCCACCTTTGAAAATCAAAATCTATGATAACTCTCGTTAAAAACCTTGCTAGTAAAACCCAATAGGAAAAACCTAGCAATGGAAAAAAGAATGTCTACGCTTTCTATGTAACAACTCTATAGGGAAAAAAAAAAACCTCAAGAGAACCTATACTGTAATTTATTACTAATATCATCCGCAATAAAAGGAGGAGATAAAATAAGGGCCGACCACTACCAAGTAAGAGAAATGACATTTCAAGCCCGAGACACCAAAGAATCTATAGCTCTATTTCATTTCCGATAGATGCCCATCTGAGAAAGATGACTTGAATAATGAAGCCAAGTCGGTCTCCACCACCAAGGAACTAAGTTTTGTGTTCTTGTAACTTTAAAGATTGTTCTTTTATGCCCTGGTATTTTGATTTGGATTTTTATGACAGTTCTGCAATTTATGGTCACGTGCGCTTTAGTAATTTTGTACATATTGCACGTCGTTGGAATGCTACAAAAGTTTGACATATGGCTTAGTCAATTAGAAAACTAATCATATGAAGACATAAAGGTTAATGTGATGAACTATTGAAATAATCAAAATGATGGAAAATTGGATCTGACTTGCAAGGATTAACATAATTAACCTTGATTTTCATTGATTAACTCTCGAAATCGACAGGATGAGTCGGAGTGGCCACTAGTTGCTCTACTCCCTTCTTATGGAAAAGGGAGAGATTTCCCTGATGCAAGGTTCAGCAGTCTCATCTTTGGAACAAACCTCACTGATGTCGTAATTACTGGTAATCAAATTGTCATAATTTTTCAGATAATTTGCTTTAACTATCGTAGCTAGAGTTGATTTTGGCTTTGAGTCAGATTAATTGGTTCAGAGTTTTGATTTGCATAATTAGGTAATAATGGGACCATAGATGGACAAGGAGAACCTTGGTGGATCAAGTACCGCGCTCATCAATTGAATGCCACCAGGCCTTACCTGATCGAGATCATGTATTCTGATAAGATCCAAATCTCCAATCTCACTTTGATCAACTCTCCTTCCTGGTTCGTCCACCCCATTTACTGCAGGTAATTTTGAATATATTTGTACAAGGAGTTTTGTTTGTTTCAACTATATTTGGAAATATTTGAATGACATCGTTTGAATGGACTACTTGATCGAGCATTTTCCAATTAAAAAAGTGACTTAGTATTAGACGGTGAGAATATTGAAAACGATCATTTTAGTTAAAATTTGAAATTTACCTCCTAAAATTTTGACCATTCAGATATATTTGTTAACAGATGAATTTGTCTTATATTGTCAAGTTACTAAATTATTATGATGTTTATATGTGAATTGGATACCCATTCTCCTTGTATTAGTTTTTGAGAATGAGTTTTACCCTAACCCATTAAGTGTGATATTAGAGATGAGTTTAGATCCCAACTCATTTGCATGATACCCCATGTAAATAGGTGCTAGAAGTTGAATTTATCATATTTCACTAAGTTACTAAATTGTAATTGTATTTAAGTACTCTCTCTGATTAAAATCATATCAACATAATATATACATATATATAACTGACGGTTAGCATGTTTCATACCTTACTATGATAATCAACACATTTGATAGAAGTATTTAATTTGTAGATAGGATTAAATCTGTTTTTCTAATCCGTGACTTAAATTTACAGCAACATAATAGTCCAAGGGCTCACAATTCTCGCGCCAGTTACCTCTCCCAACACAGACGGGATAGACCCAGGTGAGTTTAGTAGCATAACCTCAATTAATCATCATACTAATCATCTATTGACATGAATTCTTTATCAAATTAATCCTTTTCTAATCACGAATTTTATCATTAAATTGTCTTATCCTTTTTTTTTTTTTTTTTTTTAATCAAGATTCATGCACCAACATGAGAATCGAGGATTGCTTCATCGTCTCCGGCGACGACTGCATCGCCGTAAAGAGCGGTTGGGACCAGTATGGCATCAAATTCGGAAAGCCGACCAAGAAGCTTGTGATCAGGAGACTCACGTGCATCTCCCCCGACAGCGCCACCATTGCCCTCGGCAGCGAAATGTCCGGCGGAATCCAGGACGTCCGCATCGAAGACATCACCGCCCTCTCGACGCAGTCGGGCATCAGGATCAAGTCGGCGAGGGGCCGGGGAGGCTACGTGAAGGACATCTTCGCAAGGAGAATGACACTCAAGACCATGAAGTACGTCTTCTGGATGACGGGCTCCTACGGGTCCCACCCCGACCAGGGATTCAACCCGAACGCCCTGCCCGACGTTGACCGGATAAACTACCGAGACATCGTGGCGGAGAACGTCACCTACTCGGCGAGGCTCGAGGGGATCAGCGGCGACCCGTTCAAGGGAATTTGCATATCGAATACGACGATAAAGTTGACGGAGACGCCGAAGAAGTTGCAGTGGAATTGCACCAATGTTGCGGGACTTACGAGCAATGTGACCCCCAAGACGTGTGATATGCTGCCAGAGAAGGAAGGCAAGGTGTTTGATTGTCCTTTCCCTAAAAATAGGTTGTCCATTGAAGATGTTCCTTTGAAGACTTGTTCTTTGGACTAGTCTCTCTAGTTTTTCTTTTGAGAGGCATATATATATATATATATATATAGGAATGTACCTAATTCTAAGTTGCGTGATGTGGGAATATAATGTTCTTCTCCCATGCATGTTGAGAGCTAAGATACTATTTCGCAACTAAAATGTTTGGGATATGTCGCTGCAGACATAGAAGCCTAATGATATTTACATACATAATTCTATCATAAGATCTCGAGTTTAAATTCATCTGTCTTCAAGTTTTGTTTTGTTTTTATTTTTTGTTTTTAACTACTTTGGAATATGGTCAGGGAATTGAGAAACAAAAAATAAATAAAAATATTAAATATCTTATAACTTGATTCAGACTAAAAAAACTATTAAAAAGTTGATATATAATCTCTAACGTCTTTGAATTTGTGTGGAACTGTAAGGGAAATTAAATTGTATATGTTGATATTAAAAATTAGAGGAGTTACTGCGAAATTAAACCTATATAAAGAGATAAGATTCCGCAAGTTCAAAAGATTAAAAAAAAAAAAAAAGATTCTTGATCATTATTAAACATGGAATATATGTTTTTATCAAAAAGCAATAGTATAATAATTCAAAGGCTTCATTAAAGGAAACATGAACTGAATCTTTTTAATGATTTGTGGAAGGAAGAAAAATGAGAACTTAAACACTATTAAAAGCCTTGTTGAGTTGGGCTTAATGGAATTGAATAGAATAATCATTCTCAATAATGAGTCCAATTTTTGGACAAATATAAGTTGGAACAGCCTTACCTCTATTATCATTACAATTACAATTCTACCACTGTAAATATACGAAATGCTCCGCAATAGTAATAAACAAAAAAATCTCATTTAGAACATGTGAATCTTAAAAAAAAAAAGAAAAAAGTGTGAATCTTTTATGAACTAAAGTTAAATTAGAAAAAAGTATATCTCACGTATGGGTTTTCTAGTATTGAATTATTGTTGGAGTTTCTCCTTACTTTATCATGTGGACAAATTAGGACAAGAAGTCTTCGGCTTCATTTGGCATTTAAATTTAACTCCAATTAAACTGTATTTTTTTATATCAGTTTTTATCTTTTTTTTTTTTAAGTCAACAAAATTTATAACTAATTTTTAAAAAATCAATCAACTTCAACTTAAAAATTTCATACCAATCGATAAACCAAGCGCAAACTTCTACTTTAACCGACAATTCTCAGTTACAAAGGCCACATAATTCAAACTTCTACTTTAACCGACAATTCTCAGTTACAAAGGACAAATAATTGTGAAAGATAAGGAAGAAAATAATTAGAACAAGGACTTGAAACACTATATTATCAAAAAAAAAAAAAAAAAAAAAGACTTGAAATACTAACTAGAGAGAAATATTAGGTCATCACTATCAAGTAGCAAGTCACGTGGCTCAAGCATGTGAATAACATGTCCCATACTAGGCCGTTGTTCCTCATCTGGATCAACACAACGAAGAGCTACCAATAGAAGCCGCTTAAATTCCTTTGAATTTGAAGAAGGCATCTCAGGCATACTTGGGTCTATGACACCACTTGTTTTTCCCTTAGCAACCATGGACTTCAACCAGTCTACTAGATATGGCTGCAATATTATCATAGCCAGGTCACATTCAGATTGTTCATTATATATATATATATATGTCGATATTTGACAAGTTATGCTAAATCTAATATTATTTTACAGAGTGTTATCAAATCGATGATAATAGCTAAAATTTGGACAGAAAGTGAGCTCTTTTAAAGTATTAAAATTTCAAATGACGATCAAAGCACGTCTTAACATGTGCATGAGCTATTCCTTCTAAATTTTTAACATCATCAGATGTCTATTTGGGATACTCTGCAATATTTTATTAAGATCTAGGATGTTTTCGGAATAGTACTTGTCAATTCAGCCAAATAAGCGAAACCTCCACATTCTTATATTTCGGGAAAAATGAATGTACACAAAAAGTGAGTCAAGGTAACGAATATCATACTTGTTTTTTATTGCGGTTTATTGGGCTTCTGCCTGTTATGATCTCCATGATGAGTATTCCAAAGCTATAAACATCATCTCTCTCCGTGAAAGACCTTGGAGAAGCATAATTTTCTGGAGGTATGTAACTGGATATATATGTATACATAATATATATATATATATATAGAGTTCATAATTGTCACACAAAATTAGCATGGTAAAATCATGCAAATTGTCAACTCTTTTATGCAAGACAAAGAAGTTAAAAGCTGAAATTAAGAAACTTTAACAATAGAAAAAAGAAACTTATTACCCTAACGCTTCCATAATTATGATTCCCCACTGAGGACCAAAGAGCCTAGCAAGGCCATAATCAGCAATCTTGGGATTCCATTGGTGGTCTAGCAATACGTTGCTTGATTTTAAGCTTCCGTGGAGGATTTTTTGTTCAATTCCTCATGAAGATAGGCCAATCTGAATAAAATTAGCCAAATTGCAAATCCACTTTTTTAAGTGAAATATATATCTACTAGTTCGAAAGTATATCTCACCCTTTTGCGATTCCTTGAATTATGTTCAACCGAACCCTCCAGGTAAGACGGCCAAATTCTTTAGGATATTCGCGAAGCCAATATTGTAGATTCCTGTTATCCACATACTCGAACACAAGCATCCTAATAATAGGAAGAAAATTATTATTTATTTGAATAAGAAATTATCTTTATTTATTTATTTATTAAGTACAAGAATTTGGAGGTGCAGTTTGTTGCAAAATATCAAAATTTTGATACCTGTGAGGTCCTTCCATACAGTATCCAAGCAGATTCACCAGATTCTTGTGTCTAACTTGTCCAATTGACTCCACTTGTGCTATGAATTCCTCAGCTTGGCAACTGACTCATTGTTAGCTTAATGAATAACTTTGAACATGAAGTCATTTTTAAAGTCAAAACATATATACGCATATCTATGTGTATAAAATAACCTTGGGGCCTTAACTAATATATATATATATAAGTTCATGATGTTCCACACTTTTGCTCATATTTTTGTCATTGTCGAGCCTAATTATTGCTATGGCTTAGTCAGAACGAAGATCCAGAAAAAGCATAGGAGGCAAGCATGAGGTGTGTGTGATTTTCTTAGTATAATTACTAATTTATTGTAATGAAATTTTACAGCAATTAGACATGGACGTAATTTTCGTATTGTGACTGAATCACGGAGAGTTTTATATGTGTGTAATATTTTTTTCTTTCATTTTTCTTTATTTTATTGTTATAGTTGTAATGAATTAGGGCATTTAATCCCTATACAATTGTATAATTATCATAATTGTATAGGCATTTCCTTACATTGTGAAGCTCTGTAATTCAAATTTCGGAGCTTCTATCTTTCAGGTACTTAATAAATTATGATATCTTGCCAATGGAACTACAATATAATTGGTTAAGTACTTCCATGTTATTTTGTTTTGAATAGTATTAAATGATAAAAAATGTATGGGTCTCACAATATGAGATCCACAGATATGATCTATTTCTTATTAGTAGTCATGTTTAACATCAGTAGTGTCCGAAGCATCTCTTTCGTTTACATAACTTTCTACTCGAGGCTCAAAACAAATTTCATTCTTTGACTGATCACACCTAATATACTTTGATTCTTCTAATTTAGAATGAAGATTCTCAATTAACTAAAGAAGTACCTGTTAATTAGTAGCTTCTTGACTGCCACACGAGTGCCATCAAACAAAACACCATAATAAACAGTCCCATAATCTCCATTACCAATCACATTATCCAAGGCCAACCCATTTGTTGCCACCTCAATCTCCATCAGACTAAACATTTTCCTCCACGAGTCCTTAATCACCGGCGAGTAGATAACACCTGCCGCCGATTCGACATCGGTTGTGTGATTGCCGGTCCTGGAAGACCATTGCCCCGACAACACTGGCCGATGATAATCATGTCTACTACCACTAGACATCATCTCACTCTCCAAGAGGAGGCTCCTATCAATGGAAGAAGGTCTGTTGTAGCCATTGTTGTACGGGAACCCGGACAAAATGGTTTCGGGGAAAAGAAGATGGGATTCGTAGGGTTTGTACGATTTTCGCCTGCGGCGAAGGAGATTGTAGGAAAGAGAGATGATGATGAGAATGAGAGTTACAAAGGCAAAGGCGAGTGCTATCAAAATCCATAGCTTGACACCATAGAGTGGGGTTGGCTTCGTGAGCTTTTGTCGGAGGAATGATAACACTTCGGAAGCTGAGTTCATGATTTTACTGAGTTTAGGGTTTTAATTAAGTGTTTTCGGCTAATTTAATTTATCTGTTTGATGAGATCAAAATCTACAAATTTGAGTTTATAGCTTTATCTGTTTAGTGGTCTTTTAACTCTTTAGATATATATATATATATATTTTTTTGGGAATAATTTTAACTCTTTAGATATTATTAGTAACTAATTCGCGAAACTAGCGGAAAATTATCACATATTCAGTTTAAAGAGTGATTATATTTCGTTATTCTTTATAAAATAAAAAAAAAAAACTAAGTTTATCTCCCCATTAACAAAAAAACAAAAAACTTGGAGTGCCCATCTGAGTTTTGAATGAACTAGATCGAAAATATAATATGGGACCCTAAAAAAAAAACATCGAGACCTTCTGTTCATACTATTTTTTTTTTCCTTTTTTCCTTTTTCCTTTTTAATTGGCATTAGATTGACGACATCTTCTGTTATAACCTTTTTGTTTCTTTTTAATTGGCATTATTTTTGGATCGAATGACCGGATCAACTTTTTTAGAATACACAAATCTGAATAGTGTTTTTCAAAAAAAAAAAAGAATTTACACATAGATATAAACAAGATTGAAGAACCAAATAGTTATTTGATATTATTTGTTTGCTTAATTACTAGTTATTAGTTAAAGGTTCCTTTCAATGCTTTTATATATTTATATATTTATATATATCTGTATGTATGCATGTATGTAAGTACGAATGTAGGTATTTTTAATGTTTATAGTTGCACTCGAATGTCTTAATTAAGTCGATACTTTTTTAGTACTCTCATCATCTATTATATATTTAATCCATTAAAAGCCATGAACTTAACAAAGACATAAATACAACATGTTAATGACATTGTATTTCACCTAAAATCCAGAAATTTATTATTTTCCTTTTTTAAAACCTCAAACTGAATATGTGAAAATTTTCCTGTTGATAATCTGGAAATATTGTTAGAGCCCAAAAATGCTTTGAAAAAAAAAAAAAAAAAAAAAAAGATCCACTAATATTGACACTAACGTACCTAAAATATTATAACATTGTTATGAGCATTCAAAACTCCAACAATTTCAGCTCATGTTTGTTTGCCAACCAGTTAAAGTTACACTAATTGTCGAGTGGTTTTTTTACAACAGATACAACAAGGCAATTCGGTCGTTTGTCCTGCTCAAACTGTGTATGATTACCAAAATCAAAATCTTCGTTTGAAAAAATCAGTCTATGGCCTCGAAAAATCATGCGGAGCACGCAAGCACAACCGCTCTATGCTCCCACGACTCGGCTGTTTCTGGAATGGATGCAGTTTGATCTCGTAAAGCCTCGGCCACAACTTTCCTGTCACTGCAAAATATTTATGAGGTTCTACACATGTTAGACAAGACGATAATTATATCCAGTAGACTCTCAAAAAAAAAAAAAAAAAAGAGAATGAGAGAACTATTTTTCATAGAGGAAACCATAAGCTAATAGGCATCTAAGATCTCCGGCAATTGACATGATTATGAAGAGATTTATGTTTCTTAATTCTACTTTCAACATAAGAAATATGGTCGTCCTCAATCTGCACAAGGCTTGGTACATGTAAAGATAGCATCTGTTAAAAACGACAATGATTCAAGTGAACGACGAACTAATTAAAAACGACGAGAGCCACAATGCTGAGAAAAACAACTATCCTAATAAATGACAATTTTATCAAACATCACAAGAAAACGACAATCTAAGAAAACGAAAAAAAAAACAAAAAAAAACGACAATCTCACAATAACATCCAGAAACTGACCAGACATGCAATATTTTCGTGAACGACAAAGTTTTATCAAGCATCTCAAGAAAACGACGTGAGCTTAAAGAGAACACACCGTGAAAAACATCATGAAAACAATATAAATCCTTTAGGCATTATTGTCTTGGAAAACAATAAGCAAAAAACTGAAGAAAAGGACAATTTTTTGTAAACGAAAAAATTTACCAAACATATAAAGAAAACGACAAAACTTGAAAACAATAGGAAGACAACATTCTTAAAAACGACAAGAGCCAAATCTGCTGAATCCGACATCCTTTTTAGACGAAAAATTTAAGATACATTTCGACGCAATAGCATATTTGAAACATGTATAAAAAAAATCACATCATCTTAAAAAAAGACAAGAAAACAAAATTGAAAAACGTTGCATTTTTGCAAACAACAAAGTTTTATCAGGTATCTTAAGAAGACCGCATGACCTTAAAACAGACACCTGGATAAACGAAGCATCTCAAGGAAGCAAAACACTTTTTGAGCCACCAGGGAAAAAAAAAAAAAAAAAAAAAAAAAAAGAACACCAATAACAACAAGTATATTCGAAAACGCCATCATCTTTATTATTGTTATTATTATTACTACTATTACTTTTAATGGAAAACGACATCATCTATAGAAGTTAGAACAATAAGAACCAAGAATTTGAAGAAAACGATACCATCCACCTATAGGATACAATTTTATCATAGTTCTTGAAAGCAACTTGAAGCTAAAAATGACACACCAAGAAAAAACTACAAGACGACAAGCACTTAGAAACAACAGAATGTGCAAAACAAAATGACATAAGAAGTAGTAGAACAACATAACTGAAGAAACAAGAATGTTTGCTTATATGAAAGGTTCCGTCAAAGAAGAATTTAAAATGAAAATCCTATAGAAAGGACAGAATGACATCTTGAAAATGAATCAGGACTTACCGAAAATGCGGTTTTTGTCGTTATCCCATGCAATTCCATTAAGAACATCAATACCCTAGAAAAAAGTAAAATCACACATAAGTTGGGATGAGCTCAACAAACAATCTTGCAAGCATCCAGTTTTCATAATATGTGTTCTTAACCGAATAGGATCAAGGATCCAATGAATCGGACATAAATTATACCAAGTGAATGCAAGTAAATTGTAATTTTTCAATTGGTAAATCTGAACACAGAAACTTGTGTTTTAACCAATTGAAATAACGACACATTTACTAATCACTTCGTATACAAGATTTAGCAGAACGGAAATATAGTTTTCAGTTCCAACAGCTTACATGATACCCTTTACGTATTAGTCCCTCCCTGCAAACAAAGGATAAGGCGAACACAATGAAACTCTGAATAAACAAGGAGCACCTTGAGGAGTTCCATGATCACGAAACTTGCTTAACCCTAAAACAATGAGAACGAAAATCTGACCTCAAACTTGGAAGGAGAATCCATCCAAGCACACCGCCATCTTCATGCGAGATTCTAGCAATGCAGTCCGTCTATGCATTAAGAATGTATTACGTTCAAGAAATATAGAACAGTTCAAGATTTATATTTAAAAAAATTAATTTTAAGTCAGACTTGTTGAAAGAAATATTTTCTATCATCAATACAGCATTCTTTTTAGATAAAAAGGTTATAGCCATTGTGAAGCCTTGATGAGCCATTAACTTCAACGCAATTGAGCATGACACTGATAAAATATAGAACAAACTACAAAGGAAGAATCATATAATGGTTAAATGTACAGTGATGAAGAGACTAACCTCCCAAACATTTGCCCAAACTTCGCCATTTATAAATTCTAGCTCATTAAGGTTGTGCACTTCCTTCCCTTTGAATTTGACTAATTGTTTATCAATAACTGTTTCAAAGACGGTAAAATCAAGCAACAAACGAACATGAGCACTTCAGAGAAAAATTAAGATCAAAACGGAACAATCACCATGCAACGGAGAAAATCACACGTTCAACAATATCTAAAAAAACCACAATAAAATACTTGCAGGAGCAGAATTTTAGATGTAGTGTAGATCACCTGTTAAAGTTCTGGCAGGGGAATAAAATAAAAAAGACCCACTCAAAATAAAAGAAACAAAATTATTATTAAAAAAAGGAAGAAGAAAATAGCTGAGATTCACATTTACGAACAAAAGAAACCTTTCATTGTTTGAGGGTCAATCTTGTACAAAGTTGATGTCCCATCGCTTCCAAACATCACTTTTCCATCAGTTGCCAGACCCCAACCATCTTTCATCTGGTGAGCAAATTTCTTGAACTGCATCAGACACAAAGCAACTAAAGTCACACAAACTCAGACCTGAGAATCAACTTTTTCATCAAGCAAAATTTAAAACAGAAAAGCATGGATGAAGGATAAAAATTGGCTTTTGTAATATTTAAAAAAAAAAAAAAAAAAAAAAAAAAAAAAAAAAAAGAAAAGAAAAGAAAGGGAGGAAATATAGATGGGCGTGGATTTACCACTAGGCTAAGCCTGCAACCCCTCATCCGAAGCATTATTGACAAGCAAAAATGCTCGAATGTTAATACTAATTCCTTAAGATCAACTACAAATGTTCCCAGAAATACTTTTATTTCAAGAAACTCTGCCAAAGAAAACAAGGTTTACAGTAGCAACTGCAACAACAATACCAAGTCAAAGGATAGAAAAATAATGTGGAAAGTAATAAAGTACCAACTTTGCTTAAATTATTTCGGTCATAAATGAAACCAGTTTTCGTCATCCAAGTTACTTGGAACAACCTACAAAGGAACACATAAATTTCTAGATCAGCATTGCTTGAGGATTCCTCGGCATTAGTTGTGCTATTTATACAATCAAACAATGGAAGATAAAAGATGCCACTTCTAAATTCATATCTCAATTTTTTTAGCAAATAAAAAGAAGTTTACACTCTTCCTCCAATACCTTTTGTCTATAAGTGTCAAACCCTCACCAAAATAGGAATTATCCATCCTTTCAATTGCCTCAACCTGTCATACAAAAAAGAGATCACTTTCGAATTTAAAATTTTGTCCTATTGCAGTACTAGAACAAAGCGTTTAAACTGTGTGTGATTCGACTGTGTTACTCCACTGCATATGGTTATTTTGTTGATAAATTAAAAATCAACACCATTAAAATAACCATTTATCAATGCAGGAAAGAGCTTGGAGACTAAGAACAATACCTTCCCAGTTTGAAGAGCCACCTTTCGCACCGACGACTGGAGCAACAAAAGTCATGAGGTCAAATGACGAAATCAACTGAGACATAAAACAACAATTTCATGTAATGTAAAATACATCACCTACTTTACTTATAAACTATATATATGTGTATGAATATGAGCGTGTGTGTGTACATATCAGTATGTGTCTGCAAAAAGCATGTATTTTAGTATATTGTATTTGCAGAATCACAAATGTCAAATAGTATCCCATAAAATGAATCCTTCAAACAAAATATCAATAAATTAAGTTAAAAAAAAAAAAAAAAAAAGACTCACCCGCCCATTGAGGCCGGTTGACTCAAAAAGGGTATCATTTTCTGCATAAACAAGCCCCTGAAAAAAATATACAATTAAAAAATCTTAGCACCTAACAAAACGATAATGATCAAATGAGAGACGGCTAATCTTGTGTTTTCGCTCAGTCCTTAATCCTAAATACCAGTAAAGATCACATTGTTCTGGTTGCATACTCGATAAAACGAGCTGAAATGAGGGAAATTGGGGAAGAGAATGAAAAACCTGAGTGAAAGCTTGGGGATCGTGAGGGAATTCATTGACGACATCGATCGAGTAAATTGAGGGCGTGACAGAGGCGGAGTTGAGGTTGGTCCAGAGGCTGGAGGAAATGCCGAGGGAGAGGACGACGAAGAAAATGAGGAAGACGAAGAAAATGAGAGATATTTTGCGGCTATTCGGGGGAGTGGGACCGGAAGCCATGGGAGAGGAAGAGACGGGCTTGGGGTTGTGGTTGGGTTTGGAATTGGATCGCTGGTTGAGTCTCTTTTTATGTGACGACGAGGAGGCCATGGAATGTAAGGTTAATCATCGAGGAACGGATAAGGCAATCATGTGAAGGCCCACGGGGGGTGCGTACTGCGCAGGGCTATTGCAGGTACCGAACTCTGCGCTAAAATGCGCCCGTTCGTTGGTATCACTCACGTTTGGATTGCTGCTGTCTAGACTCGAGAGGACATGATAATTGTTTTTTCTTTTCTTTTCCCCTTTTTTTTTTTTTTTAATCGGGTTGCTTTAATTGGTAATTATTTTTTATTTTAAAAAGCACGGTTGTGTCTTCTTGATATTTAGATTAGACGAGATTAAAATTATTTCATTTTCAATGTTTGTGTGATTAACAATGGAGCCATCCTATTTATGAAAAAAGAAAGGGAAAAAAAAAAAAAAAGATGGAGCCATCCTTATAATTTAGTGGGACTCACATTAATTATTTTTTAAATTTGGGGAAGTAAAAATAAAAGAAAAAATAAATTTAGTGAAAGTGTAAAAAACTTCATATCAATATGGATAAAATAAAACAAAAGAAAACTGTATCTTTTAGAGTTATTTTCAAAACAAAAGCCCTCATTCGACCTCAAGCGGCGAAGTCATTATGTTCGATGTCTTCTTGATACTTCAATGAGATTAAAATCCTTTCATTTTTGAAGAATTTTGGTGTGATGTCTACTTGATATTTTTTATGCTATAATATTTTAGCCTCTAAAATCAAGTATTAGTAACTTCATTGATAAAATAAAGGTGTCATTTCAGAATACATATCAAAAAGTATAAACAAATAGACGAGTAATAATCCACATTGGTGTTAAAATTTTAATTTTCATGCAAAATAATAATAATAAAAAATGCTTGGATCCTGTTAATCAAGTGATAAGAATTCTAATTTGTATTTTCTTTTTTAAGGGATCCTAGTTTTTTAATGCTACGCCCCTAGCCTTTTAATGCTACGTCCCTAGTGTTTTAATGATACGTCCCTAGTTTTTTTTTTTTTTTTTTTAGATTATACAATCTTATATTTGTTTATTTATTATTTGTTTCCTATTAGTAGGTTTTCTATTTTTAATAGTTAAAATTAGATTAGTCTTTTTATATTTTTTTTAGTAAATCTATATAAACCTCTTTTTGATGTATTTTTAATTATCGACTGAAATAAGAAATCATAATTTCTCTTTATTCCAAATTGATTTCTTGATTTTCTACATTTTTAATGCTAAGCAACTTTGGTTTAGAAAAGTTACAATGAAAAAAGAGGTAGAGTTGAAACCCAAGACCTTGAATTCCTAGCTTTTCCTCATCCAAATAACAAAAATCTTGGAACTAGCAAATCAAGTGATAAGAACCATTCAGAGACCCATAAGCCAGAGTTTCAGTGTATATGTTTCTTTAGTTTAAAATGAGGTGCTATGACAGACACACACACACACACACATTTTTGCATGTTTTTTTTTGTGTAGCGCTTGATTAGCAGTGACCAGTTCGTTGAGTAAAAGAAAACAAAGAGATAAATATAACAAATGCAGAAGGCTTATAAAGAGCAAAGATTAGTAAAAAACTACACTCAATTCCAAAAACCGAATTTCATTAACGGCTGATCTAAACATCTCTATAGATCTAAGAACACTTGCCAAAAAAAAAAAAAAAAAAAAAGAAGCAGTCCAACTCCCGCTTCAACAACTCTGCTTAAAATCAGTTCTTAAACACTGAATCGCTGCTAAACTAGACCTTAAATACACAATTTAAGTAAAACTTGAACTAGGAGGTGTGGCACCATATCCTCCACCTCCACGACCGAAGCCAGGCCTTCCACCAGGACCCTGCAAAAACCCGACAACAAATAATAAATGAACAGATAGCATATTTTGTGAAATAGGAACATTCATGGAGTCTAAGCCAGCGAACCAGAAAAGATGTAAAGATCCTAAATGCTATTCGTGGATAGTTCTGTCTTGATAATCTAGAACAGTAATCACAGTTTATGTCAATAGCTTTTTATTCAGATGAAGAACTTAATCCAAACATATCCTGGCAATTAACAAGTGAAATTGAAGATTTACTCTGAAAGAGGGCTGGAAGTCTGCAGGGGCACCTCCTTTGTCGCCAGTAAAATCACCCGAAGGCCCACGAGGACCTCCTCGGTACCCATCACGATCACCAAACCTCGAACCTCCCTCAAAGCGAGGTGGGCCTCTGCAAACACAACATCATTAACAAAGCATTAATCAGATCAAAAATATATATATCAGCATTCCAAACCAGAAAAATCAAGTCTAAGTGATGCTTGCACTACCGTGGGCGATCGCCGGGCGGACCACCAGGAGGGCGACCGAGGGGCTTGGCGGATTTCTTCAAGGTGGCGGGCACAATTTCCGATGGAAGATTGAGGTAAGTCCTCAAATGCTCGATTCCATCATTGGTAAGGTACCAGTAATAGTGCATCCACGCGAATGTCTCCCTCACAAACTCCTTGGATTTAAAGCTCTGCATCAGCTTGATCACCTGCAGATTCGGAACATCGATCTCCGGGTGCTTCGGTAGATTATAATCCTTCTTCGCATAACAAACTCCCTCTTCATATTAAAACGACAAATCCCATGTAAGATTTTTGGCAAAACCAACTTCTCTTGACAGCTTAACAGAATTCACAAAACTCATAAAACAAGGATTTGACATACATTATTGAAACCAGGCAATAATTCAACTACGAATTTATAGAACAAACATATGAAAAACTGAAAATTTTCCATTAAAACCAGATAATTGGTTAAACATGGTCCTATAATCTACTTAACAATCTAATATCCATATTAAAATTAACAAAAACCAGAGAAAAGAAAGTGAAAATCGTAAATTCAACGAGAAAAAAAAAAAAAAAAAAAAAAACCTTGAAAGAGATACTTGCAGATCTCTCGTCGGTTCTTCTCTGGAATGATCTGAAAATTGAAAAGAAAAATTGAAGTTAAAAGAGTATTAGCTTCTCGATAAGCGTGCAAATGGGGAGGCGAAAACCTACCATGGCTGGAGAAGACGAGAATGAACCAAGCCCTAGTTTCTCTGGATATTCACTCCGTAACACAGAGACCTGAAAACCCTAGGGTAGAATGTTGAACCCACTCCCATAAACAGACCTTTCGCAACCACGAGTCGGGTTGTGGCCTTGCCCGAATTAAGAAACATGGGTGACCCGGATTAAATGGGCCTATTGTTTTGGGCCCAATGTTTTGTGAACTTCTTGGGCCCAAGGTGAAACTTTTCAGCCCAGTAATTCTTCCCAACAGTCGTAAGCTACCAAGGCTTTCAGAGGAAAAAACTTTGGAAATTGGTTGCTATGCAATTGTTTGTGACATTAAAGCTTACAACTTTCAAAGTGATTCCTCAACAAAATGATGACTTTTTTTGTAGTTCTAACTTCTACTAGACAATTCTATAGTGGGATATTTTCACTTTGGATGGGACACAATTTGTAATTCCTAAAACAAATCAGAATCATATTAGATAAAGATAATTATTAAAAGTAAAAGAATTTAATAAAGATATTGACGATTAAAAATTGTGCTATGCCCATTATAGAATATGCTTTATATATATATATAACTCTTATAAAACTTGAGCCGCTTCCCTATTGATCTTGCTATTCTATTCAATTCTTGAATTGTGAGGATGAGCAAATGACAGACTTAATCGAGTACGAGATAACACAAAATTTGCCCTATTCCTTGGAACAAGTATCGGAGAAATGCTATTCGTAATGCAGGGCGAGCGATGACCCAATTATCAGGTCTTCAGCTTATGTTGACGATGAAATAGGTGCCTGTGGTGGAGCAACCGGGGACCATGACATTATGATTCACTTACTTCAGTTGTAATGCAATAAAAAAAAACAAAGTACTTTCTCTTTCTTTAGTTTTGAAACAGCTAATTTGAATCTAAAAATGGACTTGAATGTAACTTGAGTTGTCAAGTTGTGGAGAGTGTGAGATTGGGCATGGAACCTAAGTGGCAGCTATGGATGCGATACGACGAATTGCAAGAAAATTTCCAGATTTTTGTCGATAAGAATGGTGAGCATCTAGACAGTGTGCTTTGAAAATTATTTCAGGTAACTTGAGACAAAACTTTGAACTTTTAAGTAATGAAATGAGGCATCTATATGTTCAGGGGTATCAGCCAGTGTCGTTGTGGTTGACTAGGTGACCGGCAGTCACTCACTAGTCATCGACCGGGTTACTCCTGCAACTGCTTCCGATTCATGTCCTCGATGACCAGAAAAGGCGAGTTATCGAACAATATAATAGGGGTACTTTAATATCATAAAAAGTAAAGGGAATTAAAATAAAGTAAAAGCATGAAATGAAAAAGGGCAAGCTAATTCATGTCTAAATTTTAAGTGACATAGCAACTAAACTCCAGTTAAAAAAACAGACTACATCCAAATCCAACTACAACAACTAAAATGAGAGGGGAAAAAAAAAAAAACATGACATAAACTGCAAAGAAACATTTAATAGATTTCATTTTTGTCTGATAGAGCTACCGAAAATGCGAAAAGAACAAAAGAAAAGAAAAAAAAAAAGAACCGGTTGGATCTCGAACCGAATTCATTCGTTGAGTGTAGGAACAATCCAAATCGGAAGTCGAAACATTCGCTCAAGATTGTTTCATCAATGCCCAAATTATACTCCATCATTGGCTTCCAAGATGAAATATACCAAAATCACTAGGCCTAAGGTGACCAGATCTAAGGGAATCTTCATCATGGGTGAAGTAGATGCAATTCGGTTTGCATCCCGGAAAATCTGAAGCCGCAACACATAGAGAAGAATTGTCACCCAAAAACAGCGCGAGATCACCTATACTTTCGATCTCGATCCACTCTCCCTTTTCAAAATCCAACTCATAAACCACGACCTCCGGTGTCACGCGTTCCAACACCATGTCATCTTCTTCCGATATGTTATCGTTCATATCCGAAACGAAACTCCACTCCATGAACCCTATGACATTCAGAACGTTTCTCCACAGGGTTTCACAAGATAACTCTTGCCGACTATGCTTATCGCAGGCTTCCTCGCTACTACCATGACATCCCTGATATATTGCTCCCCGATCCGAAAAGAAACATAATCTCCTTGACAATTGAGACCATAGTATTGATCATAGCAGTACAAAACCTCATTGATCGGCCACCCGACATGCTCAATGCCAGTCCATGTTACGTCTTTTGTGAGCCTAAAACAAGCCATCTTGCAAAATTCGCTAAATATGACAACAATTACGCATTGATCAGGATTTGTTATCGGATCAGCAGTGATTATAGCCTTGAAAACGTAGTACTCATAACTTTCAGCATGGTCGGGAGGAAAGAGCGGCGGGAGGAGAATGGTTGCGTTCGTGTCGACGTCTCCGCCGCCTTCAACCATGGAAAAAGGTTTGTAGAGTGTCACCACAAAATCTGATTGCACAGCTACGAACCACCCGAGTGAAGAGCCGCAAAAACGGAGCTCAAATGGCACTACTAGCTTGGAGTCTAAGAAGGTGTAGGTGAAGGACATTGTAAATTCTGTGACGAAAATCCACTTCACTTGGCACGAAAAGCATGAGGACCTGATGGCTCAGCGTTTTCACGGATTGGCTTTTTGTTACGTTTGTTACGGAATTCCATCTAGTACATGTAGCACCAAATTGCAAATAATCAATCCACCGTTGACTCCAACTTCTTCACAACTGAATCCAGAAGGTGTGCTGGCAAATATGCCCAATCTGAAAATGTTGATATATGTTTAGCATTTAAATTCAAGATTTTTAAATAACTAGGAAACAATTGAGGAAATTAGTTTCAAATCAGCAAAACAAAAACTAAAGCATGGAGGATAGAGAGTCAATAAGATGGACAAGATAGGCAAATTTATTGAGGTGTTATTAAATTTTTTTTTTTTTTTTTAGAAAAATAGTTGGTGATTATTAAGATATTTAAAGTGTTAGTCAATTAATGATTAACTATCAAAACATTGATCGATATACCATAACATGATATTGGTATAATATTGGTTGATATTGGATAATTAGTGAGTAACTAATGATGGTCAATGAAATTGACTATTTTCTAGGAAATTAGTGCGAAACTTTGAACATTTATAAGACAATGCTTTTAAGAGGCTAATTTTTAGCATATCTTTGAGATATTTTGGTTTTTTTTGTTATTTGATAAGATGAGGATAAAATAAAATATATATTTTTTTTTTGTTTGGTATTGGAAGTAAAAATAAAGGGATAGAAAAAGTATTAAGAAAAAAATATTTTATACACTACATTCTCTCTCTCTCTCTCTCTCTCTCTCTCTCTCTTCTCTTGAATTTCCATAAATATTCTTTTTCTTAAATTTCCATAAATATTTGAAGGTGGTAATTTTACCACCTATTTCGCTATCAGACTTTTCCTATCCTTTTTTTCTCTCTACAATTTTTCCAATCCACCCAAAAATCTTTCCCCCTAAACAACTCATAGAGGTCAACACATAACGTTAGACTTAGACTCTTCAAATATTTTGCTTTTAATCCCTAAAAAAAAAAAAATCACTTTTGTTTCCCTGTTATGAAACTAGTCAAGTCAACTACCTTTCAAAAAAAATAAAATATATAAAGTTTAAACCACAAAACCAAACATAAAAATGTATACATATTCCCATCTAAAATTTACCCCCAACCAAACAGCCCTAAAGTTTTCACCTTTTATTGTCTTAAACTTCTTCATTGTCGCGAACCATGAGGAAAAAGCTTACGCGCATTCCAAATTTCTTTTTTTTTTTCTTTCTTGGAATTTCATTTTTTTTATTGGAATTTCAATTTTCTTTTTGGCAATGAAAGGATTGAGGGTTTTTTTTTTTTTTTTTTTTTTTTCAATTTTTGCTTGAAGGGTTGAGTGGGGTGCCCCCTTTTCTTTTATTTTGGTTGTTTATTTTTAAAGTTTGGATTAGGAATAAGGATATTAAAATTTTAGATCTCAATATTAAAATTGGATAATATTATCCGTTTAGTTATTCGGACAACTAGATTTTTGCCTGTTTTAATGGATGCCTAAATTATGCTTTACTTTAGATTTTCTAGTGTCGTTGTCCGATTGAAAGCTTGTCTCGGCTTCTAATAAATGTGTTTACAATATCCGTATTAAATTTTAAGCCAAAGATGTAGGAATAAATTAACAAAGGAACTCTTCTTAAGTATTTATTTATTTTTTGTGGCGTGAAGATTCAAACGCTAGATCGATAAGTTGGAATACTTAAACAACCAAACCGTAATGACAATAATCAATAAAAACTACAGAAATGAATTGCTTAGCACATATATACATATATGTATAACAATAAAAAGGGGATTTAAAAAAAAAACAATAAAAAGGGGGAAAATTAATCTGTTACCTGAATCCATTAGAACCAATTTGAATGAAATTATTGTCTCCTGTGAATGTCCCAAAGCAAAGCCTTTCCAATCTTTCAAGTTATGCTCTCTCTTTTATGATTTTCAATCTTCAAGAGACTAATAGAAAGGTAGAGCAAATATTTAAACAAGTGAAAAATATAATTCTCAAGAGAACGTTATAGGTTTAAAAAACCCTAATGTGCATCTGTTGCATTGGGAATTCCGTCTTCCAGAACTGTGCGTTTGTACTGCATATATGGTATATACACAATGTAAAATATGTGTAATACGTTGGGAAATATGAGTAATTATGTGATTAATTTCATATATGTATTCATCCCCTGGATTTTACACTTTTTCCAAGAAAAAGGCATTTGATATTCATCTTGTTTGGAAACATTATATTGTGCATTAAAGTTTTTGCAAATATTCCTACTTGTTGATATTTGGTCCTTTTTTTTAGCGGGAAATTTGGTCTGAATTGAGATTTGAATAGAGAACAATATATACCCTCAATTTAAAATCTGTTTTTATAGATATAGATAATAGCTTGTCTTTTTCTATTCTTTGTTATTGTTATTTTTAAATGTCCAATAATTTCGACATTCTGAACTATTGAATAACGGGGTACAAAACCTTGTATTAGAATCAATTCTCAACAGGAGGAACAAACAAAAAACAAAACAAATATTTTTTAAGGGGAAAAAAATTATTTCACCAGAGTCATTAGTGTTATTGGTTTTTTATTTTTTTCGTCCATTTTTTTTTTCTGGTCTTCACTCGTCAGCTTCATTGCTCAATAAAACTCATAATATGCTTTTCTTTTCTTTCCTTTTCTTTTTTTTTTTTTTTTTTTTTTTTTTTTTTTTTTTTTTTTTTGGTTTGAACTCGGGAAACATATGATTTGGCCAATTAAGGGAGTTCCGTCACACTTAAATTTTCCTAAGCTAAAGTAAACTATAAGAAAAAATATAGAAGAGATCCAAACCACAAGAAAGGGTATGTATTCTTGACATTTGAATATAATACAATGACAAAAGTACAATTAAGATGGCATAGCAATCAAATTAATCTCAAATTTGGCTCAACATGAGAACCTAAAAAATTCTAATGCCAATATATTACCAGGCTTCTTATTCACCAAAGCGTTTGAACAATATGCATTATGATATGCGTTAAGAGTGATTTTCTCTACATCAATGTCTTTCCACTTTCTCTGTCGCTCTCCATCATGCTTCTTCTCTTCTAGATGCTAGGGGTTGCCCGGCGTTCCCTACAAAAGGCACTCCAACATCCAAGCCATACAAACAATTATGGAAGAAATTGACAGAAACAGAGTTTCAATAATTGGATAATATATATATCTTTTAAAATAAGATTTTTGTCTATATTTATAGTCAGTTGACTGAGTTATGAGATTTTTCCTGAATCCATCATTAATTCATTACCCCCCTCTCAAATCCCAAGAGATTTCATTTTACACATCGTTTCTGGAATTCTCCATGCCCTTGACATAGATACTTCTAGAACGTTTTCTAATTCCTTGACCTCCACGTGTCAGACGATAATTAACCTAAGAAGTTCATATCATCATCTCCTGCGATCATTGTAATGTGACAAACTAATAATTTTGACGTATTCTAATTTTTGTGATTATTGCATCATTAATGATGATATATAGCATTTTTTTTGGCTAAAATATTGGTCATAGAAGCATTTTTCAAAATATCATTTGTCTCGATCATTTGTATAAAGTTAATCATTTATCTTTTTTTTTTTTCTTGCTCGAAGATAAACTTTGTCATTCTACACACCCTTCAATACTTGTGTGCGTGTGTGCGTGTGTATTTAAGTTTATTTTTATTTCAAAAGGCAGGTGAAGCACATCTACACTGTTTTGGAATTAAAACATAAGTTTACAAATTTGGAGACAAAATTAAAGAAATAAAATGAAGATGATTTCTTTTTAGTGTTTATTTGTTAGAAATCCCCTTTCCTATATTTAATAATTCCGATACATGGATCTTCCATGTTTTCTTGTTAGAAATTCTTTTTATTTATTATTATTTGAATTTGGCAGTGAAACATTCAAATTCATCAACATCTTATTGTGAAATCAAATATAAAATTACCAATACATTATACTATGAAATCAAGTGTAAAATTACCATTACATATACCTGCAATTACAATAACTTCGTAAGATGGACATTATCAGAGATATAAGTACTTTGTTTCATAATTAAATAAACAATCATTAGCGCCTAAACAGGGGGAAAAAATAGAAACATGCATAGAGCTAGCTGCCAAAACCAGTGCACAAGAGCAGAAGCAGTTTGGAAATGAGGTTGCAAGGCACACTAATATCTGTGCCTCGCTTACACAAACATGAAAAACATGATTTTGAGTCAAAACTTGGATACACGGTAAGCTTTGTACTGCTGTACAGCTTAACAACTATACATTCAAAGCCTTTTTTTTTTTCTCTCTCTCTCTCCTTTGGATCTTACTATATACATAAACTGGAAATGGCAAACTTTATCAACATCACGTGTAATCAGTAGCCTGACAACACTTACAACTTAGTGTAGGCTAGGGCATACAATCAAATTGAGTGTTGGGGTTTAATTTTTCACACCTTTCTTAATAACTTAATCTACCCGCTTTCAAGTAAGTTCTCCGCATGAAAAAACACTCTGCAGAGCTGCCAACAAGGCCAAGACGCAAGCTTCGATTTAGGTATGATGCAAATTAAGCAACGTTCATGGGTTGCTCGTTCTTAATTATCTTGTTTGCTTCGTTCAGAGTTGTGGTCTCCGATTCAATCTCGTAGGATGAAAGCAGTCTCCGCTGTGTCAATGGAACAAATCAAGATTACATTCGGAGGAAATTACTATCAAGGAACTGCATCCTCAATGTGTCAATACAAGCATCAATCATTCAACGTGAAAATGGGAACAAACAAAACAAAGACTAAGAATCATTATGCCTAATGCACTTTTAACCAGTCGAGATCTACCAACGAAACTTCTTTTGTGTGAATTGAACCATCAACCAGTAAGCGACTCGCTGAACCAAAAGGCTATAATATTCTTGGTCAAACCATATGCTAAAGTTCAATGACATGAATACTTACATGATCTTCAAAATCAGGGCTGGTTAGATTGATGGATAGATTTCTCATCAACAGTAACACCTGCCAAAGAGCCAAAGACAGATTAGATGTGACGTGCTTTTATTATGACGTGGACTTAACAAACATTCAGATTTACGGGAATCTTTCAATATTTGCAAAAGAATCTTCAAAATAGTATATGTGAACCAAAATCCGAAAGGCTAAACACTACATTGGTTACACAGATTACTATTGAACAACAACAACATTATAACATTTTGTTCGAAGAAAATGTACCGTCTCAACATCTATCTGGTCCATCTTTTTGAGTTTCTGCAGATGGCCGGAAGCATTAGGATCAAAGACACTGCCAATGAAGCTATACACTTGAGCAAAGTCGGGAAGTACTGCATAAGGCAAATAGGCAAAATGAGAGACCAAGAATAAGTTAAAGCAATCACACTAGGAGTATAAGTATGGAGGAGTTAGGGCTTTACCTCTCAATTGATGGTTATGGTTTCCCAGATCTGGTGTTTCACCAATCGGTCGTGCTCCTGGAGTGCTTTCAATGCTACTACAGCAGTTGTTTCCCGCACTTGGGGCTGCAATTAACATATATGAACAACTAAGCTGCCGAGTTAAGGAAAGAACATCATTGACATCCATGAACGCAGATCACATCAGTGCTAGAGAACTTATAACAATCAAACCTTTTGTCCCGTGTGACAAATTGACTGTCTGTGCAGAATTGTTGGTCCACGAAGAGATATCAGCACCACTAAGCGGACTCCTAAGTGCAGAATCTGGCATTTGAATATACCCAGGTTCAAGTAAAGCAGATGAAGACTGAAAAGCTCCAGACACCTGTAAGAGTGCGGGCACTGAAAGAGAAAGACATCTCTAAGGTAGGTTTCAAAAAGCTTGTGGTTTTAAACTTTTTGAATACCAACTTATGTTTTTATAAAGATAGAAAATAAGTACCCTGACTGTTTTTAGAAGCTTTCTGCGGATATGGATGAGCAGCTTTACGCTTCGGCCGAGGGGGAGGTAGATGTTCACTTGTCCCATTCTTTTGGACCTTCAGAAAGTATTTCTGTGCATGACTACGTATCTGCCAAAAATAATTTCTCTTAGGTTTTAATATTTACTAATTGAATCATATTTCCTACAAAACCCATGATCACATCCTAAGGGCTTCCCGTCGATGACTTTAGATCGAAAGAATCAAGAACATAAACCGGAGAAAACAGGAAACATAAAGATGCTACTTTAACTACTTGCAATGACTCAGTATCAATCCAAGTTTTTGAATTTAACTACATGAATACGACCTACAAATAAATTCTCTCTTCCCATTCAATTCTATAGTCACTAAATCTCTTCTGAGGCATATTCTTCCCAAACATTTCCAAACACATCACAAACGGTAACCAAGGGCAGACGCGCAGGAATCTAAAGAAGTTTGCAGTTTCCGTGCTCTTCGGTTTACAGAAAAAATAAAAACAAACATCATCATCGCTTGGAAATTCATATGCAATAAAGCTAACCTGTATAACTGTTTTGGACCCAACAAATGCTTCAATCTTTTTCCAATCACGGTCAAACCTACGGCCAAAAAAATATATATAGTAACATACTTGTCAATGGACAAATTAAATTCACCTTACAGTAATTACTATAAATAATCTAACAACTAAAGCCCTCTAGCTTCCTGAGTCATCTGAAGTGATTAACATATTATTATATTAGACCCATCAAAACAGCCCTATGGTGCACTATCCCACAATTATCTAAATTCAATGACATATTTTATTTTTATTCATAACATGATATTTCAAGTTTTCAAGCAAACAGATAGAACATAAATAAAATTCTGGGTCCCCCCCCCCCCCCCCCCCCGCCCCCGTTTCTCTCCACAAGTTATTAATCATAATTTTACGTCTGAAGTGAAATGAACTGAACTAATTTTCTCTCTTCTTTCATCAACCATTTCTTACTCACAGAATCTAGGGAAACAAACAGATTCCCAAACCCGCCAATTTCGATTAAAAAACCCTAAAACCCTAGTTTCCCAAAACATTGGCATATCACAAAATTACACACACATATATGTATATATATATATATATATAGAGAGAGAGAGAGAGAGAGATGAATTTACAATTGGAGGGCTTCGAGGAACTTATCGTGCTCGGGCTCGGTCCAGCTTTCTCTGGACTTGGTGATGGTGTAGGGCTTCCGGATCTTCTTCGACGGATCGTCGGAAGACGACGGCGTGGTGGAGGCCGTCGCCGCCGTGGCGGTGACTGCGGCGAAGTGGCCGAGGCCGGGCAGCGCCATTCCGTTGGGGTCCAAGTAGAAGCCCTCGGTCGGGTTCGGGTTTTTGGATACCATACACACTCGCTCACACACAAACTGTTCTGGGCTTCTTCGCGGTTTCTGAAGAAGAGTACCCACAGAATTACAGCCTCTCTCTTTTGTGGAAGAGGCGTTTTACGTCACCATTCGGGAATGATTACACGCGGTGAGAGTTTTGGTAATCTACTGAACGCTAGCCAATAAGACTACGCCACGTTCACTAGTGGAATTACATTTCAAAATATTTGGCTATTGAGTTGGTAATGTAGAAAGGTAAGAGAACAAGACAAAATTTTAGTATAATATGAAAAATTAGTCTCTTTTTAAATATCGTTAATTTATTATTTGATAACTCTTATTATCATGATTATGTTTAATTATACAATTTAACAGCTATGTCAAACAGTAAATTAAACCAAAGAGATAACATTGAAAGATTTTCATCCAGTGAAAACATGTACAAACATTTAAAATATATATATATATATATACTTCTATAATTGATCTCTTTTTAAGCATTTTTCAATCTGAGTGTCAGAAGTTCTGTTAAATTAAAAATTATTTTTTTTAATTGTTAGTAATTGACGAATATCACTAGCATATAATTATCCATTAAAGTAATAAATTAAACCAAAGAGATAACTTTGAAGATTTTTCATCCAGTGAAAACATGTACAAACATTAAAAAAAAAAAACTTCTACAAATGATGTCTTTTTAAGCATTTTTTCAATATGAATCTTTGAAGTTTTGTTAAATTGACTAATCAAACGTAAAGAACAATTAACATTTTAACAAAAACTGATTATTTTTCTAAAAACGAAAGTTCGATTTTTTTTTTTAAATAAAGTATTCTAAAATTGCCAATCTTCCTAATTTTTGTTACTTTTGTTGTCATTTGCTGACAATTTTCGTGAACCCTGAAATAAGTGGTAATTTCCCAAACTAACCCCGAGAGGAGTAACCAGTGACTGAGTCGGTTGTGGTGGTGTGGCGGTGAAAATGACAAGGGGATAAACATGGGCTCTCTGAGCTGACACGTGGCTGCCCACATCTTGTTGGCACGGATATGTATGGCTCGATGCTTCCCAGTAGCAAGGCGGCCACTACCTCCACCACAGATGCCTTAAGATATTTTTTGTGGGACCCAGATGATATTTTATGTGGGACCCCTAAACTTTTTGCCTTCCATGTTTTTTTTTTTTTTTCCATATTATTTTCTTCTTATACCTTAATTTAGAGGGAATTTCGGACATTTTGAATGTCTAATTGCTGATCCTCGATAGTGAAAATTGAAAAATACTTTTATATTATTTGGATTACACAATCTTATATGTCAACTATTCTAATTGGTTCCCTAAAAAAAAAAAAAGAACTATTCTAACTGGTTTCTATGCCAAAAAAAAAAAAGGAAAAGGAAATGCAAACATAATAATAGTACAAATTACTATATAATATAAAAATATAATTCTCCCATCGATTTCACTGATTAATTCTAATAAAACTCAAATAGAGAGATATATACCAGAAGTCTCCACTCAATTGAGTATCACAATCATATAACATTAGGATCATTAGTCACTTTGTAAAAAATCAAATATATCAAAAACCAAACATACACCGCTTAAAAAAAAACACACACACACACACATACACATCCGAAACATTGATATAGTGGATAAGTAAACCCAAAAAGTACAAAGAAAAAAGAAACACCAAAACAAAAATATTATCTAGCAAAAGCATCGCCCTTATTAATAAAAAAAAATTGCCAACACAAAAGAATTGTAGAAAACAACACAAAAGTCTTTGTGGGCTCACCATCCTTTTTCATATAGAAAACACAAAAGTCTTGGTGGTAACATCAACTATCACATAGGAAATCATATTTCAAACGATTCTGCATCACCCTTGGATACAACTTTCAACGTTAAATTTCTCTTAATAGTTTTCCAAATTTGTTCTAAGGGGTCCAAAATTTGTCACATCAACAATTGTATTTGAGTTAGAAGAGGGTAAGAAAGAAATACTAATTCAGCAAGTCCGGCATCGCCTATTAATCAAACATTATACTTCTAAATTTCTAGAAGCACTAGCAATGGCAGATTTTCAGGATCTAATCTAATGGGATTGTAAATAAGAAAAAAAAAAATTTATAAACCAAGGAGGCATGTGTTAAGGTTTGAGTTTTTTTTTAACATGAAAAAGAGAGATTGGGAGATTTAAATAGTGAAATTCGTTTACTTTTGAATACAAAGACAAAAACAATAGAAAAATTCCAATTGAAATGTATACTCTGTACAACACGTGAAAGGGGTAAGGTATATAATGAGAAGGTTTTATTGCTACTATAAATAAGAAAGTGGCTGGACAAGGAGTCCAATCAAAACCCCAAAAAATAACCCTAAAAACAAGCAACAAACTTTACACTGCCCATGGGGGCACATTAAATATATATATATATATATATGTATATATGTATATACACATCTAATGTAATGGATTTTTTAGCCTCCGTTTGTTTCGATCATTCTTAATATTTCAAATTTTTTTCATTATCCAACATTCCAAATGATCGTTTGGAAAGCAACATTGAACATATTATAAAATATTGGAAAATGCTCTCATTTGCAATATTTAGGCAAAATTTTAAATGTAAGAGGGATAATATTTTAACCATTTGGATATTTTAACACAGTTCTAAATGTTTATATCTAAAATATTTTCATTCAAATATTTCCCTTCTAACTATTTTCATTCTATTTTTCCCAAACAGAGTCTTAAGTTTTCTTTACTTAGTAATGACACAATTCTTGCACAAGAAATACAATTGACGATGATCTATGTCTAGTATACTTGTTAAACTTGGGTAGTATTATTGTCTATCTAGATCATTTGCCTCACCCTTCACTCACCTTACTCGATCAAGAGATGAAAGTCTATCTAGATCATCCCTGTGACGGAGCAACACCTAAAGTATAGAGTCACCCTTAGACACTATACATTTCAGACCTCGTTCACTACTTATAACAAGATCACATGTCCAAACCTGCATAGTAAGCATCAAACAAACCTTCCATTCATTAAAAACGTCTCTCCACAAACCATTCATATTCTTTTTTCACACCATATGGTCATCTCAAGATCTCCTTTATCGAGAAGTCATCATCCACATGTTGTGGCTTGCAAGAGAGAGCACTATGGACATACCTACTGGTTATTCGGGTGTGATCGACTTTCCGACGTAGTTCGCTATACCTCTAGCGGCATATTCCCTCGACACCAACTAGAAACTAGTTAGACCAACCGAAGGAGACCACGAACACCTACCCTCCAAATCAACATCACAAATCAAAATATTCGAAATCTAGACTTCAACATTAGAGCTATTAGTGAATTTATAACAACAAGAGATATATATATATATATATATTTAAACTGATTTTATTTGATAAAAACGATAACATGAAAGTTTTAACTAAAAACAACTTAAAGAATCAAGTCGCGTGAATTTAATAGAGAAGACGGTTTACTTAAGTGGACTGCGGATCCAAGAATCTTGATTAAAAAAAAAAAAATCAAATAAGTAAACATTAAACTAAAAAAACATGGTATTCAGTTAGCCATAACATCTAACCATGGACGAGAGTACGAACCAGGTAAGATGATAAATCACGTGAGAAAACCCAGAAGTGAAATCCACAGTATATTAGAGTTGTATTTTTTAGAATATTTCTATTGACCGGGTCTTGTTTACGCGTGGGGCACTCGGCAGACACAGAGAACTGAGAAGAGAGACAAACGTTAGGAGGAGGAGACTTCCCGAAGCTTTTACTTAAAAAAAAAAAAAAAAAAAAAAAGTTTGAAAAATCAACAACTTGCGGTGACAACGCAGGGCACATGGCGACAAAGATTCTTTAGGTTTCTTCCTGGAATGTGGAAAAAAGCCCGAAGCCTTTTCCATCGTTCATAAAAAAGCCTCAAAACGCCGTCGTTTGCATGTATGAAAATTGAAATACAAGACGTGTCCACTTTCTTCGTTGCCATTCTATGGTGGGCTTGTGGGTCCCATCGGAGGATGCAAATTTGACCGTAGACGAAGACTCCTATTTCCCTTGACTTGAGAATTGACCCACTCTGCTCTCCTACTATAAAAGCTACTGTCCTCGGCTTCCATTTGCCTACACCAGATTTCAAAACCAAAAAAAAAATTCCAAAAAGAACCCAAAAACCCAAAAAACTAGCCAAACTTTTTGTTCACTTTATATCGTCCAACTTCTAATTTTTTTAGACCTCTCAAGTTTTGTGACAATGAAGGTCAGTTTTTTTTTTTTTTTTTTTTTTTTTTTTTTTTTTTTTTTTTTTTTTTAACTCTGCTTTAAACTCTGTCTTTCATAGTTTTTCTACTCTATTGTGGTCATGAACTTTGTTTTTCTCATCGTTTTTTTTTTGGTTTGTTTTTGGATTGTTTAATAACAGGTAGCTGTGCTGAAATTGGAGTACCATGATGAGAAAACCAAGAAGAAGGTCATGAGGACTGTCTCTGGCCACTCAGGTACCGATATCTACTAACAATACTATAAAATTTCTTATGTTTGTCTTTCGTGAAGTTAAAATTTTTTATATTCATGTTTATTGTTACTGATTTAATTAATTAATTAATTAATTTTTTAAAATTCAGGGGTTGTTTCGATTGCTTTGGACCAGAAGGACAAGAAACTGACAGTGACCGGAGAAATAGATCCGGTGAGTTTAGTGAGCAAATTGAGGAAGCTTTGCGGCACGGAGATTGTCTCAGTGGGAGCCCCAAAAGCGCCGGAGAAGAAGGAAGAGAAAAAGGAAGAGGCCAAGAAGGAAGACCCAAAGAAAGATCCGATCGCTGAACAATATGCTAAGGCTGTACAGGCATATAACGAGGCTTATTTAAACAGGTTTCATCCAGCCACTCAACATTTTTACGCCAGAACTATGGAGGAAGATCCCAACGCTTGTGTCATCTGCTAAGTTAAATCAAGATAATTCAGACCAAAGTTGGAAAAATAATTAGCCATGGAAAACAAAAAAACAAAAAAAAACAAAAAAGAGAGAGAGAATTTAGTGGTGTTTTCACTGTCCCAAGCTGGGATCTAAGCGCAGACGCAAGAAAATTGAATCTCCCACAGATGGAATAGAAAGTAATGAAGTGACTATCTTTTACCGCTATATCACGATGATCATCGGTTATGTATTTAATTTTTGATATGTACAATGTACATTATTTATGAGTGCTTGCCTTTCTTTTTTTTATTTTATTTTTTTTTTATTGGCTTGTAATCTGATATGAATCAAAATAAAAGTAGCAAATTTCCCTATTGTATAAGATAATTACAACGGATCATCTGAAAGCTCCAATACAGCTTTACATAGCTTTTGTTTGCGTGTGTATTTAAAAGTCTAAGCAAATAATATCATAGGTGTAAAAAAATAGAAAAAAGAATGCCAAAGTCCAATTTTCATATAATAGAAACATAAATATGATATTTTTTCATGAGTAAATAGAAAAATAACCTTTTTTTTAGATTCATCAATAAATCTCATTAAATTATAATTTTAGATAATTACTGATTATCACGGGAAATCATCTCCCCAGAATAACATCATGCAAAAAGTGACTCTAGCGCTTAGTCAATATACGAGTTTAATACACGTGCCTTACACAGAGAAAGAAGAAAAAATGAGTAAAAAAAATTGAGTATTATATAATAAAAATAGTTCGTGAAGATAAATATTATAATTATAATAAGTATATTCTTCTCAAAATCTCTCATAATAGTAAATAGTACTAATAATAATAAAAAGGAAAACAAAAGCAAAAAAATTAAAAAAAAAATCAGTAGTCATACTCCTTTAAAGAAAAAAAATTAAAACAAAACTAAAACAAAAAATAAAAAAAAACACAAAAATCTTTAGATTCAAAAGAACCGGAAAAAACTAACTCTAACAGAAAAAATTATAATAAAATAAAATATATATCTTATTTTGTTCTCTTTTTTACTGTTTAAAAAAATAAAAAAACAAAAAAAATAAATTTTTATTAGGTTATATACATGTAAAAACATAAAAAAAAAAGGATTTTTTAAATATAAAACAAAATAAACAAAAAAAACACACAAAAAAAATGCATGCCGAATCTTAAAAAAAAGTGTTTAAAAAATAGAAAAAAAGGAACAAAAAAGACAAAAAAAAATCTAAAATAAAGATAAAAAATTTAAAGTAAAAAATCGTTTAAAAATTAAAAAAAGGCATAACGAGAAAAAACACAATATAACAATAGATCGGAATCTAATGTCTAAAATATAGCATAAAAAAATGACAAAAACAATATCAAGGAAAAAAACAAACTCTAAATAGGGATAAAACTGATAACACACTGTAGGAAAAAGAAAAGCAACTAAAAAAAGAGTGGTAAAACAGGGATAACACTGTAGCAAAGAAAAAAAGTAACTACAAACGAAGGGTAAAATCATCAATTAATAATTTTAGAAGGACAAAGTTGTTCTAGTACTGTATCAAGTAGTAAAAGTAACTAAAAGTCAATGATAAAATTGTCAATTGATAAAAAAAATAAAGGGTAAAACCGGCATATTACTGTAGCGGAGGAAAAAATAATTAGTAATAAAAGGTAAAAAAGTCATTATACTGTAAAAAATATAAAAAATATTGTTTATTACTGTTCATTCATTGTTCATTCACTGTTCATTTATTGTAGAAAAAACACTGTTGAGTACTGTGTATCACTGTAACTAATGAAGCAAAATCAGAGAAAGAAAATGAAAATCACTATATATCACTATGCGTCACTATAGAAGGAATAGTAAAAATGAGCTCTCTTTTAGTATATATAATAATAATAATAATAATAATATGAGGATTATGCGGTTGTAATATAACATACGAAGCCCACTACATTGCCATCAGCTTTTGTGTTTGAGTCAAAATGTTGATGTCACAAAAACTAGGGGAGGAGTCGTGCCGTGGGCTAATTGATTTCCTTGTGATAAAGACGAGGATAGCTACGAGAAGAAAACAAATATTGAATGAAACTGTTCACAGCTGTAAAGATCAGTTCGTTATTTTTTTTACTCTTCTTTGGGATGTATAAACCTTAAAAAATTATGAAACGAATAAATTAGTTTTGTTGGGTTTGACAATGTTTCGTTTTAGACCACCAGCCCCCGTGGTTTTGCCAAATTTTCGGCTTAAAAAATTTCCGAAAGGTTCCTTCCACTGAAAATTAAAAAATAAAAAATAAAAACCCTACAGTTCTACATCACAAATGTGATTTCTATAGGGCTGTTTTTTATTTTTAAATAATAAGTTCAATCTTAATTTAATTTCTAAATTTTACAACGTGTCAGAATTAGTTATTAACTTATTAATTTGTATCACAATAGGCATTTTCTCTAGAATTCGGATAAAAACAAGATTATAATTACCTTTCTCATGGTTACTTTTATCATTCACATTCAAGATTTCAATTTTGAAAGTTTTAAATTCTCAAGACACTTGTGTTCTAATATTATAATTACAAAATTAGTCTTAATAAAAAATGCATTTGATTTTTTTTTTTTTTTTTAAAAACGTATTTTATTTCACCAAATAACTACAATTCGTTTTTAACCGTATTTTTGGATAAATGAATTTATGATACAGATTAACACTTCGAAAGTTAATTCTGAGACGTTTTAAAAGTTGGATAACAAAAACGAGATTTGACTTAAATATCATGACCAAAAAAGGAATTAAACAACGATAGAGGAGTCTATTTAGATCGTCAAGTTGCATCCAGCAAAGCGTTATCTTAAATAAGGAATAATATGACATAAACGAAAATAAACTGACAGAGGCGGCTATTTAGACGTTTCGTCGTATATGCCCTGTCGTCGTTACATTTTCAATATGAATTGCCCCACTTTGGTTGTCGTTTTTCAGATCATGGATTCGAAAAGGGCCCCCACTGTCTACTATATTGTCATCTTTTCAATGCACATCTCTAACATCATCCTCCTGTTTTGTTTGTTTATATAACAAACCAATCAAAATATAAACTGGCTACTGAAAAAAGAAGGAAGTCGCTAGGTAAGTGTACATTGAAATACAATGTTGTTTATATCGAAAATAAATGTTAATTAACTCCTTTTGTTTATATTGTAAGCCAGGTTTTACCATGCCCGAGGTGCAGTGGAATCAGCCCATATTTGAAGAACAAAAGATTTAGAGACTGTGATAATTGATTTGTTTATTCGATTTAATAATCATTAGTGTCAGTAATTTTATGGAAAAAAAAGGGTCTAATCTAGCTCAAAATGTTGACTAGTAGTTAATCTCAAGTAGTTATTGGAGTTGGGGACTATTGTGCAGTTCAACTATAGAAGACTAGTGTGGTATTCAAGTGTAATTTTAATTAAATTGTATTTTTTTATATCAATTTTTTTTTATAAAAAAGTCAATAAAAATTTATAATTAGTTATTTTTTGAAAAGTCAATCAATTTCAACTTAAAAATTTCATATCCAACTAACGTATCAAACGGATACTTAGTTATAATCAATTTAGTTTGACATAAACAAATTCCCTATAAAGGGGTGTCACGTTCCAAATAGTAATCAGTTAGCTCAACTAGTTTGGCCACGTTCCAATTTCATATATGCAATTTTCATCAATCGTTCAATTTACATTAGCATGTCTAAGTTTTATTTATACCTATGCAAAAATTCGATATTTGAATAAGAAAATCATTCTTCACATTCAAAATTAATATGTATTAAATTTGGCACACCAAGAATAAATAGGTTAAATTTTTATGTTTGGTTACTCATTTACTGTTGTTGACCTTTACACTACTTAAAAATTTAAAAAATATATATATATATTGTTTTTTTACTTGAAACTTAAAAAAAAAAAAGTTCCAAAGTTTAAAGTTTATGAAAAAAGTATAATATTAAAATAATTATGAGAGCAAATTTCGTCCACTATAAATGAATTTTCCTGAATAATTTATTAAAAATAAATAAATAAAATAATCAAGAACCTTAAATAAAGCTTGTTAAATACAAAGATAGCCTCAAGAAACAAACAAGTAAAAGTCAGAGTCCAGAGTCCACTTTAATTATCTCAAGACTCTATTTAAACGAAAATTATGCATGTATGTCTCCCTCTTAGGATGAGAGATAGAGGAGGAAGAGATAGATGAGGTATTTTCGAGATTTTGGTCGGGTGTAAATTCAAATTTATAGTAAAACTGTAATTTATAATCATAGAAAAAGTTTTGTCCTATTTATTTTTATTCCATTCTATTTTTGACCTGTTTCCCTCCTCCTTTTCTAAAATAACGTTTAAGATAAATTAATAAGGGTAATCTTGATACTTTCAAAATTTTAGTCATTTCAGGGGATATTTTATGATTGATTTTATAAACAGGTGAGATGTTTTAAATATTTATTTAATAAGCCATTGTTTGCTTGGTCCTCTTGAGTTAAAATTTTGGGGATAATAGATTTTTAAAATTTGAGTTTTTAAAATATATTTATAAATGGAAATAAAAGATTTGTGTTTTAAATTGAAGAAAAAGTGAAAAAAAAAATATTAAAATTGTTTTATTGGAGTGAATTAAAAAGGAAAAAAAAAAAAAAAAAAAGAGGTTGAACACATGTTTCGTGTATTTTCCCTTAACAAATCAACAACTTGACGGTGTCAGGTGCCAACGCACCGGACAGGACATGAGCACATCGGACAAAAACCATTTTGATTACTTCCTGGAAATAAAAATGGAATAAAATAAACCCCCGCAAAAAACAAAAAAAGGTAATAATATAAACATTGTCGTTTGATGAATGAAATCGCTAACAAAATATTCGTAAACAACCAACCCAAACAACGACTGAGGAGTTTATGACCGTAGAAAAAGACTACTATGTGCTTGACTTGAATTGACCTACTTGCCTCTCTGTTTTTTGTCTTCCTCTCCTAATATAAATACCCGTTTCCTGAGCTTCCATTTTGCGTACACCAAGTCTCAAAACCAAAACCAATATATATATATATATATATATACACATACTATATTATATTACACTACTTGTCATTCAGATCTCTCAATCTTTATGTGACAATGACAATGACAGTCAGTATTTCTAACTCAGCTTTTAAGCTCCTCTGTCTTTCATAGTTTTCTCTCCTCTCATCTGTTTGGTTGTGTATTTTTGGTTCATGAACTGTGTTTTCGCAATGTTTTTTTTTTTTTTTTTTGGGGATTGTTTAATGACAGGAAGTTGTGCTGAAATTGGAGTACCATGATGAGAAAACCAGGAAGAAGGCCATGAAGATAGTCTCTCGCCATGCAGGTACTGAAAACTACTACTCCTATAACTTATTCTATGCTTGTTCTTCATGATGTTTATCCAGAGAAATCATGTGAAAATCCAACACTAATTTCAAGTTTTTGTATTTTGTTGGAAATTTTTGCAGGCATTGATTCGGTTTCCTTGGATATGAATGACAGGAAACTGACAGTGACCGGAGACATAGATCCGGTGACTTTGGTGAGCAAATTGGGGAAGATTTGCGATACATACATTCTCTCCATGAGAGCTCCAAAAGCAGCAGAGAATAAGAAGAAGAAAGATCACGAGGAAAAAAAGTCAACGGAGGAGCATTTTCCTAATTTTATACATTTATGTAACGGGGTCGCCCATAATAATTACATGTATCCTCTAGTACCTCAACATTATGACGGCGCCGTAATCGAAAATGAAACAAGTTACGGTTGTGTCATCTGCTAAGTCAATTAGGATTTAGTCCAAGTTTTAGAAAATAAGCCATCTAACAAGAACGATCGACAGCACCTTTTCTTTTTTCGTTCGTTTGTTTGTTTGTTTGTTTGTTTTCTTCTTGTTTTGGAAGAGAGAATTAGTGGTGTTAGTCACGCTTCAACCTAAAGCCACTGCCCCAATCTCTCTATTGGGACTTAAAGTGCAGATGCAAGGAATTGAATCTCTAACCACGACCATCAGAAGCAAGGGTGTTTTGTATTTGATTTTGGAAATGTACAACGTACAATAATAATGAGTGCTTGCCCGTTGTTCTTCAACGTTCTTTTTCTTTCTTTTTTTTTTTTTTTTTTTTTGGATTAGTACTATTTTCTTTTTTCTTGCTTTTGACGTGTTTTTGAATCAAAATGACAGTAGCAAAATTTCCCTAGTCCATTCTTGATTCCAGATCGTGACTACTGTATGAGATAACTACAACTGATCTGAAAGCTCCGAGACTTTCCTTTGAGTGAGTGTTTAAAAGTTTAGGCAAATAATATCAGAGGGGAAAACAATATTTTTTTTAAATTAAAAAAACAAAAAAAAGAGAGAGAGATTTTTCATTTCAACGAAAAAGAAAATAGCATTCTACTTTATACGAGGAGAAGGCGGTTGTAATATAACGTAGGAAGCCCGCTACAATTACCTTAAATATTGGCAATTAAAAACGCCAAATATACAAATATTAATTAATTCCTCCTATTTATATTGTAAGCCATGTTCTGCCGAGCTCAAGGTGCGGTGAAATCAGTCAACATTTGAAGTACAAAAGATTTTTTCTGCTTTTATATCCCAAAAAAAAAAAAAAAAAGTCTAAAAGATTTTGAGAATGTGTGAATTCGTTTAGAATTAATTACAAAGATCTTACCCAAATTAAAGCTCTTGTAATATTTTATCCCTGAATTTCAAAATATAACATCAGTTCCTTCTGAATTTTGATATTATAATATTTTGTCTTTTACTGTTATTTTTTTGATAGAAAAAATCACATGACATGCACATGACAAGTAAATTAATTACAAGAATTTCCCTCGGTTTGTCCCCCTTGACTTTTAAAACTTAACATCCACTCCCCCGATTTCTGTTCTGTTAACAGATAAAATCATTATGTATGAGTTTATTTATGTTTTGTTCTTTGAAATGTTATTTCTTATATTACTTATACATATAATAAAAAAAATTAAAATGTGCAGGATAGAATAGTATTTATGTATTTAATATATGAACAATCATGCTTAATGCTTGATATAGATAATTTCCATCAATTAAAATAATAGAAGTACTAAATTTGTTAGCAAAATAAAGATAAGGTGGAAGAGATGTCGTTTTTTTTTAATTTGGAGGTAAAGTGTTTACGAGGTCTATAGTTTAAGGAAAATTTTTGTTACCCATTTGTTAATTTATTCAATACTATAATGATTAATATCAGTCGATTGATGAAAAAGCAGTCTAATATAGCTCAGAATGTTGACTACTTAGGGGTCTTGTTTGAGTGGATAATTAGAGACGGAGTTTTGGAGATATTTTGATTGGAGTTAAATTGAGTTTTGAAAATATGTGTTTAATTGGAAAAAAATAAATAAAAAGAGTTTGGAGTGAAAAGGGCAAAATCTTAAAATGCATACGGAAATAAATATCAATATAAAATTATAGACTTAAAATCAATTTATTTTGATTTAAAATAACAAAATTATGGACTTTTAAAGTTTGAGCTTTTAAAAAAGATTTGTAGATGTGAAACAATAAAAATTAATTTTGAGTCGAAGAAAAAGAAATTTTTTTTTTTTGAAAAATGTTTTGGAAATACTCCTCCAAACTGCCCCTAATCTTGTGTAATTATGGAAGTTGTGGGTTATTGTGCGGGTCAACAACTTAGTGATAATCAATTTTTTTTTCTTTCTAGAAATATAGTTTTGACATAATTAAACAAATAAACAGATTCCCTAAAGCGGTGACCCGTTACAAATATTCAATTTGCTCAACTAGTTTGATCACGTTCCAAGTTCGCAGATGCAATATATTATAATCATCATCAACAACATCAGTCATAGTTACCAACACACACACACACACATATATATATCTGTATAACATCGAGCAATACAAAATTAGCCTTTTAAATTTGATTTCGAATTTTTTACCAGTTGCTAAAATTTTATAATTGAATAATAAAATCATTCGTGAATAATGCTATATTTAATGTCAATTGTAAACTTATATTTATTTACTCGTTAATTGATGTGTTAACTTTTTTAGTAAGTACTTTCTTTTTTAATTTGTTCAATCATTTGGAATTTTTTTTTATATAAGTTCTAAAATTTAAATTTCATGACAAAAATATATAATATTTAAAATAATAATTGAAGCACATTTCGTCTAATCTCAAATGAATATCCTGAATAAGCGAATAAAATCAAACAAACAAAATAATAAAAAATGTCAAGTAAAACTTATAGAACACAAATATAGCCTAAAAACTAGAGTTCGAATTAATTGACTTAAGGCTTCGGAGTAGAAATTGTTTATGTGAGTTTTCTTCTCAATTTGAGGCAATTTATAGTACGTTTGGAAGGAGAAAATTTAACTCATTGATAAATTCGAGAGTTTATCCTCTCTTTAATACAACTGAAACCCTTCACGTTTTCGATGTTATAACTTATCATCTCCTTATATATGTTTTAATGTCAAATCGTCAAATATCTTTGACGGTTGACTGTTGTACTTGTGTAAGTGCTTGAGCTTCCTCTTCTAACTCCAAACATGAGTTTTGGGTAGACTTCTAGTTCTACCTAAGAAGACTTGTACGAAAGCACGAATTTAACTACACTTCTACTTGAACAAGAATTTAGGTAAACTTCTATTTGAGCACAGATTTTTAAGTCAAGTCATTATTTTTTATGACAAAATTACTATTCAACAATAACGTTATTCATTATAATACAAAATATAACAATATATTAAATATGTCGTTTCAAAACTTTTTTTTTATAGTATTGAGACACTAGCATTTGCATTAGAGATTTAATAAAGAAGTGAAAATAGAAACTTGATTGGGAAAAGCAAAACAAAAAAAATAATAGCATACTACTTCTTAGAACATGTACAAAACAATGAATATATGAGGGGCTTCACATTTTGTTGTTCTCATCCTCTTCCCTCCACATGTCAACCCAATTCTCTTGCACTTGTTCCAACCCAAGCAACGACCCTTTCTTCTCCGCATCCCAACTGGTGGACAACGCCCCATACGCCAGCCCAAGCGCCGACATCGCAAACATAAAAAACGCCGTCAACAACGGCAGCCACATCGGCATGTCCCACAAATGTTGCTCCTTAACCACTCCGAAGAACTTCAACAGCCCCAAACCAGCCGCCATCGGAACACCGACAGACACCGCGATTCTACCAATCATTCTCTCGAACACAACCTGCGGGATTTCGTCGTCGTTGTCCTTGCCGCTGTCGGAGTTTTTGCTCGCCGGTGCTTCTTTAACTGTCGGCACCGGTCGGGCAGTGCTGCCGAAGCCTTTGGCGCTTGCGTTTGGTGTGCGAGTCGTTGATTTTCGGCTCTGGTTTAGGCTTTGCGATGCCGTGGGGCGGAGAGTTGTTGCGGTCTTGGGCTTCCATGGATGAAAGTTTGAGAAATGGAGAGGAGAAGATGAAATTAGAGTTTTCATGGCTTTTTAGCAAGGACTAATGCTGTAATTCCAAGGACACAGTTTGTGTGTTATTTTGGTTGTGTATCTTATCCAAAACTAAATGAATGGAGGCCATTTTTCTGTTCTAAGATATTTCTAAGAAAAAGATTGCTCTGTTCTTCTTCATATTGAAAGATATTTCTAAGATATTTTTTTCATTGAAAAAAATGCTCCTAAACAGAACACATGACATCGTTTTGGATTTCAGTGAAACAGAGGAAAAAAAATAAAAAAAAAGAATACACGCGCATTCATGTTGTTTGCCATAAACGACATGTGTCTAACTTGTGTACATGACATGTCGTTTGCTCGAAGCCCGTCAGCGTTTGATGAAGATATGACACGTCATTTCCCTTTGTTTTTTTTAGTTAACCTTTTGAATTTTGCTACTTGTGATGTTTTTTTTTTATTTTTCCCTTTAAAATGTCGTTGTTGTTCATTTAGATAACGAAATAGTAGTTTGTATTTGGCTAGTTTGTATCCAGGAGATGAAATTTTTAAATTAGAATTGATTGATTTTTTAAAAGTTAATTATAATATTTATTAATTTAAAAAAAAAAGAAAAACTGAGATAAAAAAATATAATTTATTGGAGTTAAGTTGAAATGTGAAACAAAGTTTTTTGGTTGTGGAAAGACGTATCTAATGCTAATTGACTTTTCAAGGATAAGATGAAACGACGAGGGCCTTCGTTGTTAAAAGTCCGGTTCCAATATGATAAGTGATGTCGTTTCCGTACAAATTTTGCATTTGTTTAGTTGGAGAAACGCTTATCATATGGTGTTGTTTCTGGGAATAAAAGTGATATGGTGTTCTCGTTGAAAGATCTGGGCCGTCGTTTAACCATGATGACCCGGTTTTGGTTAAATAAAACAACGTTTATTTTCCGTCTTTGTGGCAGCCGTTTCGGGTTTTTTTTTTTTTTTTTTTAAGTGCTGATTAAATTAACGAATTTTAGGTTGAACTACGAGTAAATGGAAATAGTTGACTTGCTGAAAAAAAAAAAAAAGGAGTATTTTGCAAACATACATCTTTTTTTTCATGATATCTGTCCCACATTGGTAGCAAACAAATTTTCTTAAACCTCTAGTGTCTTAATAAATACTATTTCACCTCTATAATTTAAGTTGAATAATTCGAGAGGTAATGAGAATAAGATTAAACCAGCTCAATTTATAAATATCCTTATTAAATCAAAAGATGTTATTGTTATTTTAAATAGTACTGGTAAGACTAATATGTATACGAAAGAAATAGATTAAATTTCAAAACAATCAAAGAACGTCGGATATTGATATAAATTATCAAAAAAATAAGGTTTATCACCTCAATATAACCTTCATTTTTATAACATCTATAACATAAAAAAAAATATATATATACCATGTTGTAACTTATAATTCATATGTCACCATTTCTTAAAAAAAAACAAACAAAAAACATAGGTTGGGGAGTTTTATAGTAGTGAATTTATTTACATAATCTCTTTGGTACTCTAAATAAGTTGAATAGGATATTATCCTAGCATTATATTCGATAGGTTCAAAAAAAAAAAAAAGCCAATCTTAATCTATTTGTAGCTTAAATAACAATTTTGTAAGAATAAAAGTTAAAAAAAAAAAAGCAAAGTGCATAAGAAATTCATATATATATATATATATCTAGCTCAACAAAAAAAGAAAAACAATATACAAAAAAAAAAAAAAAAACTAACGTAAGGATCAACTATACATAACCCAACGATAAATTATATACAATATACAACGCAAAAAAAAAAAAAAAAAAAAAAAAAAAAAAAAAAAAAAAAAACCCCTAAATGGAATAACTGAAATGACCCAAAATAGAGGAGGAGAATGAGCCAAAAGTCTTTGAAGAGAGCAATAATAAATTATGACATTAAATTTAAAAAAATAATAATAAATAGTATAATTAATTTTATGGTAGGATAATATTAAAAAAATCTCGCCTCATTCCTTTTCTATATCTCTCTCCTCCTCTCTCTGTCTCTCGCTAACCTAAAAATGTATAATAAATCTATTATTAAAATTAACTTTAAATATGTTATTTACTAAAATTCAAGGTTTCTCCACAAATATATCCTATAATTTATCTTTTTAAAAAAACATATTATAAACTTTAAAAGTACCTAAAAATATACTTTATGTTACAATTTTCCAATAGATAAACGGTGAATTGTAAGGTTGCCTCTAAATTTTCTTTTTTTTTTTTTTACCTCCAATTAGATTAGTATCAAAGGTTAAAAATTTAAGAAAAAAGATTTAAAAAAAAAAAGGTCTATTTAAAGGCTGTTTTCAAAATCTTGTCCGAAATAAAACAACCGAAACTTTCTTTAATAATGGATATTTGTGCAAAACGACTTCTACACATTTTTGCCAAGCACATTACTTGCAAGGTGTTATATGCAAAGGACTTAGGAGTCTCCAAAAATAATACCAAACTGACCCTTCGCTGAGTATTATTCGAATCCCATCCCAAAAAGCAGGCATGGCCTTCCCCAACTCCTCATTTCTAAGGTCAACGTTAATATTTTCCAACACTTATCTTACAATTTACCAAACAAGAACCATGAACAGAATTTTCTGCTTTGTAAAAATGTAACACATGTTTGGTGACCCTATTGTCAACGAGTAGAGAGGTGTTACGGAACATCACTAGGCAGTTGTAGACTCTCATCCACCTCTCGAGAGCTGCCAAGAAACAGGATGATATTGTAAATTAGACGTGATACAACAAAGCCAACATGAATGAAGACGGGATAGATTCTTGTACTCGGTGTCGGTGGGAGTTCGCAAGCTGCGAGCGGGGCTTGTTGGTGCAATTGGAGAACATGGCAGAGACTTTCCTCTTGAAGAAGTCAGAGTCGATCCTCTTAGTGCGCATGAAGGATATTGCTCTGAGATAACATTGGAGAAGGAAGCTGCCCTTCGAGATCTTGGTTCATCGGAACTTCTTGGATAGACAGGTTTGATTTTTAGCCTGGAAAAGAGGAAAGGATTTAGACTTAACACCAATGGTTACGATTAGCGAAAATAGATTCGATACTGAAACAGAATGAGACAAGACTAATCGGTTTCATCCAAGATCTTTTCCTACAAAACGGAAAAAATGATCTCTTTTGTTATGGAATGAAAAATTCAGATTAACTAACATGGAAGTATCAGATATGACTAGCTTAATCAACCTGTAACAGGTTCCATAACATTGTGTTATGATGCCGATAACTTCTCGTCCGAATGACTTTGCTGTGCTTCTAAATTTTTCAATGATACTTTCTCTCCTGATCTTCCTTCGCGTCTCTTCTCTTGTGCTCGGAAATTTTTTTCTTGCTCCATAATAGTCTTCAATGTTGAGCTTTGAATCTCGATTTCGCTTGAGTAGTAAGCGGAGGTCTCTGTGGAGGTACTTAGGTGCACCTCCTGAGCAAGTGGGAAAACAAATCCTAATACATTGGAAAACCAAAAGCTTAAATTAAACAAAATTTTCTTGCTCAAATTAGCATTTATGTTTATGATAAAATTTTTCCGCCAAGTTTTACCTTTCCTCGAAGATTGCTTTGGTTGTAATTCACCCTTCATGTTGAGCGTGCCGGACTCGCCTGTTGTATTATCTTCAGTGTTGCGAATGTCCTTACACTTCACAACAGCAGCCATATGGCATTGACTCTTCAGAGACTGATTCATTATGTCATATAATGGCCAATCTTCACAGACCCTGCTAAGGAATAAGTATAATAGTTAAGACATCTTCAGCACCAAAAAAAGAAGGGGGAAAAAAAAATACACTAAGAACAGAAACAACACTGACATATTGAAAATCAATATGGTTGTCTCCGGTTCGAGTATTTCAGGAGCATGGTTTTGTAACTTCTAGTTAGATGTTTAAATCTAACTATCGAAATTGTCCGAAAATGAAAATCGACATATCATACCTTGGCATTCTCCTTAAGTTCATGAATTTAATTGTAGTTTCATCTTCAGGGTGGCAGAAGATTAAATTCTTCACCTAAAACAGATTAAAACGTTTATCAATGTCACGCAACAAAGAATTTTCGTAAGTAACGAAGTGATCAAACAAGTCGTAGTCGTACACTTTTCATTGTTGTTTATTGTTGCAAACCAGTTTATCTTCCTGAGTTGCTTCCCAGGATTAGGCCAATAATATTCTTCGACTCCCCAGAGTAGACCGGTATACGACTATGGCCCTTGCTCAATATCAGTCCCATCGTTTGCCTGAAGATGGACACGAATTTGATTTTCTTAACTTTCGGGGTGAAAATGTGAAGAACAATCTAAAATGATGAGCAAAAATTGATTAACATACAGGTTGAATGTGGAATTTATATCAAGGGAAAAGGTTTCAGATATTGGGGTCATAGCATCTTTAGCGGTTTTCTGTGTTAAGTTCAAGGCACCAGCGATAATACTGGTTTCATGACGTGACAACTCTCCACCTTTCCCTGCCTAATAACATATGTTACGACTAAGTTTAAGTTTCAACATAACACATCAAATTCATTCACTCATAGTTTTTGCGATGAACCAACCTCGTTTGAGTGCAAAGGTTTTATTAGTACAGAATGCTCTTTTCCGAGAAAGAAATCCAATATCTGTCATAAAGGAATTTCAAACGTTTCCGTAACAAAATTCCCCCGAGTCAATCAATGAAAGTATCTACGGAATTTATTGTTTTTTAAATAGGCATTATCTTACTCATTGGATATGATATGGGAAAGAAGAAGAACACAAGCAACCAAGCAAGGACAGACATTTTTGTACCAATACTTAATCCGTACCTTTCACACACTGCTTGAGGTAAGATCCAAGGCATTCAAGCAAAAAATTCACAATAAGAAACTCTCGTTGTACTCGTACCACAATTACATCAAACTCGATGTTGAAATTTTACCTCTCCAAACGCAAGTATAAGGAGGACCGAAATAAGAAGAGCAATCCAAACAGGGAAAATTGTGTCCATGAGAATGGGAAGAGCCTAAACAACTTGAAGAATGAAATCGACTTGGTACTAACTTAGGATCACATCGATTTAGAACATCGCATAGGTCGAGAAAATTAATAAATAGCATTGGCGTACCTCCGTTGCCAATGATTTGCCCATGAGAAGTGTGCATAAAAGTAAATGCTCCTTCTTGACAAGAGGCGTAATTTTTATCGCAGATACAACAAACAAAAGTATGAGATGCTAGAAGTACGTAATGTTCCTTCGTGTAACAAAATTAAACCAACAAAGCTGCATTTCTCCGGTTGGGGATTCCCGGACTTAACGATAACCTCCAGATCAACTTGGTTAAAAGAAAGCAGACCTAAAGCAAGTCATGAAGTGACACCAGTAAACACCACAAGGGCCAAACTTACACTGAGATATGCCCAAAACAAAGGCTTACAACATGGGTCCTCATCCTCTCTCATTGGGAACCTCAAATGACAGAAGGAGGGGAAAAGATGAAATGCAACAAAAAAACACTATCGGCATGTGGCGGTTAAGAGGACCGGCTTTAAATAGAATAGGTTCTCGACGGACAGAAGTTAAAAGGGTAGCCAAAGGGATAAATATTTTTTCTGTAGACGGTGCACGTCACAGATTCAAAGTCCAATAACCAGCCAAGCTGATGCATGCCTCTGTAGAGTTTAAAGAGGCAAAACATATCTTGTTAGTGAGTATAGTATTGTGGAAGGACATAAGTTATATAATTCGTGTTTATTTTCTTTTATCATAACCTATCAGAAATAGCTATAGATAACACTAAAAAATCGACATAGAACAACTGGGGTAGCCCATAACCGGTGAAGGTCTCCTGATTCTGAGTCTCTCATTCTGTGGAATCACTTGTTAGCGCACACTGGGAGTAGAAAATCTTAGACCAAAAGTTGTGGACTAGACATTTCAAGCTGGCTCTAACTCCAGATGAAAAGGCAGTTCCGACGGGTGACGACTCGGAAACGAATGTCACACGTGCAAAATGTGCAATCCTATGTTGTTGGACATTTTGCAGCTGAGCGATTGATTGAATTTTTTTTTTTCCAAGAAAATGGATTGAGATTCATACTTGAGAAAAAAACCTTATTAGTGCCAGGACCTTTTAGTGTTGGGATTGAACAAGTCTAGAATATAGTCTTCTGAATTTCTAACACGTGGCACTATTCGAACCAAGTCAATCATTATAGTAATTCACAATCACATCCCATCAACCATTAGATTAGCAAAATACTACTTTGTGTTCTTCTTAAATTAAAAATCAAATCGTAACAAATTGATCTTCTTTTATTTTATGCAGTGTTAAAATAGATTGTTTTCTAATCATTTTGTCAACTAAAATTTCTTAATTATTATCTAACAATAGCATTATGTTAAGGCTATTTTTACGAAACATTTACAAAACACTCTATCAATGACGGGATCATGTAATTTTTCCACTTCTAAACTTTAGATAAAAAGCAGTACTAGAGTATAGAGATTAAGCTGTGGACGTTGTCTACTAATAGCAATAACGTTGTAGTACCTGCAGTACCTCCAATGACAAAGTCACGATATTTTTATTATTTTTATGACGGGACTTTTTAGTATACATTACTGTTTGGAATTTTAACTATTGGAATAGTTAGTTAGCTGTTTGATTTACTGTTAACAATTTACTATACCTTACAGTTTTATTAGTTTGTTAACAATTTATGTGAACTCATCCCATCTCTCTTCTCATTGTTGTAGATCTTGCCGGCGACCCTTGTGAGAATTTCTCTGTTGGTGTCTCCAGAGTAGGATCTCATAAGAAATCATTGTAATCCATCTGAACTTCAAATTCTAAGCTCCGATCAATCAAGAATGGCACAAAAAGATAGAATATACCTTAGTTTTTAATCAACACAACCTCAAATCTTAATCAAACAACCATAAAAAATAAAAATAAAAAATCGAGAAAAAAATCCTCGAAAAATCCAAATGCTAAGATTTCTTCAAGGAAACCTAAGTTTGGTGAACCACGGTGGAGTTCCGCCGTTCAAAACCTTAGTCAGAATGCGCCGACCAATGAACCTCCAATCTCTACTGTCTGCGACAGCGGAATGTCAGGGGAGAAAAATGGAGTCTTTTTTCAGATTTTTTTTTTTTTCCATTTCTCACTCTACAATATTGTGAGATAGTGTGTTCTATAGTTACCATACACACCCAAAATCTCCACTGTTAGATTGCATCTGGATGACTTAAAAATAGCTTTATGAATAGTTACTCTCAATGAGTTTCTACCTTAGCCACTCTAAAAAAAAAAAGAGGGAAAAAAAAAGTAATTAGCTTATATGGTCATTGAATCTTTATGAGGTGACACTTTAGTCCCTAATCTTTTTTTTTAGTCGTGCTGACCTTAAACTCTCTAAAAATGTGATCATTTCCATTTGTTTCTGTTAAAAAACTCACGGAATGGTCACGTTTTTTTTTTAATTTTTTTAATAATATAAATAAGGGTATTTTCATCTTTTTAGTCATATTTTTCTTCAAAAAACACAAAACGTGTTTCTTACGTGATCATTTCATGAGTTTTTTAACAGAACAGATAAAAAGAACCCAACCATCATATTTTTAGAGAGTTTAGAGTCAGTACGGTAAAAAAAAAAAAAACTAAAATATCATCTTTTAAAAACTTCATTAAGGGGGTGTTTGATGAATGAGTTGAATTTAAATTGAGTTGAGATTTTTAAGTTTGAATAGTAATTTTTGTTGATTTTTTCAGAAAAGACAAAAAAAAATTTCAGTAAAAGATAAAAAATATTATAAAAAAAATACAATTTAGTTTAAATTGAATGTAAATGTCAAACAAGCCCTAAGTTGATTACTAAAAAAAATAAATAAATAAAGGGAAAAGGTGGGCCTTGACTCACACCGATATGGGATTGTGTACTGCCGTTGGTTTCCCTCCCATTCAAAAATTCAACTTCCCGCTACTTATACCAGAAAAACTCCCCTTATTAAAAAAAATTAACAATTAAAACCCCAGAAAACTTGGAGAAATTGGCCAGCAATTCAGTTGCCATGGATGATGTTGATCGGCTGTTCGAGTGTTTCAAGTACGGCATTTCTCCTCCTGGTATTCACATCTCATTCTCTCTCCCTCTTACCTGTTTGGCTACTCGGAAAACGACGGAAAAATAAACACCACCCCACCACCCCCCCCCCCCCCCCCCCCCCCCCCCCCCCAAAAAAAAAAAAAAAAAGCCTTTACCTTTGACGCTGGGTTTCTTGAACTACACATTTTCCAAACTAATCCTCGCTTCACCCAGGTTTTTGGTATTTGGTTCCCTGTTATCTACTCAACGAATTAAACTTTCTGTTTTCAAATTGAATCGAGTCCGATGTTATTCCGATTTGTGCATTTTCATCGATAAAAAAGGAAAATAATTCGTATCTGAGTTTCAGTCTTTTTAGAAGATCAGACGAATTGGGAAAATTATTTTTCCATGATGAAAAGAAATCCTCTTTGTGCTTTCAATTTCAGAGTCGGCCGTAAGAGAAAAAAAACGAAGTAAAAGCAAGCTGAACCAAGGAAGTTCTTCGCACGAGGTCTCCGCACAAGCCGAATTTCTATCTCCGGGATCAGCTTCTGCAGCGCATAAACATAAGAAAAGGGCTAAAATCCAGCCTTCTTCAGACAAAGTATTGAACTTTTGGCTTATTTCCTTTATGCATTTGTTCTTTGAATTGTTTTATGATAAAATGCGATGTTGTTGTTCAGTGTGGTTCAACGAAGGTTAAAGCGGATAGCTTTGGTAGCGGGAAGCAGATTTCTCCGGTCGTGTTTTATGGATCACCGGCACGGTGTACCTCCAAAACGAGCATCACGACTGTTGTTCGATTGCTACATGAAATTCGTGTGGATCTTGCCGAGCACAATAAATCGAGCTTAAGGTATTCGTGTGGTTCCACTTAATCTGCTATGTTCTGATCCAATGTGAGGTGACTTGGAACCTTTTCTTGTTTGTATAGTGAGGAGATATGGTCCACATCTCCGCGGCAGGATGAAGCAATGAAGTTGCCAAAGGGCATGAGAATGCTCGTGTTTTCAGTTATCAAGATCATTATAATGGGCAAAGAAGGTTCCTTGTTTCAACTTATAAGGAATTCTGGAAGAGGTTTTCTTGTCTATACCTATGTTATTTTTAAATTGTTTATATTTGATTTCTAGGATACCATATTACAGTTATTATGATATTTTATGATATCAGGTACAAAAATATGGATTCCAAGTTCCGCCATCATTACGAAGTGATTCAGGAGGTGAGAAACCTTTAATTTTTTTTCCTCGTATCAAGTTGTCCCTTATTTATAGTTGCTAAAGCTTTATTATGTATTGCTTTCAGGGTTTGCCTTGCCATCTTTACTTTGACTTGGAGTTTAGTAGGAAGGAGAATGCTGAAAGAGATGGAGATGAAATGGTGGATCTTCTGATATCAATCATCTTAGAAGCTTTTCATGATAAATACTCAATTCAAGGGAATCACGAATGGATTTTGGAGCTCGATTCCTCTACTGACGGTATGTTTTACTTATCATTTACGAGTGAAAAATGTTTCCTCAAAGTTGTTGAGGTTCTTGGGTGTATGATAAAATTTCAGAATTTTACGTGAATAAAGACATGAACTGTTGTGATTTCAGAACATGCTTCTATTCCACATAATCATATTGTGAGCATTTTTTTTTTTTTACTTGATTGTTAATTTGTCTCGTATCCATTTGCAGTTAAGTTCTCTCGGCATTTAGTAATTCGCCTACCAAAGACTGCTTTTAAGGATAACTCACATGCAGGAGCATTTGTCAATGAGGTAAATCATGGAGAAGAACAATGACCTATAGAACTATTATTGCTTGGTAGACATGATAAACTTAACCTCTTATCACACACACACACACAAAAAAAAAAAAAAAAGATAAACTATTCTTGACTGCAAACTGGAGTTTTCTGTTATGCTTCATTTGTTTGACAAAATCACTGCATACAAGTCTTAAGAAAATAGCTTTACCCCAGATTGAGTTAAGATTAATCAATAAGTGATTCTGTGTAACATGTAATTTCAAGTGAGCAAGGTCTTTTTTGTTTTCCACTATGAAACTAAAATTTATTTTAGTTACTAAAGAGTTTTCTCATTGCCTTGTAGAAATATCAAATATTGTTATTATTTGGTATGTACTCAGATATGCTCGCGGATTTTAGATAGAAAGGACAAGGATGGACGATATGAAAAATTGTTTGTTAAAAAAGAGTCAGCCTCTGCTGATTCTGCTGGGCAACTTTTTGTGGACACTGCTGTCTATTCCAGAAATCGTTGCTTTCGTTTAGCTCTATCATCGAAGGCAGGGAAGAGTTCTGTGCTTTTACCTACTGGGCGTTACAAAGCTCAGGACATGGTATGTTCTCTTCTTACGAAGAATATTTTTATTAAACCAGTTATCTTGTCATACCTTAGTTAATTTGTTTGTTTGTTTCTATCTTATTTTATTTTTTAATTAAGGCGATAGTACAGATGCTTCCCCAAGTTATAAAGCTGAACTAATTTACTCAAAAGGGTAATCTAACCATAAATATGCATGGGGCTTGCTTGAACTAGCCATTTTTTCTTATCTGTCTTTTTTGTTTTTATTGCTAGCAGTTGGCTCATTTGCTTCTTTGAATAACTGTTTTTGCTTTTTAATTTTTTGTCTTACAGAGTGAAGAGGATATGTTTATGGCATCCTTGATCTGCAACATGGATGTTGACTGTAAGAAATTTCTAGTCTGCAAAATGGATGTCCTTTGTATGAAGACCCTTCAATTTGATACAGAGGTACGTGATTTGTCTCATCCTTGAAACATATTGTTAGAGCATCTTACTTGTGGAAGTTCTAGTACTTATCTTTTAGCACGAGGGTAGCATCTCTCTCATATGCTTAACGGGTATTTGGCTTTTACTGTGAACTTTGATCTTTTTAACTGTCAATACCATTCAAATACAGGTAAACCATAGTTCCGGCAGACATTTCAGTTCCCCTCAAGAACTGACATTGGACAGTTGTAGAGTTGATGCTTCAGAAACATACTTCATGGGGAAATCTCCATTCCCTGCTTTGGATACATTCATTGAATCTGTTGGCTCTATTGGAAATGTACCAGGTGGTAGCCCAACTTTCGATTTGCTTTTATGCAGTGGACTGAACTTTAATGTCTACAATCTGATTTGATTTTCTTCCATGTGGGATCTTGCAATTCCAGGAAAAATTCGTTCCTGGTACTTGTTCTCAGAATATGGGTTGATGGTCTACAGCATGTCAAGAAACAGATATTGTGAGCGAATTGGCAGAGAGCATAAAAGTAATCATGGTAAAGCATATCTCTGCTCCAGTATTTTCTTTTCTTTCAACTCGAGTCCAATTCAGTGATCCCAACAGATAAAAGTTGTGGTTGCATTTTCCTAACACCACTCCTCCATTGAAGCTTATTTGCATGATATCTTTTTTTGCGACATTATCCACCTTCTGTTTTGCACTCTAAAATTTTAAGAAGCTTATTTATTTGCACGATAAATTTATTGCTCAGTGATGTACGTTGTTGACCTGAGACGGGGTGATTATTATCAGAAGTGTCATGACCCTGATTGCAGAGGTGATAACAAAAACTTGTGTCATTGATTCAGCTTTTCTTCTTGTAAGCTATGGGCAATAGTTTTATCTCTGCTCATTGTTGCAACAGGCTACCGTTCACCTTTGCGTCCAATTCCGTGGGATGTCATACCTGATACGGTGCATCATGAAGGCCCCGGTGTTCACAACCTGGAATGGTGCAATGATGCAAATACGGCTAACGATTCCACCCCAGATTCATGGTGGTTTGAAGCCATGAGAGTTGCGGAAAATGTAGAGAAAGGGTGGGATTTATCAGAGCTCAGCAAGATGGTTAGTCTACCCAGAGAGACATTCTTGTTCCTTTCGGTTCTAGTTTAACTAATTCCTCTCTCTTTCTCTACAATACCGAACAGGAAAACATCAGTGATGAAGATGACAACTGGTGGGCTGCCGTGGAGAGGGCTGCTTCCCAGACCGAACTTTCCCAAAGATCCTGCACAGTTGGATGATAAATACTCGAGGTTCAACCGAGGATCCGTACATTCAGTGCCAAAGAACATGAATGCTTTAGGCAAGACTTCAGTTCTTCAGCATAGTAGCTTGCTACTAACAAATTGAAATTTCTCTGCTGTCCTCGAACCATGACGAGAACTGTCGAGTTCAATCTTCTCATCTTGCTAGAAAGCAAATGCTTATGCAATTTATGCCACATCTTGCGCCTCGACCTTGTTGAAGTGAAATTTGAAATGCACAAAAACACATTGTGATTTTGGCTTTCTCCGGTTCGGGCTACATAGTTGTCCAACTTGTTAGGCTTCTAACTGTGTCAGCTATGCCCTTTGTATTTGTTTTTGTTGGGACAACTGTGGTTTTTGTTGATAGTTAACAAATGTAAATATACAAATAAGTCTACCCCACTTATCAATCAGGTACACCACGAACTAAAAAATATATTTTCCATAGCCATAAAACTCATGACTTCCTCTTCCTCCGTAGTAAGAAGAATTGCCCTTTGCTTTCTCGTCAACCAAACACTCTCTCTTGTAACAATTTTAAAGTTGAAAAGGTTTATATCATTTTTTATAGTTCAAATTTTAGGGGCATCTTACGGCGATAACCAAAGTTTGGGAGGAATTTCTTCAATCTTCGTTTCGTTTAACTAACGTTCTCTTATTTTTTTTAGTTGGAACAGAACCTATACTCATAGATATTCATCAAACACCCAAGTTTTTTCAAATAAGGATCGATTTATTTATTACAATTTACTATTTACGTAGTTATTTATAAATACCTTTGTCTTTTTTAACAAACATATTTGATAGGATTGAGATAATGTAGTTTTCATCGAGAGATATTGCCTACTTATAAAGTATTTAACAAACATTCTTGTCAGTATCTATGGAGCCTTTTTGGTGATGTCCATGGATATTTTGCTAAAGCTAGTCATTCCCATTTCGAACTTTATTAACCCAAAGAAAACCTTACCACTTACACTGTTTTCCATACACAACAACTGTCCGTTTTCTATCTATACAAATATTTTCTACGAAACACACTACTAATTAAATATTATGATCTCTATATATAGGTCTCTATATATAGATCTTATATAATGAGATCCAATTTTTATTATTAAAATAACGTTCAATACCACTATTTTCATTCATCATTATTTCATTTTTCTTTGTGAAATTATAGTAAATAAATTTTTTACGAAAACGATTAAAAATAAATAATAAGATTTTAAAATATTTATCAAAAAAAAAAACAAAATTAACAAGATGAATAATAAATTTAATACTATTTACTATAAAATATTTTAAAATTTGATATTTATTTTAATTATTTTCTAAAAATTGTAATTTCCTTTACTCTTTCCTATTAAAAACTTGCCACAGAGAAATGTCATTGCTTTATTAGCCATGAATACTTTTAACCTAATAGTTCACTCACGATTCTTTTGTGTCCTCCATATTTAAAGTGGACCCAACATTTTTTTTTTTACTTATTATTATTATTTTTTTGTTTTTTAAAACCAAAAATAATGAAAAAGCCCAAAAATAGAAATATATCGTTTCTTCAAGTTTCAATGACCATCGTTGCAAGACATCCACGGTTGTCGCCGTGCCGTCGCTAGATTACGAGCCCCTTGTCGTGAGCCCGCCTCCCTCCACCAAAGCAACCACTTTGAGAGCCCCTCACTTGCGAGCCCAATCGAGGCTACCCCCTCGCGAGCGAACATAAAACTTAAGAAATGAAATGTTGGATCTCAAGGCATGCTGGTTGTCAACTTCGTCTTGGTGATTTTGCAAACGCAATTACGCTGAGGAATTAGTTGTTTTTATTTCAATTTAGTTCATGGGAAGGGTTTTAGAGAGAGATATATAATTACACTTTGTTGCCAAAAAAAAAAAAAAAAAAGCTCTTAATTTTTTTTCTCTCTTTTTTGATCATTCTGTCTCTTAAACAAATGGAGAAGCTTGATATTCCAACAGTATTTAGAAATATTTCAATAAAGTATATATCTATTTTTTTAAGAAAAATAAATTTTAATAGAAACTAAATGAAAATTTTAATTTAAAGAATTTATATGAGAGTTTCTAATTTAATGAGGGTAAAATAATAAAATATCCATATAATAAATTTAATAGAGATTATGTGAAAATTTTAATTTTAATAAGAAAAAGAAATATATGAAAATTTTTAATTAAAAAAATGAATTATAAGATTTTTAGAGTAAATTTAAATTGACAGAAATTCAGCGCCTTACTCCACCCAGGACTGTTCATTTGGATGGTTGTAGAGAGAGAGAGAGATATATATATATACATTTTTTTTTCTTTTTTCTCATGAAGCTAAACAAAGAGAGAGAGTTGGAGTAGAGTTGGGAGTAACTTTTGCCACTCTTTGGAACATCTTACAAATAGAACACCTCAGCAGTCAGTCCGCCACGTTTTTGTCAGGAAGGAGCTAAGTGGGTGTTGAGTAGATGACTTAAAAACAGCCTTTATTGACATTTGACCCCGATACTGCTCACCCTTTTGCCATTTCTCACAACATACCCAAACAAACGGCAAACGGACCGAGGAGACCTTCCCTTCCCTTGTCTCCAATGGCTTCATCCCCAACTTTCGTCCCCACCGAATCTCTAAACTCCATCCTCTCCCACGGCACCCTCATCGACCACTTCCACTCCTCTCTCCCCACCGTCTCCACCTCCCTCTCCGCCCCACTCCGCCAAACCCACGCCGTCTCACCCACCTCCTCTCTCCTCCTCATGCCCTCTTGGTCCCACTCCCCTTCCCTCCATTACATCGGCGTCAAGCTCGTCACTTACTTCCCCCAAAACTCCGCCCTCAACCTTCCCGGAATCCACGCCAGTTACATTCTCTTCAGCTCCACCACCGGCCAGACCCTGGCCTCCATGGACGGAACCGCACTGACACTTTTCAGAACCTCTTGTGTCTCGGGCTTAGCTTCGAGAATTCTGTCCAGAAACGACAGCAAAGTGCTCGTCATGATCGGCGCAGGCGCTCTGGCGCCGCATTTGATCCGAGCCCATCTGGCGGCGAGACCGGGCTTGGAGAGAGTTGTGATCTGGAACCGGACTGTGGAGAAAGCTACAAACTTGGCTGAGGAGTTGGGACAAAGTTTGGGACTTGGTGGTGGGGTAAGTTTTGAGAGCAATGGGTGTTTGGAGGAGGTTGTTGGTGTGGGAGACATTGTGAGCTGCGCAACGAACTCGGAGGCGGCGCTTGTGGAGGGCCGTAGGCTGAAGCCGGGGGCGCATCTGGACTTGGTCGGGTCGTTCAAGCACTCGATGAGGGAGTGTGATGACGAGGCGATCAAAAGAGGGCGAGTTTTTGTCGACAATGAGGCTGCATTGGCGGAGGCCGGGGAGTTGGTGGGCGCTTTTGAGAGGGGAGTGATTGGGAAAGAAGACATTGGTGGGAATTTGGTGGAGCTTATCAAGGGGGAGAAGGTTGGGAGGAGAAACTCCGAGGAGGTTACCGTGTTCAAGTCGGTTGGTTCCGCGGTGGTGGATATTCTTGCCGCTCAGTTGGTGTATGAGACCTATCTGCAGCAGCAACACGTACCTAGATAGTATTGTCTGGCTTATGAATCTTTTGATATATATGTGTGTGTGTATATAAAACGGGAGTGAAATAAAACAGTGAGCTTCTTGTTTAGTGTTTGCGCTATCCCTGTAGTCTCTTTCAGCAGAAAGCAGTGTAAAAAAGCAGTGTAAAAGCTCAAGCATAACCCGAAGCTTTTTGATGAAAAATGAAAAGAATGAATCATGATGATCATTGATTGCGACAATCAACTTACAAATACATGAGCCGACAGACCCTGCATGTCAAACCCTCTCTGTCTCTCTCTCACTCACTCTCTCTTCTCTCTCTCTCCTACATCCCATTGGAATTTCCTTCCCTGTAACTTGTAATCAAATTGCAACCTCAACGGCCAAACAATCTAGCTAGAGCTAAACAAGAGAGAATGTGGACAATATTTGCCAATATCAGCATTCGTTTTGATGAGCTTGCTTGACCTTTTGCGGCTTCTGGTGGATCCTTGGAAATAGTAGATCATTTAGTTGTCTCTCGGCACTATACTCGGAGGTTGCCTGGGAAAAAAAACATTAATTAATAATTCATAAAACGAAAAACGAAGAATACTAGTAGATAGTGTACATTTGGAATTAACATATCGAGGATGTTTAGCGTACCCGAGTATCAAATGCGAACCGCAACGTCTGTACTTGTGTTCCTGAGCAAATCCTTAAATCAAATCCAAGGGAATCTACTCCAATAATTACTGCCTCCTGTGGTTGACATTAAATGGCATGAATCCTTCGTTCGTATATAACAATACATCCAATGTAACAAGCAGAATTACAATGAGTTTTCGCATGGTAGTCTACTTTTAGCCCTAGTGCTTGAGAAATACCAATACACTATTTCAGAAGCATAAATATATTGCAACACTCTTAAAAAAAAAAATTACATAATTGGTAAAAAGACGTTTTGCTAATAAAACAAACGGGAAAAAAAAAAAAAAAAAAAAAAGCAAAAGTTGAATTTATGAAATTCCAGTCTTTGAGCTCTGAGATTGATATGTCACACCAAAAACGTTTTCGTTTTTTTGTTCATGTTGGTAGGTAAATCTGCAAGGAGGTTGTTCGTGTGGAAACGGTTAATGATAAAATAAATAAAATAAAATAATAAAAATTTCATAACCAGTTGATAGGAACCTGAGAGAACAGAAAGAACACACACAGATTGCACAAGAAATTGAAAGAAAGAATAAATTTCCCTGGGGCAGATTATAGAAACTTCTAGAACAGCAGTAGTTGGAGAGACTGCTCACTCTCCCCTTGCTTGGCTCACCAAGACTTTTCCCAATCAATTACCCAATAATTGCCTCCTTAACTAACGGATTTCCCTTCTATTAATACTCTCTAATTCCCTCCAACAACTTATGCACATTCAACAGAACAACGCACTAGCCAAATTTTTCTAATTAATCTCCCGACTCACTCTAATCAACTTGAAATTCAACTATTGATTACCAAACGGCTCTGAAGTCAATCACCAATTTTCAATTACATCTCAGAAAAATACTTTAGAGCTCTTAACTTACCTCAACTTGAATACCCTTCAATCTCCAACAGAGAGACTTGAGAGCTTGTGTAGTCTTTTCACCACCAGCTTTCAGGCGAGATATAATTTTAGCTGCTGAGTGCGCAATAGGATCGGGTTGAGCATTCATGAAGTCTTCTATTTCAACATTTGTCTGTGGAGAAACAGGACACATGAAACTTTTGCTAAGACTCATAATTTACATGCTAAAAAGGAAAAGACTGGAAAAATTACAATGCAAAGTCCAAAAGAATGTCCAATATTTTGTTGTAAAAATCACAATATAATGTACCGCAACAACAAATAAGGGAAACACCTGCATGATCAAGATCGCATGGTCATTCTTAAACTAAGTCATGGAAGATTTGGAGGTTTTCCGGTAAAATTGAACGTTTCACACTAAGCTCACAGCAAAAGAGAAACCATACCGTTTTGCATGACGGTAGTAAAAGAACTATATCGCAACAGACTTTTCTGAGTAACAAAACCAGAAACTAAGAACAGAAATACCACTTGGCTTTCCGTACATCATGCACCTACAACATAAAGTGTAAAATGAAAGTTGACAAGCAACCAAAAGTGTCGAATAAACACCCCCAAAACCACTAAATCCAATATACCTGATGTCCATGGGCCGAAAATAGCTGCATTTTAATCATCTCCAGCTGTAAAACATAGCCCCATTTGGTCTGATTTCATCCTTCTCCAATTCTTCTGCCGGGATTGAGCTATCCTTGGACGATTCAGAACCATATTCATGACCATTAATTCTATCAAGACCTTCTGATTCACCTTCTACGGTTTCTCCAACGTGATTTAAGTCGGTGTCACTATTTTGTTGGTGTGACAGATGCTTCTGGATGACAGTATGTTCTTCAATTAGCGCAGGTCTTACAACGCCTTGAATAGCCAGACTTGCGGGAGGCTGCTCCATCCAATCTACTGGATTATCTGAAACAACCTAAATAAGTCGGACAATAGAAAAGTAGAGCTCTAAGTTCGGGTATAATGGCTGTTAACAGAAAGTGATGTCAACAGTAAATTACTCCAATTATGCAACGAAAAGACCCAAACAAAATATCATGTCACATCTTCCGAGAATTATTCTATATTCCATCACGTAGTCAAGATTTAATCGAGCAATAGCCAAAGTACCTCTGCAAGTTTTTGGGCAAAATACATAGGGTGAGAAGAACGCATAGTCTCCAACTTTGCCCAGTCTCCAAGTGATTCATCTGAATCATCCTGATCATCTTCATCTTCAAGAACAGCAACCCAATCCTGTAAATGAAAATATAACAAGTTATGGGAATGGCTTTATGGCTAAAATCAAGAGAAAAATCTTTAATAGAGAGAGAAACAAATAAAAGGAAGGGGCAAAATATATATATATCAGACCGCATCATAATCATCATTCTCATCATCTTCCTCATCATCTTCTTCATCATCCTCGTCTTCAACATCACTATCTTCTTCTTCAATCTCGTCGATCCCAAAATCAATTTCTGATGGACCTGATAACTCCATCTCACTGATCATTTCAGTTGTGTCCAAGCCTATAATTACTTGCTGCATATATACGAACAGCACCAAATCCATCAGAAACAGAATTATAAATAAGGGTTGTCTAAGTGCATCCATGATAAGAAAAATCCATTAAGGAAAAAGTTTGTCAAGAGTTGAAGCAAATTCCATACCACAAAGTTATTTTCCGAAGTTAGAGCTTGCATGGTATCATCACCATCTTTCACGTGAAAATATATATCTGTAACACACTATAACAAATTAACATTTCAAATGAGAAAGGCAAGGCTACTAAGCCCTTTACAAGACGAGGAAAAGGAACAAAGCATCATTACTAGTATAGTAGTAATAAAATGAACTCAAATTACTTCACCTACTTCCGTGTTCATCAGTTACATAAGGCATCTCTGGCCATATGATATTTTCATGGACTTGATCATTAATCAAATTGGTAAACATGACTGTCGCCTTGCTGTTTACCTGAACAAGAACGCTTGTGAAGCATTAGCTTTACAAAATATAGAATAAACAACCGCAGAATCACATCTGAAGGTTGAACAAAAAACAAATTTCAAGTTACCAAATTTAAACCTCACTACATGGAGAAATGTAAATTACTGTCCACAATTGAACCCATGCACATATGCACATTCTAATGCGTTCTTCTTAGCAAATGACTTTCACTGAATAGCAGGCGAACGCCATAGTACCTCAATAATTGTTCTGGCAGTTTCTTCAGATGTAAGTATAGCATCTGCACCATTCTCTGATGTTGATTTAGCAATCTCCTCAAATGGATGATACTGTGCCTTTCCATTCTGCTTTATTGGATCTGAACCAGGCCCTAATTGCCTTGCAGATGCTCGAATCTTATTCTTTATAAGATCACACCTTCGGAGAGAACCACTGTTTGTTCTTCGAAATTTATTCCTGCATAATTAAGAACAATCTATTCCACATATTAATCATTAAATAATAAAATATCCAATCTTAACAACCACCTCTCAACAATTCTACATGTTTCAACTGCAAATTCACTTAAAAAAAAGCTCACATGACAAATAAATCAAGCAAAATATTTGGTGCACATAGCTATCAATCTCAACCATGATTAATTTCAAATAAATTCCAATGTTAACATAATAAAAAATCCAATCTTAACAACCACTCTCAACAATTCTACATGTTCAACTGCAAATTGCACTTGTAAGACAAAACAGCTTTCATTTCCACTTTTGACAAACCTAAATCAAGTTCCAAAATACTGGTTTTGTGTGGTCGCAAGCATAGCGTAGCGATAATTCAACATCTGACACAACCATGAGGTGTAGAGTTTGAATCCCCACCCCAAGTTCCCCAAAAAAAAAAAAAATCTATGTTTTGTTTGTGTGGAGCCTAATAATGTCCTAATGCCAGAGTTAGCATGCAGTCAGCCCCTGGGACAAAATTTCTAGTTGGGATATTTTCAGACGTTCTTCAATTGCCCCAGTTTTAATACGTTATGGGGGGTGCCGGTTTTGGGACTGGATTAAAGAGAGAAATACAAATAGCATGAGAAGCGAGAGACATGCAACTCTCTTGTAATTTTCATCATTGTCATAGAGAAAATCGTAGTGGTTGAAAGTGGATGTAGCTCTCACATTGAGGATGACAATTAAAAATCTTGTGTGTGCTTGTTTGCCTTTTAGTTCATATTAATACTCTTGTTAGTAAAGAATTAGGGTGTTTAATCCGTAACAAGTTTCTCATCTAAGTCTACAATTAAAATTATTTAAATAGTGTGTTACAGGCGATTAGCTGGGGTGGAAAAGTTTGCTAACTTCCTAGTAAAGCCTATTCAATTTCCAAGCTCTTAAATTATGTTCTTTCCACCAAGAAAAGAAATCAGGAATTAATCAAATTTTGACTCAATGTCAGCATAGAACTCGCACTAAAGTCTTAACATCTTTCACATATAGTTCAGTTAACGACCTCGCACATTCTTCTAAGCTGAATTCAGAGTTTTATTTCTGTTCTTTTTTTCCTTTCAGATTCTAAGAAGATAACAAAAAAAAAAATCTCAAATCTTTCTCAAGAATTTCACCGAGAAAATCAGCAAACGCCAAGAAAATCAAACCAGGTTTCAGTACCACGGCACGTCGAATCCGCAGGCGCGCGAAAGCCGGCAAGAGCAGACGTGGACAGCTCCGGCGACGTCCTCCGAACTCCACATTGGACGATAATCTACAACCGAAAAGAATATCGAAAAGCGCAAAAAAAAAAAAAAAAAAAAAGATAACAGGTGAAAAGGCTAGAGAAAATGCAGGGGAAAGAGAAAAGGTAGTATCTTTGAAGATTATTTCCATGGTTGCTTACAGGGAAGGGCGGTGGAGGAGCAGAGGCTGGTTGAGCCGGAGGAGAGGCGGAGGACCATGGCGGAGTCGATCATCGTCGTCGTTTAGTGAGGGAAGAGAAAAAAGAATATTATTTTGTTCCGTGAAAGGAGAATAGTATAAAAAGGAGTATATTATAAGAGATCCACAAAGGAATTCATTTAGAAGAAGTGATTGTGTTTGAGGATGAGGTGCTGTTTGGCTGCTTATGTGGTTTTGGATTCTCTCCGATTCAACTCAATCCAGTTCCGACAAGCGGGCGTTGTTGAGTGGTCCAATCACCAACTTTTTTTTTTTTTTTTTTTTTTCAAAATTTGTACTTTTAAGGTTCATTTGGTGAACTGAGCGTAGAAATTTAAGTTTTAATAATAATTTTATTGATTTTTAGAAAAGGTAAGAAAAATTTTTAAAAAGATAAAAATTTTTTTTTAAAAAGATAAAAATTAAGTTGAAAATTTTGATTTAAAATTGAATGTGAAACGGAGCATTAAATAAAACTAGTTGAAAGCTCGTGCTTATTCGTCTCGACGGTTGGGTTAAATTTCTTTTTGGCCTGTTGAAGAGTTAGGTGGCCGCCAACCTTATATCCTTGGAATTCTTTAGTCCACATAAAATGTTTGTACACACAGTAGAAATGAATACTTGAGCTAATTTCTCAAAAAAAAGAATACTAAAGCTAGACGTTTTTATTTAAACAAGTGCACAGTTTGAGGAGGGAAAGTGTGTAACTTTCCTACAATACTTTGGTATTTGATGAAAAAGTGTGTGTGGAAATTCTCTTTCCTTTTAGACGTCGTTTGTCTGTCCAACTAATCTCGTTCGTATTCAAAAGGTCCCTTGTCTCCATTCCAAATAAAAGAAAAAATATAACATAAAAAAGTCCCTGTCGTTTTAACAAAGAAACGAGACGTGTACTTTTAGTTAAAGTTTATTGTCGTTTATCTTAATTAAATGGCACGTAGTTTTTAGAGAAAAGTTTTCCATCGTTTATGACTTGTTTTAAAAAAAAAAAAAGAGTGTAAAGGAAAATTATTATTTAAAAAAAAAAAAAGTGCATGCCCTTTTGTGTAAGCTTTGTTGTCGTCAATACCCATAAATGATCTTAAGTTAAAACGACATGTCGTCTAGTGGTTTTGGACGCTCTTGCACTAACATTAAAACGACACGTAATTTTTGTTAAGTCCGCTATCGAATTGAAACCGTACAGACGACCGGACGACATGTCCACAGAAAATATACGATAATCATATGTTTGGCTGCAGAGAAAATACAGATTGTCTGGGAAAAGAAAAACAAAAATAAAAACTATCTTCCACAAACGCCACACTTCAGCAGCAATTGCCTCCCTCTCCCCCAATTGAAGAGGAGAAGTTTCTGCAAATAAAGAACGCCATTCCGTCGCCAACAACTGAGCCTCTCTCGGTCGCAGCTCTAACATCAGACGCTGTTCTCTTCTGGTTTTTGACTTGAAATGCTTGATACCCACGTAGCAATTTGAACGAATCCGATAAAAGCATATCTCCTTTACCTCATGTATGTTTCGACCCATTTCTTCTGTCTTGTTGATTTGGTCATTTGTTTTTCCTTATATATATCAAGCGTTTCTCATAGTCCCCTGACGCTTTCTGCTTTTCGGTGGATTTTGGTCCGAAGATTTTCTTTCATTTTCCCAATTTTCCTTTTTTTTTTTAAATAGTTTTTTCAATAAATCATGTTATTAAATTCAAGTAAATTGTCAGGATGCTTGCAGTGAGATACTTTGCTCTTGTTAGCAGAGGACTTGAATCACTTCAAATTCCCACGAGTACAAGCAAAAGCAGTGTAGTGGTATGCTTACTTCCATCAAATTGAACTTGAAAGAAGTCCCTTTTTTTTTTTTTTTTTCTTCTTTTTCTTTTGCTATTAGAAATAGAAGAAGTTGTTTGTACCTGTAATATGTTTCTATCACATTTGGACATAATACAAGATTGTGAATTCAGAACCTTACCATTTTTTATTTCTCATTTTTTTAATTGAAATTATTGATGAATTTGAAGGTATGTGCTGCAAAAGGCCCCAGACCAAGATATGCCAAAGTCTGGAAAACCAACAAACGGATTGGAACCATTTCCAAATCAGCAAAGCTGGTTCAGAGTGTAAGCATTTTTTTTCTTACGTTATGTTTGTCTTTGTAAAACATGTTGTTTAAATTGGTAAAAATAATTTTCTGGGCATTTTGTAGATTAAGGAATTGTCAAATGTCAAAGAGGAAGTTTATGGAGCTCTTGATTCTTTTATTGCCTGGGAATTAGAATTCCCTTTAATTACGGTGAAGAAGGCTATAAAAACCCTCGAGGAGCAAAAAGAATGGAAGAGGATAATTCAAGTAAGTTAAATACAGTTCCCAAATCTCATTTACCCATTTTCAGTCTTGTCATTCCGTTGAAGCAAGCGATCAAATGTGGAGTTTTTTAGGTGACAAAGTGGATGTTAAGCAAAGGTCATGGACGAACAATGGGGACCTATTTCACGCTCTTGAATGCTTTAGCAGAGGATGGGAGACTTGAAGAAGCTGAGGAGCTTTGGTCAAAGTTATTTGCACAGAACTTGGAAAGCACGCCTAAAAAGTTCTTCGACAAAATGATTGCTATTTACTATCATAGACGCATGCACGACAAGATGTTCGAGGTATTGTAATTCCATGTCCATTGTTTTTTCGTTGTGCAAGATCATCAATCTGCTAATGTAATGGCGTTAGGATAGGATCTCTCCACTAGATGACCATGAATCGACTTCGGGTTTACCTTTTGTCTCAGAAACCATTGTCATATAAACGATAATTCAATTCATGTGTTGGACCATGGATTCCCTGGATCTCGGAAATTTAACTATTGAAATCCTTTTTCTATGTAGATATTTGCTGACATGGAAGAGCTTGGCATTCGACCAAATGTTTCAATTGTTTCAATGGTTGGGAAAGTTTTCCAGGAGCTAGGCATGTTGGACAAATACGAAAAACTGACGAAGAAATATTCTCCACGAAAATGGGAGTACCGGTATATTAAAGGAAAGCGTATCAGGGTTCAAGCAAAAGATCAAGCTAAAGATGATGGTGATGCGGACCAAGGTGTACATAAGGAGGAGGAATCGGTCCATGGTTCAAATGAACCGTTAGAAGGAGCCGAATCAAGTTCAAATGAATCTGGTGATGAATCTGAGGAAGCAGATCTGGAGTCAAATGACTTATTCGAGGAAGCTGAAATGAGAACAGATGAAAATCAGGGTTGAACCGAAAATCCCTTCCTTACTGACCAAATCTGTAACACTGCAGTATAAAAATCGTATTCTCGTTTCACAACACATTGAATCTGTACTTAGAGGGGAAGGTGTTCACAGAAACAGGAATTCCATTTTATTCTTCAGACGTCTGACTGAAGAGATTGAAGATTCAAGTTCTCATGATCTCCTGTAAAGAAAATCTCCTGCGGAAGGAGCTGCTTTACCAGCCCTTGGTGTAGTTGTAAGAGATTAGTAAATTGAACTCAATGTTCCAGTTTTTACAATCTAGTTCCTTACGTTTTATTCTTTAAAAACAAAAAACAAAACAAACTATAGTTTATTAGAGAGAGAGAGAGTGATATGTTTAATAACTTTAGTTTAAAATGGATTATGAAATTTAGAGTCTACTATCAAAAAAGGGGCACAAAGCTAGGTATCGCTATGGTGGTCGTTGAGTTCTTCTCACCAAATAAGGAAAAAAGAACAACAAACAAAAAGAGGGTTTTTGTGTCATGTAACATTTTGTTTTTCACTCCTCGTCGGAGCCTGAACTTTCTGAGCTCGACGCTTGTTTATCGACGGTGCCATTGGCAGCAAGGCCCTTCTTTTTCTTATCCAGTTGTTCATCTGCCTCATCTTCACTGTACTCGCTCTCGTAGTCATCATATTCCTCCTCGTCATTCTCTTCTTCCTCTTCAATCCCATCCTCTGTAATCGGTCCCTCTTCTGCCACAAGACCACCCCGAGTGCCAGCCCGGGTACGCTTCATAATCTTTAGCTTCAAGGCTGTCTTTCTGTCGCAACCAATCCAAGAATCACACAAGCAGAAACAAGTCAAGTTGTAATTGCCTTCTACCGGGGCTTGGAACTTGCCCATTACCAGTCTAGATCCACTCTTCACCTTCTCAACTGCCTCTTTGACTGCAGCACTAGTCTCCCTCACACTTGCTCCTGAACCCTCCATTGTCTCTTCAATAGCCTTTGAAGCGCCAGTAATGGCGGCAGCTTCATCCATGAAACTAATCTTCTGGGAAAACCAAACGTTATTGGAGATGGCGTCTGCAAGCAAAAACCAGAAATTTTCCTCCTTGTGAAATGGGAAGTAAGGGGTATGGGGAAGGGCGCCAATCAGGCCATTCGCACGTTTAAGCGATACCCAAGCTTGGAGTGTGACGATGTCACCTTCTTGAATACCCTCTTCACCTTCTGTCTCACAGTTCACATCAATTGTTAAAGACGGCATCATTTCTAGAACCACTTCAACATCCTGTACTTCAGCAGATGAGAAACTGGCAGTTTGACTAAGCAGGTCAGCACGGTCTTCCAGGGTCATATCCTGGAGCTCTTGGAATGTTCTCACCTTCTACAGATACATAATTTAAAAAAAAAAAAATCCATGGCAATGATCAAAATAAGAAAAATAGAATGCTGTCAAGAAGAAAAGGGATTAGGCATTACTGACATAAATATATATATATATATATATAAACGAATTGTCACGTTATGCAAATAATTGCTATTCTTTCTTTCAGGCAAGATAACTGAGGTCAACAATACAGTGTCCTACCCAAAAGGCAAAACAATTTCACGTTCAAAGTGGTCATATTTAGCAGAAACATTTTCAGAGCCAACAAAAAGGAATCTTATAAAGGTGTACCGCTCTAAATATGGAATATGATTGTAAATTGAGCTCTACAAAGAAAACCGGGAAATTTTTTGCAAAAGAAGAGCAAAACCGGGAAATCGCAAAAGAAGAGCATAAGCACAGTCAGTTTCCAGATTAAAAAAAAATTCGGGATAATGGAATGACTAAACATAGAAGAAACCAGGTACAAGGAGGATCTTAACTATAATATTTCCTAGTTAAAAACTACGTGGGAGGCAATGCTGCTCTTGTAGCTGCAGTTCGGCAGCAAGCTGTGCAATCCAGCAAAAAATCTTCCGAAAACAAAGTTGTATTAAATTACCTTGCGAGATATTTTCTTCACAACAGCCTCACTAAAATGTGGCAGCTGCAGGAAAGGTGCAATGCCTTCACTGGATCCTCCGGTAGCCTTCCTTGCACTCAGAGGAACAGCCTGCATGATAGAAGTAGTACGAAACATAACGCAAGAGTTAGTAAAAGGAAAAAAATAATTTTAAAAAAATAAAAATCCACCAACGCTAGCACTAATCCAATATCATCCACTGTCAGAACATTGTTTTAACACTTAACATTATTGATTTTGGGGGCACAATTATGTCAATATAAGTATTTCTTGAAACTACATGATCAACAAAAACACCTTATCAATGTCTTTAAAATGCATAACCTGAATGATACACTGAGAAAGCTCAACCACCCCGACTGCAGGCCTCAGCCATCCGTGCCCCTGAGCAGTGCGTGGTATGACTGCCATCTGCACAAGTTACAGGAAAATCAGAGAAAGTGAGGATTACAATTCGATACATACATCATGATAGCAAATGTCGAAAACACTTCATGAGAAGTAAAAGAGCAGCCAAACAAAAAAGAAAAACAAAAAAACAAAAAACAAAACACAGTTGACTGAAACTTGAAAATTAAGTGTGTCCAAATCCAAAAAATAAATAAGAAAAAGACAACAATTGACATATACATCTGCCAAAGATCTTGAGGAATATACTTAGACTGCATTTAGAAAGGTGGGTATAAAGAAAATTATTTAGAACTCCACCACTCAATTTGCGAAGCACGAGGCAGATGAATTGCATGCCAGTATGAATTAGAGCTTGACATTTATGGAACAATTTCCCAAGAAGCATCCGCACTTCCATTACTTCCTTTCCAATTATATTGTCAAAAACTTTTGCTATTGTCCAACGTCACCAGCAATAATACTGGAAATAAATGTAAGGTAAGAATTGTCAAAATCACCTTCATTAATTCTTCAAGGAGGCGAGGTGCAAGTTCTAGCACGCGTCTGAAATCAGCATGCAAAGATGGAGATAAAGAGGCTGACTCACGAGTAAGTTGAGCTTGGATCAACAATTCAGTCTGAGTAAGAAAAAACACAAGATAACCATCAGTCAGTACAAGCTCCAAAATTCCTGGTTCTTTTAATCCAATCTTGGAGGATGAATTACCTTAACAAGGGCTGGATGCTGCTTCCAAAACTTTGTTTGCTCTTGCTTGATGTTCTTAAGGTCCAGATTCAATTCACTTCGTACTAGCATAAAAAGCTTCTGGAGGGGCTCATTGTCGGTTCTACGAACTGGAATTTCCATGTATTCAGCAGCCTTTATGAAGACGTCCATTACTTTGCTGAATGATCAAGTTACCTCAAAGAATTAGAGAATAGTTACACCAAAACTTTTTTCTAAACAATAAACAAGTCTTCAAAGAAACTGAGTACCTTGGAGCCAACGAAGGTTTCATAAAGTAATAGTAAGTGGATAGTGTTTGATGCATCACATAATTGCCAGTATATTTTGCTGACCGTGAAAGATATACAACAGCTATCACCAAAGGTAAAAGAATACAAACACCAACAATCCAGAGTAAAAGTATTCCACCAGATGCCCCATCTATATCTAGGAGGAATTGAGGGAGAGCTATGCCCATTTGAAAACCCTGTTACAAAACACGGCCCATCTTAGTTTGCAAAAGAGATTATCGATTCTTATGTTCATACTACTGGCCTGGGGAACCATCACAGACAAGTGTCAATTTATTCGAAGAAGTAAATGTGTATTACCTGCCTACCATCAGGATGGCCATATTTTTCAAAGTTCTCGCGAGATATTGGATCAGTCAAAGCTTGATAGGCTTTAGATATGAACTCCACAAAATACTTATGGGCCTCTGAAATGATAAAAGCAAAGAAAAAACCATTAGCAAATGCACATGATCCATATATCGCCTTATAACGCAGCATGCATAAACTAAAACACTAAAACGCCTTCAACCTGGATCTGGATTTTTATCAGGGTGGTATTGAATAGAGAGTCTTCTATATGCCTTCTTTATTTCTGAATCTGAAGCTCCAGGTTCCAATCCAAGAATACTGAATGGCTCAAAAATTTGAATCTGACAAATTGAATGGGAAAAAGAACTATAATCTTTTTCAAACGAAATGCTATTCATAGCACTTCAAACTTATGGGGTAAGACATCCCGATATGAAGTTCCTTTTAACATTATAAACTAGCATGAAAAGAGAATACAGCAGAAAGTAGCACAAAGACGAGATAAAATATTTGCAATGTAGTCGAAGTTCATAAAAAAATATTTACCTCACGGCTAATATTTTTTATGTAATAAACCAGCACAATCATAACAACCCAGAGAAGAACTAGTGTCAAGTTACTACATGTTGAGAAGTTTGAGATCTACAAGATCAAATCAGACAAACCCCAGTCAGACAAATTAATAAAAAAATGATAAACAATCAGCGAAAAAAAAAATTAAAATTAAAATGAGAAAACTCACCCTCTTAAATATGGATTTGCGATACTTCCCTGAATGAGAGCATTCAGAGCATTCACAGTGGATAGTCTTTGTTTTCTTTGAGAAAGCGCGGCACAACTGTAATATGGTATAAGGCACTAATGGCAGCGCCATTATTGTCAAGATAAAAATAGGGAACAAAGCACTATTCTCCTCAGAAGCAGCCATCGGTACCTTCTGCACCAAAAAATCCTATGTGGGCCGAAGTGACACTGAAAAGAAAAGGCCAGTCAATGGAATGCAGCAGCATGAATCAAACAATCCCACTAGTAGGGGGAAAAATACATACAACACAAAAATACTAAAAGAGCAATAGTAGATAAAGGTCTAAAATTGCACAATCGGGTATTAAGGCGTTTTCTGTTTGCGAGTTAAGGCGTAAGCCTCAAAATGAAACCATAAAATAAGTCGAAAAAATAAGAAAAATCATAAAGTAGGTAAAATCATAAGTCATAACATAACATCAAAATTTTTTTCTTCAAATGTCTATCTTTCAGTCTCTTGTTGAACATTATGTAAACCAATGTGTTCATCTTTATGGTAGCCAAGTGATTTCTTTGGACTGGAAAAATCTTCAAAACAATTAAGGCTACAGCCTCAATATTGCATAATTGTGTGCATTTCTGAGTAAGGCGATTAAGGCTTAGGCCTCATTACGATTTTTTTCCTTAATTCACTGAGGCACACCTCATTGCGTGCCTAAAATTGCACAATTTTAAACAATAAGTAGATTCACGATCACATTTGTACCTTTGCTTTATATTTTTGCTACATAATAACTAAAAGACTCTAGATATATCATATATCCAAAAACAAAAAAAAAACAAAAAAAAAAAGGCATTCTTCTTCTTTTGTGCAGTTTTCGTTAGAGCTTGGTTCGTAGGATTTTGGGACCCAAAGTTGTTTGGTAACAGAGAAAAGAGGAGGGAATGGATTGTGTAAAGGATTTCAAATCCTTCCAGGAACCCCAATTTTAATTAATCTAGACGCGAAGAGATCAGAGAAGGGAATCTATACCAAACACAATAAAAGAAAGATCCTCCCATTCCTCTACATATCCCTCCCCTATGTTATATACCTTTCTTTCCTTTCTATTTTTTGTCTCTCAAACAAGCATAGCTAGGGGGCTAAGTTTGATGCAAAGAGTGAACGTCAAAAATTTTGATATTAATAGCCTATTTGGAATGCCGTTTTGAGATTGTTTTTGGGCACTGTTTAAAAAGTTTTCTAAAACATTTTCTCTCAAAAAAGTCCAGGTCCAATTTACTTTTCAAACCTATAATCCAAACAAGGGCAATATCCTACTTCATCCCTGATTCAGAAATTATTGAGAAAAAATAATATCGACATATCTTCCTCAAAACACATCCTTAATCCAAAGTAAAAAATAAATATTAACCAAAATAATCCTAGACCATAGTTTAAGATTGATCCCAAATAAATAATCATCATCCTACGTAACCTAGCTAGGGAATACAAAAAATTAAAACACATCAGCCTAAATGAATTTGCTAAATTACCATAAGGTACTGAATACCAATCTAAACAACAAGTGGGAAATTCTCCAGGAAAAAAAAAATGCCCAATTGAATGCTAACAGCGGATCGACCTAAGCATCCCCAAAATTGAGTAGTGAAGCTCTGGCAAATTAGCAAATCAGTCGAATTATGCGAAAATCAGTTCAGACTTATCTAAATCGCCTAAATATAAGCATGAAAAAGGGAAATTAAATTCAAATCCAATAATTAAAAAAGAAAGGCAATTAAGAATCAACACCAATTGTTGCGCGCGCGAAGGTTGTGAAGATATGAATCGAAATCGGAGGACCGGAGATAGCAAATTCAAAGCAGAGGAAAAAGAAACGAAAATGATAAATGAAATTATTTTGAGCATGTATTACCTGGAGATGGAAGAAAACGAGCTTCCGATCTGATTCGGAGGCAGTTTTGTCCCAAGTTTGAGAGAGTTGAGAGAGAGACGAGAGAGAAGGGAAATGAGCGCCTTCTAAGAGAGGAGATTAGAGAAGGTGTCTCATTGGGCTCTGTTTGTCGTTGGGACTTTTTTTTTTCCCTAGATTTTTTGAAAAAAGATTTTCTATCATAGTTTTTTTTTTTTTTAGAAAAATTACTTATTTAGTCTCAAATTATACATAAAATTGCGTTTTAATTCCTAATTCTTTATTAATCACAAGGTTAATTGAACTTTTGAAAATGATATAATTTGATTTTTTTTTATTACATATAATTTTTCTTTCAAATTTAACAAAAACGCTCACGTGACATCTTCAAACTTATTCTATTAAAAATTTAATAAAAATGACCAAGTTGCCACCACTTAAAACAAAAACACACATTTTTGTATATTATTTAAGATTAAATAAGTAATTTATCTTATTTTTTATTTTTATTTTTTAATCTGAGTCTTTAGATCCCAAAACTGAATGGTAAACTTGACCGCAGCAAGTTGCATTTCCTCTGCGGTTTTCCGAATTTACCCTTTTATGCCGCAGCCAAAGCCATAGGCGGATGAGGAGGTAAGTGTTAATCACAATAATACAGTAGAATTGATTTCATAAAAAATAAAAAAATAATAAAAATAGGAGTAAATTTTTTTAGGAAAAAATAGGAGTACTTAAAGAGTATTGTTATTTGATATCTTAATATTTATCAGTTTCCTATCAACTCCTAATGATGTGACATCTTAATATATCAGTTTCTTATTAACTTCTAATAATGTGACAAATATGCATTACATTGCTGTATTAGAAAGTGAGACCCATGATTATAATTAACGAGAAAACACATCAATGCAGACTTGCAACATCACGAGGAACTGATAGGGAGCTAAAAAATTAGCATACCCAATATCATTTATGAAACAATTATTAAAAAAAGTCTTGTATACCTAATTATTTATTAAGCCTCGTAGTTTTTATTTTGTAAGGGACTTTCTTTTAACATTTAAAAAAAAAAAAAAAACTATAGAGGGAGAAAAGGGGCAAACGAATTGAATAAATGAGGAATCTTGGGGACATTTTTAGTTTCTTTTTTATTTTTCCGCTGAGGAACATATATTATTATGGTTGATAATTCATTGGTGTTCTTTCATTTCAACAGGCAAAACGATAAACGATGTGAACTAGAAAAACGACATAAAAAATTTGAGGAACAAAAATCAATCATATTAGCAAGCACAGACAAGGTAACAGAAAAACGACAACACAACGAAGTAATAGCATTGCCAAGCATAACGACACTATTCTTAGAAGCAACCTCAAAAAGGCACATAACCAACAACAATAGCATTAATAAGCATTAGCATAAAACGACAACAATGACAAAACGATGTAAACAAAAAAAATTAAGCAAAAGACTATTAGGGAAACGACAACGAAATTAGCAAACGACATTAACATTCAAAATAACATTGTTCTTGAACACGACGTCAAAAGAAGAACAAGCCGGTCTTAAAAAAACGTTGACAGAAACAACAACAATGATTGAACGACATAAAGCAACAATTGTCAGAAAAACCACAACAATCACAAACGACACTAAAATCAAACAATAGACAAAAAGATAAACGACAATCAGATGGTTTAGCTTAAAAGAGATTAATTATGTGTATAGTTAAGGAAAGTTTTAGAAAGAGAATTTAGTTCAAATAATAAATTGATGAAAAGAAAAAATCCACAAGGATTTATTTTTCAAATATCACGATAGTTGTGATATCTTTTTTTTTTCTTTTCAATTTTCATAATTTATAAAGATTTTTTTTTTCTTGTTCCAAATTGTTTGGTTGACCAGATTTTTTACTGTATTTTTAACTACTCATAGTTTAATTTAACTTGTTTTTTTGAATAAAAATAGACATCTAGTGGTGGTTGAAATTGTTTTTTCGTCAATAATTATATCTTTTAGATACTTTCATATCTCTCATTAAAAAGGAAAAAGAAAAAATTATAAAATTTAGATTTATGTAGGATTCTGTATTGTTTTCTTATTTCTTTAGAAAAATATTTTTTCTTCTTAAAAAGCATGCTAAAAAAAGATAAAAGGTTGAGAGATAAATCCAAAATGGATAAAATTATTTTTAAAAAATTAGATTTTTTTTTTAATTTTATCCTCAAATCTCATTTTCGCTCTATGCCCCCAATATTTTTACCTCTTTTTAATTTTCTCCCTAATCTCTTTCAGTTTTCTCCTCCTCCATCTTCCGATGCACACTCCGCTCGTTGTCTAACTTACACTTTCACGAAAACCAGACAACCAACCAAACACAAAGACAAGGCCGACCACCAACAAGCTCAGACTCTTCTCATCCATGGCGGCCCCAACCGAACCCACCCGTCAAAGGAACAATCCCATCTCCCACATCCTCCATTCCACCACCTCCAATCTCCTCTCGGTCTTCAACCCCACCGCCGCCGCCAAAACGACGCCGTCCTCCTCCTCTCCTCCTCCTTGTCCCCTTCCCGGCTCTGCTTCCCCCTCCCCATCCCCGACTCGCCCAAAGCACTCGCCTTCGAATCGTCTCGGCCCGACCAGGGTCCCTCCAAATCGGCCGTCGGAGGAGGAGTTTCGTCGCCGCCTGAATCCAGCTCAGCGTCGGCGTCGACGTCGCCGTTCCCGTCGTCGGTCAGGATTTCCGGGCTCAACTCCAGTCTTAGAGGCGGCGGACCCGCTTTTGTGGGCCAGGTGTTCAGTATGTGTGACCTTTCTGGCACTGGTCTCATGGCGGTTTCGACCCACTTCGATATACCCTTCATTTCCCAGAGGTTCGGTATCCTGTTCTTCTTTTTCTCTCCTTTTGTTTTTGGGTTTCAAGTTTCAACTTCTTTTCTGCTTTTGCATGCTTAAAAAGTCCAAAGCTTTGTTTCATGTGGGCAAAGATTTCACCTTTTCGACTTTTTTTTTTGTTTCAATTTGATTAATTTAGATCAAATGTTGGGTTTTTTTTTTATTCTGGGTACTTTGGATTGACTTAGTTTCTAGCCTGGATAAAGACGTTGAGCTTTTTGTAAAACTGGAAAATATGTACTGAAATGCTAATAAATGGAGGAGTTGCAGATTTTGTTTTAGCTGATTAGTGGGTTTTTTTGTTTTTTTTTACTGATTGTTTTAATTCAACTTGTAGAACGCCTGAGTGGCTTAAGAAGATGTTTGCAACAATTACCAGGAGTGAGAGAAAGGGTCCTGTGTTCCGTTTTTTTCTGGATTTAGGTGATGCAGGTATGCATGATTCTGCTTCCTTTTCTTTTTTTTTTTTTTTTCCCTATCTTCTCATTTCCTAGTTGCAATCCCTTTCCAAGATTAGAACTGTACTCTAAGAGGTTTATTACAGATAACCTTATCCTAAATCCTTTATTACAAGCACAACTCTCTCTTTTTTGTATTGGGAACATTGTATATGTATTTATAGAAAAGCGTATACATACACCGTTTAATACAGGATGTTCAAATTTAAGTTGATTCACTAATTCTATGGTGATGGTAGTGGCAAGTCTGTACTTATTTTGTTTGAATTTAGCAACAAACTTAACCTGCCTCCTGCTTCCCCTGTTTAATATAGTTTTCAGTATTCTTCTTCCTCATTATCGACTGTGTTTATGGTTGATTTGGATGATAACTTGTGTTATTAGTTTCATACGTCAAACGGCTGAATATTCCAAGTGGAGTGGTGGGTGCTTGCCGCCTTGATTTAGCATATGAGCATTTTAAGGTATTTCTCTCCTGTTTCCTATGGACAATTCTAGTTTTGGAGGTACAATTGTTGGATTGCTAGTTCCAAATATGTTTTAATCATTGTTTGTTTGCATTTCCTTATATTGCTTTGATTTGTTTAACAATGTCAGTTTGCACATCATCTTGTTACATATATTCGGAGAAACAGTTCAAAGATCATATTAGTCGCTTGTGCTGCGGTGCAAACTTGTTATTAGATTAAGACATGTTATTATTACTTTCTTAATTTTCAGAAACAGTGTGTTGTTACTTCGGTGATATGTTTTCCATATTTGCAAAGTGTGCCCCCATGTTATCCAGGATACATGCTCGAAAGAGTTCCGTATCACTCGTACTGTTCTTTAAACTTTTCTCCTCTCGTGTTATGTAGGAAAAACCTCACTTATTCCAGTTTGTTCCAAATGAGAAACAGGTAAGAAAGAGACTATATAGTGATTATCTTTTCTGATATATTTGCACTTGTTTTAAAGCCATGCTGCCCTTGCAGATCAAGGAAGCAAACAAGCTTCTTAAGACAATACCTCAGAATTCTGGATGCAAAAGGGTTGAAGGGGTTCCAGTTTTCAGTGCGCAAAACTTGGATATTGCAATAGCAACTATGGATGGGATAAAATGGTGTGTTCTCGCAGCTGTTTTTATATTTGTGTACTAGATATCAATTCTAGGATTTCGTTTTCGTTCTCAGAATATCTGATGCTTGATTGGTTACTGTTTATTTCCTCAGGTATACGCCCTACTTCTTTGATAAAAGCATGCTTGATAACATTCTTGAAGAATCTGTTGACCAGCATTTCCACGCTTTAATTCAAACTCGGCACATGCAGCGCCGTCGTGATGTGGTTGATGATAACTTGGCAGCAGAAGTGATTGAAGAGATGGGAGATTCCTTATGGGAGCCTCCAGAGGTAAGAAAATCAGTAGCCTAGTATTGCCCCTTGGAAATCCATAAAATGTTGGAAGCCAGCCATTATTTGGCCAAGGACCAAAAATATGAAGAATTAGGTTCTGTACCTGGTGACTTGAAAAAAGCAGCAACAATAAAGCTTTCCATTATGTTTTGTAATTGCAAAAGCGCTTATTATGATGGTGGAATATGCATCTTCCATGATATGTTTGCAAAAAGGGTGGCTTATATTTACCCATCGTGAAATTAATTATCAAGCATATAAAAAAAAAATCAAAAACAAAAGATCTGGTGTCGCTAACATCGTATTCTATAAAACTGCTCACTTTTTTTTATTTGTAACCGTCACATAATATTTTGGACAGGTTCAAGAAGTGATGGATGAGATGGGGAATCCAGGAATACCTTTGAGTGTCATTTCGAAGGCTGCTGAAATGCAGCTCCTTTATACTGTTGATAGAGTACTCCTGGGTAATAGGTGGTTGCGGAAAGCAACGGGCATTCAACCAAAATTTCCTTATATGGTTGACTCTTTTGAGAAAAGGTACACCTCATCCCATTTCGATATTCATTCCTTTTACCAATTCCCATAATGGATCTGCATGACGTTTCCCTTTCAAGATATTAGGTTCACTCGTTTAAAAATTGATTGTGTAGACGTGATGTATAGTTTGTGGATATACATAAACTGAAGCAGCTTTCATGTCTTGTGCCTTGTATGAAAATATTATGTTCGTTCTACTGCAGGAGTGCCGCTTCTTTTCACAGAGCCTCGTCAATAGCACGCTTAGCCAACTCCGAAACAGAAAACAGTAATAAAGATTTTCCGCATCCTAGCACTTCAGAGCTTGAATTCAAAGATGATGCTCAAACCAACCAAGAAACCAGACCTGATTTCCGGCTTCCTTTTGGAGATTGGTTTAATCTTCAGCTACCAAAACCAAACAATCAAAAGGAAGGTTCATCAAAAGAATGCACAAAGCAAAACATGCAGCCGAATCCATTTCTTCCAAAGATTACAATGGTTGGTATTTCAACCGGCGAGACGGCCAGATGAGCAAAGCCAGTTTGAAGAAGACAATGGAGGATCTAACAAAAGAACTGGAGCATATTGATCAGGAAAATGCCAATGGTAACAATAGTTGGAGTAACGAGTTCAGAGCCGAAGACAGGGATCCGCTTTTCGTGGCAAATGTGGGCGATTACTATTCTGGTGTGGCAAAGTCGGGTTCCACTCGATGGGTTCGTGGGGGAAACAACTAGAGAGTATTACTAACAGGGCTTATAAAAAATTTTTTTTTGCCCGACTGTGAATATTCATTCATCAAGAAAGAGAAAAAAAAAAAAAAAAAAAAAAGGAAAGGAAAAAAATAGACATTGTGAGATTCTTGATCTACCTACCTCATCCTTGTTGTAAAGAGTGACTGAAAGTAGACATAACAAGCGACTAGGAAAATTTTCCCCTGGTTGTTATAAAATGAGCATTTTATGAAATTTAGTTGGGATTTTGATGAAGACCCTTATCATGCAATGTTATCATTGTTGTTGTAATATGTAACATAAGAAAAAATGACTCTGTATTGTATATGCAGCACTTCATGAGGTGAATGATAAAGATAGTTGGAATTGGTTTTTTGGTCGTGTTTTTTTTTCAATCTTGTCTTTTATTTTGTTTGACCTTGAAGAACCAAACTAAAGTGATTGAGAGTCTCGGACCATTGGGTTGTTGTGGTTTGCCATTAAGGACAACAACAGGACAATGATCGAATATAGTTGATGTAGATGGCACAAAGACAGGCCAAAAATGTATCTTTAGATGTTCACTACTCCCAAAAAAAATATATATAGTAACAAAGTTACATTACAATCATGTAGAGAGAGAAAAAGCAAATGTACAATGAACATAAAACAAAATCTTGTGATGTTTGGTGGAGATGGTTCACTTAATTGGTGCTGTGAGTGCCATCTACTAATCTCCCAAGTTTGTGGCATTTACCATTCCCCCCACACCATTAAAGTGATGGTGGGTGTTTTCTCCCTCTCTCCCTCTCTCTCTCTCTCTCTAACAACAATGAATGGAAAACATCAGTCGTTTGAATAAAAGAAGCTAAAAGAAGAAAGATAGTGGGATGTGAGTTGCCTCTTAAGACCACATTCATTTGCTTTTTAGTGTTTGATAGCAGAGGTATCTTCATGACTATCACTAAACGTGTTCTCTTGCCGAACTTAAATGACTACTTTCACAAGCTCTCCTTTTCCCTTTCCCATTATCTTATATTTTTATTTATTTTTTATTTTTATTTTTTCAGTTCTCATTTATCTTAGATTTAGAATCGCCAATTCCATGAAGAAATTGTATTCTTAAGAAGATCCCATGATGATTACAACTGTTATACACATGCATTCATTCATCTTATCCAAACTTTTAAAGCTTGGCTGGCCCACAACTTTTTCTCTGTCTTGATGGATTGAATTTTCATTTTCCTATAAGTCTAATCTTATCTCAACCTAGTCGAAAAATAACGTATTACCTTTTATTTAGTATGGTGGAAACATTAGACATTTTTTTGGCTGTATATCTTATTAATTTCATTATTATTTTAAAATTTGTATCAAAAGGACACAATGAGAGTTGTAGTGACCAAACTCAATTCTATAATTATGTACAAGTTCACTCGTACACAAGTTGCATTGTCATGTAGTGTGTGTGTATATATATAGATGTAATGTTCATATGGCAATATAATATATATCTGATATGTTATATTAAATAATAACTAGGACTTCAATGTCGTTTCTCTCTCGTGGGTTTGGTTGGAAATATTGCAAGCAGAGAGAGAGAGAGAGGGAACTTTAGGCTTTATATAGTCAGCCAAGAGCCAAACCGAACAAAACAAGACATTTTTAAGTTATGGATCAGCTAATTGTTGTTCCTTTTGGGCCTTCCAACACGGTGGGAAAAGAATTTAGCATAAATAAATAAATAACAATGTGTGTTGCAATAAGGAGGATGACGTTAATCTTTGATGCAGAAATATGCAGTCATCATAAAAGCATCTTAATCAAACCTATAGCATAACATTATACTTTGAATTCGTACGTGATGAGATTGATTCGTGTCAATTTTTATGAGATCATTATTCATTAGATAAAACTCGCTCTTAAAAACCGGCTTTCAAACAGAACGACTCTAGGAGCTTAAAAATATATTAAATCTTTTATTTCTTTTTCAAGGTGATTTTTGATATGTAAGAATGTCCGCTTATTATTTGGACAATAATTAAACTGATAGTACTTTTAAGACATTTGCGTACACGTAATTTTGTGGCAAAAGAATACATCCACATTTTGCACGAAGATCTTGTCCACAAAAGAATACAACAACATTTTGCACGAAGATCTTGTTTCTAGAAGCATAATTATATTCTCTTTAATTGTTTCTCTTGTTCAGTGTTTGGTCTCGAAGATGCTTAGTTACTTTTAATCTGCTTTTGTTACCAAACAAAAGACACTTTTTAAGAGCACTTTTCCCTTCATCAATCTTACTATTATCTACTGGGTAAAATAAGTCAATTATTTGTTTAATCTTCTACTCATAATAAAGTCAAGTTAATTTGCAAGAATGTCAATTGGTGCATCTTTGGTGGCCATCATTGTTGCTTCCATCTTTTTCTTGCTTTTATAAAATCCCATTTCGAATATATATATATATATATATATATTTTGTTTTCCTTTTGCTCACAGTTAAAAAGTACCCTTAAGCACTTCTAAAAATTCCTTAGGGCAACTAAAGAATCAAAAACTAACCTCTAAATATGTACAAACATATATGAACACTTAAAAATGATTGTAGATATAATTTAAAGATCATTATTTTATTTTAAAATGTAGAGTTTGAATTTATATCTCTATATTTAAATCTCTTTATAAATTGGTGGAACTCCGTCTTTTTTTACATGTTATTATAACAATATATTATATATATGATTTTACCGTTATAATATTCTAAATCAAAAGTTATAAGTAGATAAATTTATAGTTACAATATTCTAAATAAAATACTATCATTGTTGCACAAATTTTTATGTATATATACCTAAACACTCAAAACTCAAACTCAAAAGGGAGAATAAACTTTACCATATATGCGCATTAAGTGCTCATCAAGCATGAAATCCAACATAAATTACAAAACAACAAATGCATTTAATACCCAAGTGTTTTGTTTCGTATAGTTTTAGCACTTAAAAAATAGAGAGATAGAAACGGTTGCATGCTTAGCCATAAATCCACATCCCGTTGTATAAGTATCGAGGTCTAAAATTCCAAACATGTACTTTTAAATTAAAAAAAAAAGATGAATACAAATAAAAATATAAGGATATTTCTATAATAGTTATAGTTATTTTTTTTTACCTTATCAGTAGAAGAAGTTTTTTAATTATTTATTAAATTTTAACGATCTGATTTATAAATGTTACTCTCACTTAGCACATATCATATGCTATTGAACTCTTGTTGTTTGCTTAAATATATAATCAAATTCTTATGGAAGAAGATAACAAGAAAAAATTGATCCAAGTTTGTAACAAGCAGAGGTCACGTGTCGATAAACACGTGCTCCAGCCAATGTTTCTGGGTAAAGCAACAGACACAGACAGAGCAACCTGTCCACCTGGATTGGTGACGTCACGGAAGTTCCTCTTATTTTTCTCTTGCAAAGCAAGTAGGAAGCACGTTTTCTAATCTGGTCCCGCACGCACTGGATCTAATCCTTTGCGACCGGCTTAACTTCACTTGCAGTGCGTATCAGTAACAACCAAATTAGTCACCGTTTAAATTGCAAAAAAAGATTCGAAAAATAAAAAAATAAAAAAATAAAAAAGAAAGCAGCTTTTGGGAAGAGCAGAAAAAAAAAAAAAAAAACGGCTCCAGTTTCATCACCAAAGAGCCATCACCGCATCCGAAACTGAACCGACAGGGATTTAACTGAAATCACCCGACGTGTTCTGTGCAGGACAAATCCCAGCAGAGGAACATTTTCTTTTTCCCTTTCTGTCCCTCCCAGGGTGGACGTGGGACCCACCCAAATCAGAGAAATGTGGGACCCCCTTGGTTTTCTACGGTTCCGATTGGTTTCAGCCAATCAGACTACACGTGGTTTAATCTCTGAAAGCCCCGAGGCTTCCAACCGCGGCGTGCCAGAGAAGAGAAAGAGAAACTGCTTTCAGCTTTTGCATTTAATTTCTCATTTCTTTTTTCTTTCTTTCTTTCTTTCTTTTTTTTTCCTTTTTCTGTTTTTTTTTTTTGTTTATCAAAGGCAAATTGGCATTGAATTCCAGAGAAAAAGAAAGGAAAAATAAAGAAAATGGTTTGCTTTTTGGGGAAGAGGGAGATTGCCAGATTGGGGTATCCTTATGGATTTTGTGGTGGGGTCCATCGTAAGTTGCAACTCTATGCTCTAAGCGCGTAAGTTTTACACTCCGTTTTGATTATTTAACTCTTATCTTAAATTTTTTATTTCAATTTTAATTTTTTTAAAAAAATTAATAATAATTATAATTAATTTTTAAAAAATCAATCAATTTTAATTTAGAAATTTAAACTCTAACCGTGATATCAAATAAAGACCTAGACGATAACTTTCTTATGTGCCTATATTCAGTCGCAGAGAAATATGTCTTTTATACATGATCTTAATTTACATCAATTTTATTCGTTGTTTATTGTTGTGATGTTACTAATTTACGTATCATATTTTAATCACAGAGAGATGCATCCTTTACACATAACCTTTATTTACACCAATTTTATTCATTGTTTATTATTGTGATGCTACTAATTTATGTATCATATTTTAATATAATTAATTTATGTGGTAATATTTTAAATATTTATAGTAAAAAAATAATTTATATATTACATAAATTAATATTTAAAAATTAATAATAAAATTAGTATCCTTAATATTTTTTTCTTTTTAATAATGCTACATTAATGATCCTAATTTTTGAAAAGTGGAGTTTCAAACTTTAGGCCTCGAGGCTAGATGTGAATTTATGGCTAAACAAAGCATGACACATGGTGTTTTTATTTTTATTTGATAATATTAAAGGCATCAAGATTGTCTTATATCATATTTAAAGATTGTTATATTAATTAAAATTAAAATATTAAATTTATTTTTTAAAAGTAATAATTTGTGGCCACGTAAATTTGGTCTCTAGGGGGAAAAAAAACAAGAAATTTCTGGATGGGAAGAGGAATGGACAGAGTCTCTTCCCGAAACTGGGAGAGGGGGGAGGAAGCACCCCCTACGACACCGCCGTATGAACGACACATATAGGCCATATAGGGAACTCAGTGATGTTGCAAGATATTCGTACTTGGCGACCAAAGGAGTTAGTGTAGTGGCTGTAGGGCCCACAAGAGAAGCATGAAAAATGGAAATTGTCAAGATTGAAGAAAGATAAAATATTCATTTGAAGGGTTAAATTGTCAATACACAGATGGCTTCAATTGGAACAACGGTGGAGAATGGCGGTAATGGACAATGTTACTTGTGTGTCGTTTAGTCAACACAAACGACAATGGGTGGATTGCTAGTGTAATAGGAAAAAAAAGTAAAAAATTAAAAAAATTTTAAAAAAAATTAAAAACTGAATTACACCCAGGTAGGGAGATGTGCTGACACACAAATTTTGGAATCCTTTTTGCAAAGTCTTTTAGGGATCCACTTTAAAGTAGCAGATCTCAATCTCCTCTTGGCAGGTTCAAATCCTTCGCAAATGTTTGCCAAATCCCAATCTCTTTGCGAAATAATAACACGAGAAGAACTGCAATTAACATTGAGGCTCTGTATTTTCTGGTCTCATAGAAGACATCATGACTTAACAGAAAAGCCAAGCTCCCCATTAGGGGGGAAAAAAAAAAAAAAACCCAATTTTTTTATTTTCGGATCTAAACACTTCCCTTTTTTTTTTTTTTTTTTGGAGACCAATTGAATTTTCACCTTTTCTGTTTCTTGCTTTCTTCCTCTACAAGCCCATAAGCGCCCTTCTCTCTCTTCTGAATCTTCCGAATTCAACACAAGGGTAACGAAAATGTTTGTTTGGCAACTTCTAAAAAAAAATAAAAATTACATTTTAAATGTATACTTGTTTGATTTGAAAAGAAAAATAATAGTTTCCAGATCTGGAAAAATAAAATGATAACAAAGGGAGCAAGCTCTCCGGCACCGAAGAAAATGGTGGTGGAGTGATCGATCGCGCCAATGACTGAGAAGAAAATAAAATCTGAGATCTACATTTAGATTTTGACACAGAGGAGATTTGTATTCAAATCCAAACAACTAGAGAGAGAAAGAAGTTAGGAGAGAGAGGGATGAATAGATAAACCCACAAATTTCGTTTGAGGGTTGCCGGTGTTGGAGTTTTGACAGATCAAAAAACTGGGCTTTGGTTCGTTCGAATCTGGGAGGCAAAATACGTTGCTGTCTACAACAGTATTCCATATATTATATATATTAATGTTGATACCAGTTTTTTAAACTTAATTTGGAATTGTTTGAGCAAAAAAAAAAAAAAGTATTTAAGAACTACATTTTTCACTAAAAAAAGATGATAATGACAGGGTAATTATTAACTATTAATCTTTATTGGTTAATAGTAGTTAATATGTGTTATTTATTACTTTATTTTTTCTCATCATTAATTTTTAGAGATATTTTTGTGGTTTATTGCTAGGACTTTTGCATTTGTTTACACTACTTTTTTATATTTGAGTTCATCTCAAATTAAATTATACTTTTACATCTTAAGTTTTGTCTTTTTTGTAAAAAAATCAACAAAATCTATATCTGATTTTTAAAAAATTAACCGACTCTAATTTAAAAATTTCATCTCCAACTAATTTATCAAATAAATGCTAAGAATTTGATTTATCTTTTAATACATTTTGATCAAAATTACAAGTTCTATACAATGTAATTATTCAAAATGAGGAATGAAATGGATACCGGAAAAAGGCTCTCCGCCCCTCCTTATAAGAAATAAGAATGGTTTTAAGAAAAGGGCGTGAGGGTGGGAAAGCATTCCCCATCCCTGTCGTGCTGTGTTGCCATTATTAATTAATATTTTTGTTTCATTAATGTTTGAACACTTAATAATAGGGTTTGAATAATAGAGGTCCATTAATAAAAACTGGCCGGACTCTATCATGTAATAAGACACTTCATTATATGGTTATTGTTATGAAATTACATCTATTCATTTTTAGACATTTGGCAGGTGATTATTATCCAAAAAAAAAAAAAACAGCAGCAGCACCAAAGTGTGGAAACATTCAATGAAATAAACATGTTTATGTTTTTTTTTTATCTTTTCTTAATGTCTGTGTGGGCTTTTTTAACCATGCATACTATATAATTGGAGGCCAAAAAGTGTAAAAACATTATAACTAAAACAATAATTCAAAGATATATACCTTTTTGAGGGGCAATTACTAAAATACTCTTAAGCTTTAAGATAGCAGAAATTTCGTTTTAAGATACCAATTATAGAGGCCACGTCATAAATTGAAAATCAAACCCCAATCGCGGAGAGTGTTGTTGGAGACAGTTGGAAAGGCATGTAGGCTACTGTTCAGACATGCTGCGGCAAATGCAACCCCCCCAAGCCCCCCCCCCCCCCCCAAATGGCCCTTGGCACTTCGCCCTTGGGAGGTGCCTTTCACGTTTACATAACTAGCGTGGCGCAACTCTCACTAATTTTAAACTCATTTTAAAAAAAGAAAAAAAACACTACTAATTTTCAAAAGAAAAGCTTTATGCGTAGGCTCCCACTGACCAATCATATTGCGAGTACTCCTCTGGTACTCTCGTATGTACGCCACTTCACTAGAACTGGATGGGCCCCCTGTTTGACAATTTCTCGAAGTCAACTCAAAAGGCCAAAGGCTGAAAGTTGGGTTCCTTCCGTCTGAGAAAGAGTCTTTCTCTGTCCTCAACCTCCAAAGTCCATGAATGAATACCCAAAAGAACATAAATGATAAAAACCACCCTTTTTCTCCTTTTTTATTATTATTATTTTCTCTCTCTCTCTCTCTCTCTTTTTTTTTTTTTTCCTCTCTGTAACAATAAACCCCTTTATCTTTAAAAGTACAGATACCCATTTCTTTCCTTTTTTTTTTTTTTTTTCTCTTTTCCATTTTTCTTAAAATTGAGAAGTAGAATATGTTGTTGTTTCACTATAAATAATTAATAATTTTACCAAGTCAGTGCTCCACCAATTTCCCCTTACCACAATCTCTCTGCGCCTCTGTGATTTTACTCACACCCAAAAGTCAGCGCCGTCCTTTCTTCCCTTCTTTCTCTCTTCCCACCTTTGCCTAACCCAGCTGCCTTATTCAATCTCCCAAAAAAAAAAAAAAAAAAAACAGTAGCGTGGGCGAGAATTTCTAGGCAAACCCCCCCCCCCCCCCCCCCGAGAAAAACGGCTGAAATGGAAGACGATTGGGGTCTGTATGCTGTGGTCCGGAGCTGCAAGTCATCATCAGCCACGGCGTCCTTGTCGTCGTCGTCCATGGAGAGCGGAAAAACGACGTCGTTGGAGGAGGGCGGCTGCAATAGTAGTACTCTTTCTTGTCTGGCCTCTTTGACATTCGAGGAGGAAAAAGACCAGTTTTCCTTTCCCCAGCTGGGTACTCATCAGCCCAGAAACAACGCTTTCCAAGAATTGCAACAATTCTTCCACAAATCACCCTCCTTTTTCCCCACCACCGCCACTAGCCGTGATATTATTCTTCCAAATTCTTCCATTTCTCATCTTGGAGGATCTAGTCATGCCCAACATCAGCTTCAACAACAACAACGACAACAAGAAGCTCAGCATTTCAGGCCTAAAAACGGTGTCGTTGTTCCCTCCCTATTCGCGCCTCAATCCGGCTTTACGGCTAATTTTCAAGCTGAACAATCACAAGTGCAACAGCAGCAGCAGAATAATCTGGTTCAGCACGGGTTTCATGCTCCTGATGACACTTTCGGAGCTACTAATTCTACTATTACTTTAGAAATGTCATTACCCAACCTTAATCCAGCATCTCAGAACCCCAGATCAAGAAAAAGGTTTTTTTTTTTTTTTTTAATATTTATTGTGTGCTTATTAGTCTGATTATTTCGTTTGCACGCTTAAGAAAAGAGAAGAAATTAACACGCTTTTGTTTTATCTTTTTTACAGAAAGAATCAACTGAAGAAACTCGTCTGCCAATTAACTGCAGAGAATCTTAACTCTGACTTGTGGGCATGGCGTAAATACGGCCAAAAACCAATTAAAGGTTCTCCATACCCGAGGTAAATATATTCATTACTCGCCTAATTAAACTCATATATATACATATATGTGTATGCATATAGCCTCCTTTTTCTTCTCTGAAATTAAGTGTTTTTTTTTTTTTAAGGAATTACTACCGATGCAGCAGCTCGAAGGGGTGTGCGGCGAGGAAGCAAGTGGAGCGCAGCAACCAGGACCCTGAATTGTTCATCGTCACGTACACAGGCGAGCACATTCACCCTCGCCCGGCTCACCGGAACTCGCTCGCCGGCAGCACCCGACCCAAGACCACCACCACGGCACCGGAGGTGGGGGCGGCGGCGGCTCAGAATGACTCGGCTGATCCCGTGTCGTTCGCGGCCGCGGCTGCTGCTAATTCGTGCTCCTCGCCGCAGTCCGGCGGGAGCCTGTCCCCCACCACGCCGCTGTCTGCGGAGCAGATTGCGGAGGAGGAGGCGGCTGCGGCGGCGAAGCGGGACGACGAGGAGGAGAATCTCGGCGACGGCGACGACGAAGTTGACGAGACTATTCTGATACCGAACAACAGCATGGGGTTGTCGGATGAGTACTTTTTCCATGGGTAGGAGCAGCTGGGTTATAGTCCTCCTGGTGCTGCATGCTGATGATTGGGCCTTGTTTAGTAGGTCCACCGGAGCCGCCGCATCGGTGGCCGGTAGCCAGTTGGTGCCGGCATAGGTTTTTTTTTTTTTTTTTTTAATATGAAGATGAAGAGGTGAGAGATTCTTAGATTGTATAGAAAGATATAGAAGGAATCTTTTTCCTCTCCTCCACTCCACCCACATTCTATATGAGTTGGTTTTAAATTTTCGAAAATGAAATACATTAGTTTTTTTTTTTTTAATTTACTGAAGGTGTTTATGCTTCTCTTCTAATTTTCATGGTGGTGATGAAATCTTGTGCTCGTGGTGACTCAGCATGAAATGGGAACAGTCCATTTAATTTCGACCATTCTTTTTTTTATAGATCAAAATTTCAAAAAATTTTCTGTTAAAATTTAAATGTAATTACTTGACCATTTCATTTTTATGAAGTTATCGTCAAAGAAGGTATTCCAATTTTTTAAATCTAAACAAAAAAAAAACCTTTAATATTAAAAATAAATAAATAAATAAAACATAGAGAGAGTAAAGTTTTTCAAACACCATACATGACGTGATAAGGTAAATCGTAGCAAAAGTTAAATAAATTTGGTATTTACAAAATATTTTTAAAGTTTATTTTTATTTGTAATTTGATTATATAAGGTGCCAAGTATTTAGCATTAGCACTACAATTTTTTTTGTTTGTTTCCCAACGTGGAACAGTGTCTTGCATCATCACCCATGATGGCCAAATGGGTCTAATATTGTTCTTTTTTGCGGGGTAAGAATTTATATTAGCAAGTAGCTTAATTAACAATAACAATAATAATGTTAAAAAAATTAACAATAATAATAAATCGAAATGGACAAATTCAGTAAAAGGTAAAATTTGATACGCTTCACAATCACATAGCTGGTATTTATGGAATTCGATTTTTTTTTTCCTCCTCCTAAAATCAGACATAATATAGATTGGCCTGCTATTTAGCCAAAATAAATAAATAAATAAATAAAAAGAATGGCCTGCTTGATAATATATAGTAATATTATAATCAAGTGAATCCTAGGTGACTGATATCACTGACTGCTCTCTGTTCAAAGGTTTGATTTTCAGAGGTTAACATCCATGTCAGCAGAATTGGTACCCAATATTATTGTTTTTAATTAATTTATTTATTTTGTTAAAGGTGGCAGCCAACATTCAACAAGATAAAACACTGTTCTAGGATGGGATGGGAAGTGGACAAATTTATTTTTCTATTTGTTGTAAAATTATGTTATCATGATTTTTTTTTTTTAAAAAGGAAAATTCTATAGTAGGACATGAACAAATAAGCATAATGATATGATAGATTTTTAAGTCATCATATTTTCATTAAAACTTTGTTAAATTATCACATTTTAATTAGAGACGTAAATTAAGTCTGATTGTCCTGAACACAATAACATATTATGAAAATTTTCAAATCAAACACAATATAATCTTGTGAAAAAATGAGCACAACATGAAAAGATAAATCGAGTCGAGCTCATATTTTGAGTACAATAGACTATATTTTGACACGAGAAATAACTCGATTTAAGTACCGAAGACCCTTTGAGTATTATGGATAACATAATGAGTATGATTTTTTAATTTATAAAATAATTATTAGTTATTTATACATATTATCGTTGAACGATTTTGAAATGTCTAGAAAAAGAATAATATATTTGGATATCACACCCATCTAATCCATTTTATTTTACTTTAAACAAATTTGTTATTCCATATGAATTATTTCATAACAAAAATCAAAATTTCACTATCTAAAAAAGTCTACAAAAAAGGAGGACTCAATGGGCTCGAAGGACCTGTTATGGCAGGTAACATATAGACGCAAGCACAACAGTACGAGCCGTGTTTGTGCTCATGGATTAGACACGAAGTTTTAATAGACCGGCGCTAATACGGAACCAAGCATGTGTTTGGTCTAAGTGATTAGGTGTTTGACTTTTTTTTTTTTTTTTTAAAGGATATAAGCTTGAGGGGAAAAAATAGATGATTATGTAGTTTTGAACGTTTATTTGAAAAATAGAACATTTTTAACTTCAGAAAATGACCGAAGATTATTAAGATATTAATTGAAATGATTGATAATTATTTAAATATTGATTGATTCATTTGGTCAATTAGTGATTTATCATAAAATATTATAAAAATTTTAATTTGTAACATTCTTTCTTCTCAAATTTTCAAAGTTTACGATTTTCTCCTTTTAGTTAAATTTTTGAAAAAAAAAACACATAATACTTGTTAACAATACGAGTTGAAGGTATTAAATGTGAAATTATGAAATTACCCTTATAATTATATTAAAAGAATAAATATTTATGATTAATTATAATTTTTTTCTTATACCTCTCTTTTGTGAATAATGAGTACCATTTGGTAAGGATAACGAGTGTCACTTATATTATCAAAGAGTGTCACTTTAAAATTTTTATATTCAACACCATCAATTCATATTTTCAAAGAGTGTATGTGTATTTTTTCATAAAAAATTTAGTTAGAAAAAATTCAACATGTTTCAAAATTCGGGAATGAAAAGATGTTAGTTAAAATTTAGAGGGCATTTGACGATAATGTGAGAAGTTCGAGCGATGGAAAGTGAATTTATCTTTTTCATATCTTATTACACCATATAATTGTCATTAAAAAAAAAAAAAAAGGGTGCTATATTTTGGGACAATCTAGTGGGTGGTGACTGGTGACAGTTGTCGGTTCCACGCAAGGGATGAAGGTTGTCAAAAAGAGAGCGTGACCGGCTCCGGTTCGGCCGCCTTTATCACGAGACAAGCGCAAGATCCTCTTTTGTCTTTCCTTTTTTTTTTTTTTTTTTTCCCCAAATATAATTTAAATACAAATATCTTTTATCTGTTCAGACTATTGCTCGTTCTAGGAGACTTGTGCTAGTGGTTCCTACGGTCAAATATTTTTTTATTGTTTTGGATGTTAGGGTTGGTCAAATATATTTTCTTATTCTAGTTATTATTATTTTTATTTTATAAAAAAAAGATTAGATTTTTTTATTATGGGATGAAGATTGGTAATGAACTATCTTTATTTGGACGAGGAAAATTATAAGTTAATAGTGTTAGTTGTTGTTTGGACAACTTAGAAATAATGGGTCATTCATAAACATGGGTAATGCAATGAATATCCAAAAAGCATTAATTTAGTAGTGCAATTCTGCAAGTTGTTAGATTATCTTATCTTCGATTGAAGGCAATTACATTATGAGGAATGATGATTGCATATCTCTAAACCAACGTCAAAACACCTTTAGAAAAGACGGAAACAAAACAAAAGAAATGGGAAAAAAAAATATATCAGAAGGGAATTTCAATATAAAAAGGTTTTTTTTTTCCACTAACTATAGCGAAAAGTTTTTTAGCAATTGGATTAATTTTTTAACAGAATAGGTATCGTATAGCTAAAAAAGTTTCCCACCATATTAAATATTTAAAAGATAATTTAATGATTAAAGTGTCTTGTTACTGAAATTAGTAGTGAAAAATAACTTTTTTGCAATAGAAATTTCAAACTATAAGGGTAAGTATTCTTTATATATGATTATTGTTTTGTTTTCTAATTAAATTTCATTCCCACGAAAAGTATTGAAGTTGGCCCAAAATTGTTTTATGTAATGAGAATTGTTTGATTGCCCTAGACTTTTGGTGTAAAAGTGTTCATAGATTGGGTAAAAGTACAAATAGGTAAAAGAATTCCCATCTGTAATATATTAGTCAGGTTGGTTGTCTTTTAAAACATAACAATTATTGGGTTTAACCAGAAGAAACATCATTGAGAATAATCAGATTTGGGTAAATTACTAGATATGGACACATCGACTGATTATCAATTAGCAAATAACACCCGAAGGTAAAAACAAGTACATTAAATTAGTTCGTTACAAACAAGGTGAAATCACTGCTGCCCTACATGGAAAAAAAAATATATATATATATATATTAATATTTTCTAACAACATAAGTTTTAATCATCAGATTTTTCTCATATTTCACTAAATTTTCATATTTCAATTAATCTGATTTTATCTTGATTTTATCTGATAGTAAAAAGCTATATCCTATCAATGAGGTATTTTAGTATCCTATTACAAAAATGCTAACGGGAATATAATTCTTCAGTATAAATAAGATATCTTAGACAGGAAGTATGCAAAAATGGTATAACAAGGGACGGAAAAAAAAAAAAAAAAAAAAAAACAACTCAAGATTTCATTGAAATTTCTCTCTATTTCCCTAATTTTCATCCGTCCTACGATTTGATGAGGTATTTTATACTTGTTTTGATGGATATCTCGAGGAACAAAATAGAGAAAATATTTTATTTAATATTTTTCTTGTAACCGACAGACCTGACAAAACCGATAATTTTGTTATATCCAATCTCTGTCTCCACCTAGAATGTACTCACACATATTTATTAAAGAAAATTTTAAAATCCAAATCTCTCTATTCTTTTTGTTTTTTATTATCGTAACTGACAAATCTGATGAAACCGATAAATTTTGTCGATATCCAATCTTCTATCTCCACCTAAAATGTACTACACGCATTTCTTAAATAAATTTTGAAAACCAAAATCTATTCCTTTTGTATTCCTATTTCTCTTTTTCAAAAAAGCTTTACACGTTAGTAATATTGAGATGCCAGCCCCTTACACTACTTGGTGTAACAATTTTTGAATCACATATTGGCTTAAAACATCTAACTTGTCAAGAGTATGAAAGTGATTTTGATATTTATTTTTTTAACCAAAAATCAATACCAACGAATGCAAGAAACTTAAACTTATTTTCCTCATTCCTTATTTTGTGTAGGACATAACAAACTATTATTTTAATTTTCTGAGTAAACTCATGATTAAATAAAAAAAAAAAAACACTTCTCTTTTTTCATTAGTTTTTCCTTCCCTTTTATGTGTAGCAAACACACCTTAAATATACTTAAACGGCTCATTTATTTATGCATGTTTATTGAGTTGAATTGAAAATAAAATTATAATACGACAAAAAACTTAGGCCGAGCGGTAATTCCACTTGTTCCCTATATAATAAGTCATGTGTTCGATTTTGACCATTGTGTGGTTGAGGTATATAACAATCACTTTAAGACGATTCATAACCATGCATGATTATACCACTATATAGTTTATTTAGGTACGTCATCTTGTATTTTTCGAACTCTTCTTTAGGGAAAAAAATGACTAAGCAATAATTTCCCAATAGTTTAAATTCATAACTCAATCTAATACAAAAAATTAGTGCTAAACACACAAATTCTATTCCCAACTCTTTTTAGACCAATATTATGACAGTGAATTGTCACTTACATACCATAATAAATGCAAACAATAATATTTTATTATTAATGACTTGACAATCTTATAATATAAAAAAAATAAAACTCATATATACATCGATTGATTTAAAATATCATAGTTAGAGTTATTATTTTTAAACATCATTCATAGAAAAATACACAAAAAATCAGAAAAATAAAGTGTTGGTGATGAATGGTGTGGTAAGAAAATAAATTAGTTTACCTTAATTGAGTGTAAAGCAAATTGTTGTTGCTCATTCAGGCAGGCCAATGTTGACCACACGGACAACATCTTTTCATGAATTTGTCCATCTTCCTTTGACCATTTGATTTTCAGAGTCAAATAGCAATTTTGAAACACGCCGTGGCAGGATAAGGTTTTTATTTATTTATTAAAAAAAAAAAAGAATAAGGGTTTTTTTGGGGCCCTAAAGTGACGTGGCAGACAATGACTTGCATTGACTGGAGTAACGGTACCGATCCACCGAACAGAAAACATATTTTTTCCACTCGCTCAATTTTCCAAAAACCGCACTCTCACAGCGGCGACTGTGAGTAAGGAATTAGGATTATGATGAAAAAAAGGAAGGAAGGAAATAAGTTGAGGGAAAAGGGAAGAGAAATTGATTGAGTTAATTATTTGATAAAAAAAAAAAAAGAAAGAAAAGGAAAATATGATGAAAAAGTATTATAATAATAGTCTATTTTTTTACTTTTTCTAAAAATGAGAGAAAAATTAAAATCTATCTAATAATTATTAAAATTATTTTTTTATCTCAATTTTAAAATAAACTAATATATAAAGATAAATAAAATAATAATTACACAACTTTTTAATTTTCTTTCAATTCATGATAAAATCAAACATCATATTAGAAAAATAAATTTTTTTTTTATTTCTTATTTTCTCTCCTTTTTGTCAAACATAGATTAAGGAAGAGAGTGAAAAAAAAAAAAAATAATAACACACACACACATATACATATATTAGAATTGGGAAAATTCTAGAGAGCGCGGTACTATCGCTGGAGAGGGTTTCGATGTAAGAACAAAAAGAATACATATATAAAGTTTCTAACTTGAACTAACAAGCAAGCTTGAACTTGAAAGAAAAAGAAGAAGAAGAAGAAGAACTCCAAGCCCTTTGTTTTCACGGCCTTTGTGGTGTTGGCTCGCTCCCCAACACGACACAAAAACAACACGAAGGGGTTTGTACGGGGAGGAGAGGAGAGGCGGCGGAGGGTTTTCTTTTTTACATGAAAGTGTAGGAAAGATGTCGACGCATCTCGGTGATTATACCATCATCAAAGAAGGAGAGGCTGAGATTTTGATGCACGCTAAAAATGAAGTCCTTTACAACAAACCCCAGCAGGTGTCCAAATTTCCTCTTTTTAAAATGATTTCGTATTGTACTGATTGCTGTTATGGAGTTTCCGAATTGGAATTTTTGTGGGTGGTTCTTTAATTGGTTGCTGGTAAAATAGTTTAGGAACGAAAAAAGATTAATTTTTTAATTGCAGAACTCTATATGTTGTAATTTTTGGTAAGAAGAATCTCTCTTTATCTGATGTTTTAATTAGATTTCAGGAAATAGAAAGACTTGAGATGATTTTGATGATTAGATTATTATTGTTATTATTATTATTATTATTGTTATTTAAAAAAAAAAAAAACCTGGAACCTGAAGGAACAAACTTTATCAGTAGAATAAATGCTAACTAAACTTAAAAGGAGTATTTGTTTGGACAGGCATAAAATGCTTCTGGAATGTAAAGAACTTGTTTTTAGTGTTAACAAAGAAGAGAACTGTTGATATTGGTTTATCAGGTTACACTGTTGTAGTTAACTTAGTTTCAATTCTATCGGGTTGGTGATCTTTTCAGCTTGTTTTAAGGAATTAGGAATAATGCAATTTCTTGTTCTGCATTTGCAAACGATTTTTCGTATTCTTTGATTTCGTATTGCCATGGCTTAAGCAATCTGTTTTGTTTGGACCAGAATGGATTGAGAATGCAAACAATAATATTGAAAGGCTAAAGATGTTATCTTGGCAGTTATCTTCTCCATCGGATACTCTGTTTTATGTTTTCTTCATTTTGCACCAACTGATTTACTATAATTAGCGCCAATATAGCTTCTCTTTTCTTGGAACATTCTGTTCATCTTAAGCATGTAGAGTTACCCTGAAGTTTGAAGTGTTTTTTTACGAGTTGGTTTCTTGCTCTGCACTAGCTTTTAAGTGCACTTCTCTGTCCCCGGTAATTTTCGGATCTGCTGCGATTAACGCGGGATATTGTATCTCAGGAACTCATGTAAACCCATTGGGATTGGAAATCAGATGCTCCCATGGATATCATTTGGGACATCATGCGCTGCTGGATAAGATTCTTTTTACTTGATGCTTGCAGAAAGGAGTTGCAACTGATATAGTATTGAAGTGACGATAATCAACTAATCATTAATGTTAATGTTTGAAGGTCAAAAACCACCCAGTCAAATCTCAACCGCTGGATCAACCCGGAAGCGTTATACTCGCTAAAGAAGCCGTACTTTAAGTACGTCACTGACTCATTTTCCTCGTTGACCACCCTTGTTAGAGTGTTGTAACCAAAAGTTTTCTTTGCCGATATATATGTGTTTTACGGTCTTCTTTTGACAGGCCAATTTGGCAAGAGCTGCTGCATCTCTCAGCAAAAGCACAAGCCAAGAAGGTTGCTCGGTTCCTTCCAAATCCCGAGAGGCACTGGGGCCCAAAGCTCTGGGCGGGTCGTCAAATCACCACAAAACACGTATCTCTCTGCTAGGTGAAGAGGTTGTGAATGGCATTCTGAACCAGGAAGATGGTGAAGAACCTGAAGCCAAGCATCAGAGGACGGAGGAGCCGGACTTGGCTTCATGAAACGAAATCCGTCTTTCGGGTCTGTCGATGTAATGGAGCTGCCCGCAAGCCCCGTGAGAAGAGAAGTTTCGTTTTCCGGAGGGATGGAGGATGTCTTGTGTCATCAGGAACTGCTTTATATGGTTCCTTTGTGAGCAAAAATTGCCATGGATTATGTGGAGCTGCATAGAAGAGAGTTTTTTACGCAAAAATTTTGGTAGGTAATGGAAAAGTGTAGCGTTACATATTTTACTTCGTTTAAATCGTTGAAGTTGTCATTATTTATTTAATTATTTTGACTAAATAATCGTTAAAGTTATTAAATTTGTTCTGACTGGCTACATATAACGTGCACCGTGAAGAGAAACATCAATACCAACATTTTTTTTTTCCCTCTTTAATTTAGTGAAGAATTGTTTTTTGTTTTGTTTTTGTTTTTGGAAAATTTGTTTCCGTGGTCTTTTTTTAGTCACCTATTTTAATAGATAATCAACCTTTTTTTGTTTTAGCCAAATGTTCATTTGTCATTTTTTCTGATTCGGTCAATCAGTAATTGATTATGAAAATTGATGATTTACGTTACAATTACTCAATGATTAACCAAATAAATAATATTATTATATATTCAATCATCAATTAATCATTTAATTAAACTAATTGATCATTTTAAGAAAAAAAATTACATTTTTTAAACTAATTTTTAAAAGTTTCGGTCATTTATTATTTTTTTTTAAAGGTTATTTATCTTTAAATCCCTTTGTTTTTGTTTTTGTTTATTTTTCTTCTTCTTTTTTTAATTGTTTTATTAGGCATGTTTAGTTTGCCAGTTGTATTTATGTTTTGTTAAACTATATTTTTTCATATTAATTTTTTGTCTTTTTTCTGAAAAATCAACATAGATTATTATAACTAATTTTTGAAAAATTAACTTACTTTAATTTAAAATTTTCATTTCCAATCAACTAATCAAACGCAAACTCAATCTTTCTGGTTTTTGGCATCCTTTTTCAGCTCTTGAAGATGCCACAAATTTGCAATTTGAAGGTTCGTTAGTCCCATGATCTCCTCTACGCTGCAAAGAAGATGTCGTTTTCTAACGTGGACGACATCAAAATCAAACTTTCAGATAAGAATTGTCGTCGTTTTAATGAAAAATAATTTGTATTTTCCGGTAAAATATGCAAGCGTAACGTCGTTTCCCCGAAAACTACATCCCCTCAAATTTTGACCTGATAACACGAGTAAAATCCTACCGGTAGGTACTTCCAAAAAAAAAAAAAAAAAAAAATCCTACTGGTAGGACTAATAGATTTCGAATTTTAAAAATGTTTAAAAATCTCCATTAAATTATTGGGTATCAATCTATTATTCTTACGAGATTATGGCATTTTTATTAAGTAAAAACCCATAAATGTTTTTATAATTTATCTAAAAGTAAAATAATGCACCACAAAACTCTTGAATAAAAGTAACAAGGACATGTCGTTTCTAAATCATACGCAGGAACCACACTAAATTTTCAAATGCAAAGGGAACAATTACGACGTCAAAATAAATGAACAGTGGTTGACGTTTTTTTATTATTGTTATTATTATCATCATTATTACAACATGTGGTTTCCAACCAAAATACTTCTTTTATCATAAACGTCACTACAATGAACCGCACATCTTTCTATTAATACTACAAACGACACTTCAGTTTTCGACAGATTAAAGAACAGCAAATGGATGTTAAGTGCATATATACGACAGCAGATAGCAGAGTTCACATTCAGAATACATGTCGTTTCTAAACATCAAATTTCAAAAAAAGGGCATATCTTTTCTGTTTCTCTTCTTTTTAATTATTATTATTATTATATTTTTTTTTTTTTGTCAATAGCTAAAGAGTAGAGACCTTACAACAAAAGAATTCCTGGTCCGCAGTAAAAGAAAATAAAGTTCTCTCTTCTGATAAAAGATTAAAAACGAGATGCTAGACTAACAAGGTCGTTGTAGTATAGTGGTGAGTATTCCCGCCTGTCACGCGGGTGACCCGGGTTCGATCCCCGGCAACGGCGCTTTTTTTTTTTTTTTTCCTTCTCTCGTCTCCTACTTGTTTGCCTTTTCAACATGTTGATTGGATGAACTCCTAATCAGGCCTCCCAGCTTCACCTTTCATTTCAAAGTTCAAACACACTCATATATGAGAAAAAGGTATATACATATATATATAATTTTTGTTTGGTATTTCAATTGAAATTCAAAATTATTTTATCTTATCTTTTATTTTTTTTATGAAAAATAAATAAAAATTATAATTAGTTTTTAAAATGTCAATCAATTCTAATATAAAAATTTTATCTCTAATTAACGAACTAATCGATAGTGTATATATATATATATATATATACACACGGAAAAGGTGTACTGATAACGATTATCCGAAGACGAAAGGTACAAAACAAAAACCAGCTCCATGAAGGTAAAGACTTCTTTGCTTATCATTTATCATGTGGACTGCTTTTCTCATTTTTATATCCACCCAAAAAAGTTATATACTATTACGCAACATTCATTATCACTAGCATTCAAAAAACATTAAGATCAAGCATTTTTTTAAATTTTATTACCATCACATGGAGTCACATAGACATGACATTTTTTTTATGTTTTTTTTTAAATAACAAAGATACATTAACTATAAAACTAATTGTAACTATTTACATATACACTAGCTTCTAATAAATTTACTATATATTAAAAATTTTAAAATCTTGTTGTTTACTTATTTTTGTGAAAATATTATCAACTACAATTTTGTAAAATTTTGTAAATGCGTATCAATTAATAAACTTCGCTTGCATTTAATTTATCAATTAGAGATTAAATTTTTAAATTAAAATTAATTAATTTTTTAAAAATTATTATAAATTTATTAATTAAAAAAAATAAAAAAAATTATAAAAAATATAATTTAATTAAAATTATACTTGAATCTTAAACGCACCTTTTCTTTTAAAGTTGGCCTTTTGCACTTAAGAAATGGGTCTTAAAACATTTTGGGCTCATGACGTGGCAGAACAAAAGTTTGTTTGGGGGCCTAAAGTGAGGTGGCGGACAATGACTAGGAGGGACCGGACTAACGGTACCAATCTCACCGGACAGAAACCCCAACACATTTTTTCGCTCTCGCTCGAATTTCCGAAAACCTCACTCTCGCAGCGGCGACTGTGCCTGTCGAATCCCAAGATCCACAGAGAGAGAGAGAGAGAGATGTTCCTGCGAGCGATCGGACGGCCATTACTGGCCAAGGTGAAGCAAACGACGGGGATCGTGGGTCTGGATGTGGTTCCGAACGCGAGGGAGGTCCTGATCGAGCTCTATACCAAAACCCTAAAAGAAGTCCAGGCCATCCCGGAGGACGAGGGCTATCGCAAGGCGGTGGAGCATTTCACGCGATTCCGTCTCAAGGTTTGCCAGGAGTTGGACGACTGGGAGGCCATCGAGAAGAGCATCGCCTCTGGCCAGGTTGAGGAGCTCATCGAGGAGGCTCGCGATGAGCTCACCCTCATCGGCAAGATGATCGGTCCGTAATTCCCCCTTTTTTCATATTTTTTTTAATTGTTTGATCTTTGTTTGGTTTCTGTTCGAAAAATTGATTGAAAATGACGACAGATAATGAAAATCTCGATACTTTTGTTACAATTTGATATTTGTTTGGGTGCTGTTCGAAAAGTTGATTGAAAATGGTGACTGATCATTAAAAATCTCAATGCTTGTGTTTTCAAGGAAGTGAAAGGGGTAAAGTTTTGATTTTTATGCATAAACGTATGCAAGTGTGAAAGAAAATTTGGGGTCGTTTGTTTGGATTGGTGATTTCTCAAAACATGGGAAATGAGTGTTGAGACGTGAAGTTACTTGAGGATGCTCAATAATTAGTCACTGCAACGTTTTCCTACAGGTGGAAATCACAAATTTTTTGGTCCGTTTGAAAGCTATATTTATTGTGTATTGTATTTAAATATAATTCAATAAAATATGTTTGGATGTTTTGAGTTTGATGTGATTGGTAAAAGCAAACAGATAATGGAATGATGTGTCGTGATTATATAGGATTTAAATTTCAAAAGTATTTGTATTTGAAAATAATATGGGAGGTACCCGAACACATATTGCACTGGATTCGGATATAAATGTAGGAAGAATGGTGTTTACAAATGAACCATTTGTTCCGAGTTTCTGTTCGCCGTTTGGTTTTTAGCCCGAGGAGGAAATCAAAATCGAAAAGGAAACTCGTTCTGTAATTCTCCAAAGAAGTAAGAAGATTATGAATGGTAGAAAAGGGAGGAACGTGATAATATATTGGAAACGGTGGTTGGTTGAACTTGATTCCCTTTCAGGCAACTAGGTCTTTAAAGCATTGCTTGATGCTATGTCATGGGTATGCGATCTTATTGTTTCAATAGTTTCAAGTTAAAAGAAAATTGACTGTTAATTTGCTCTAAAAGTTCAACCGTGGTGTGATGTGCTGTGGGGTGCTAGTTAATTCGAGTCCATGCATCTTAATGTTGTACTAGTTGTCCTTATTGTTCTGAGAAAATTGTAATGGAGTCGGATTAAAATTTGCTCATATTTTGTGAGGTTTACAGTTCCTCTCCAGATTATTTTAGTAAATTCTCCATTTCTTTCTTCAATTATACTACAGAGTGTTATGGATTGTGTTTGAAACTTTTGTGCTGGATTGCAGAGTGGGCACCATGGGATATTCCAGACAACTACAAGTGTGAGGTGGTTGAGAATTACGCTCCGGTTCCCAAGCATGTTCCTCTTCATCGACCAGGTCCTCTTCCCGTACAGTTCTACGAGACACTAAAGAAGCTTCAAGATACGTCGAACAGGGAGCCACCACTTTCAGCCCCCTCTAGTGAGTCTCAGACGAAGGAGTAAAGTGATGCCAGCATGTGTCCGGGGACGTCTTCAATCTTGTCTTTGTTCCCTTTTTCTCAGCTGTTTTGCTAGATTGCACAGAGTTTAAATTGTGGTACAAGAGGCTTGCATTTTTAATAAATCTATACTTGACTGGCCTTACAGCAACTTTTGCCTTTTTTCCCCTTGGTTTCTGCTCTTGCATATCTGTATCCGAAACTGTAATGCGATGTGCATTAGCTAACTTTTAGCATCTTTTCCAACTGCGGTAACTGGGCTGGACAAAGGGTTATTTTAATTTTTATTTTAAATCTAGAATTTGTTTTGTGGATGCAGAGAGTAATTATTACCTGATGAACGAGGTTTTATTCCAATGCAACAGGTGTCATGTTGTTGATCCACTTCTTAACCAATCGGGAAAAAAGCCCTTTTGTTAACTCTTATCTATGAGAGAGCCAATGGGAAGCAAAGGAAACATAGTTGGACGACTGATCAAAATAAACAAAAGAATTGGAGATGCTAAATTAGATTTTTCTGGGAACAAACGAGATGGTTATCCCATTCCCACCAGATGATTAGATGTTAACAAGTTCTGTTCTCACATAGTAATTCCCTAGGTCCACTTTCTGACTAGTAGGAATCTCAGTATGGCTTCGACAATCTCTTATTCGACAACAAATGCAGCGCAGCAGCTGCAGTTAAACATCCGACTCTAGAATCCTATTGTGGCGCGCTTCAACAAAGATGATTATTTTAGTATTTGGGAAAATTAGCAGCAGCCTCTGCAGGAGCATTCACCCTTCTTGAAGGCATGGATTCGGTTCCCATCTCTAACAATTATCTCTCTGTCAACGAATCGAGTTACCAGCATTATGAAGTCATGACACTCGCTGCAAATGCGCATATTCTTGCTTACACGTATAGCAGCCTTTGGGGGTGTATTAAGAAGACCACATGCAACAGCTAACTTCTCACTATGATAGGACGAACCTTCTGTGTCTGTGTATGGACATCCTCGTTTCTTCAACTCGGTTGCAAGTGATACGATTTTGTCATGGATCTCATTTATCTGCGGATGTGACCTGTCTCCCGCATTGAAGATATGGACATGGTTCCTATGCTCCGTCCAGCTCTGGCCAAGATTCTTCCTTACTCCTCTATCTTTCATCAGCTGGCGGGTCTTCCTGCCTAAGTCGGACTGGCCAGAATCATCATACAGGTTGGCAAGTAGCAAGTAGAAAGCAGGGTCAGAGGGGTCAAGTTGAAGACCTCGTCTCGCCATATCTTCCCCAAGAGGTATGTTTCTATGTAGTTTGCAAGCACCCAATAGTGTCTTATAAATTAAAGGATCTGGCTTAAAGGGCATGGTGAGAATCACTTCCATTGCGTCCTCTAACTGGCCAGCTCGGCCAAGTAGATCAACTAAACAAACATAGTGATCGATTTGCGGGGTTATGTCATACTCACTACTCATTAAATGAAAATAGTCAAGACCCAAATCAACCAAACCACCACGGCTGCAAGCAGAAAGCACTGAAAGGAATGTGACGGGATCAGGTTTGAGTCCTGCTAACCTCATGTCATCGAAGGCAGAAAGAGCATTGGAGATGTAACCATTTGATGCTAATCCGGATATTAGCCCATTCCATGATACAACGTCAGGTTCAGAAAATTCCTCAAAAGCTCTGTAAGCATCGTTTGCAAAACCACATTTCCAGTACAAGTCAATTAAGCCATTCGAAACCGAAGTGCAGCTACCAAAACCGGATTTTATCGAATAACAATGAAGTTGCTTCCCAGTTTCCATTGTTGCCAATGCAGCTGATGCAGATAAGAAACTTGACAAGCTAAATCCGTCCATCTTAACGTCGTCTTTATACATGTGATTGATGACACCCAATGCCGATTCATGACAGCCCAACCTATTCATTCGTGTTGCTAAACTTGTGTATGTGATATTATCTCTATGCCACATCATGCTTAAAACACGCCATGAATCATCCACCAACCCCAGTGCAGCATAAGCATCCACAAGAGCATTCCCAACAACTATATCTGAAAGTGCTTTAGCTTTTATCATATATCCATGGAGCTTCAACGTTTGACTATGAGATTTATTTGTACTGCAGGCCCGTAGGATGGTGGAGAGAGTAAACAAATTTGGCTGCACTCCTACTGCTCGCATATGCAGAAAAGACTGGAAAGAATCTTGTTCAAAACCATGTTGGCCAAAACCAGCAATCAAAGAAGTCCAAGAGATGACATTCGGTGAGGTTATCCCCCTGAAGGCTCTCAAACCATCCTCTACATGGCGGGAACATTTCATATACATATCAACAAGTGCATTTCCGACGCAAACATCAGCCTCCTGGCCAGTCATAATCACTCGCGAATGGATCTGCTTTCCTAGTTCCAGTAATGAAACTGTTGAACAAGCCTTCAGTATGCTGGAATACGTGAAACTATTTGGCTCATATCCGAAGATCTTCATCTTGTACAATGCAGCAATAGCCTCCTTGACTTTCAAGTTATAGGTGAAACCAGCAACAACAGAAGTCCACAACGTTACATCATACTCGGGCGTCTGATGCAAGACCTTCGTAGCATCTTCCATCCTCTGGCAATTTGAATACATGTCCACGAGAGCTGTCTTCAGAATCAAGCTCAGTCTAATTCCCAGCATTATCAAGTGGGCATGTAGTACTTTCCCATAACTCGATCAAGATAACAGGACGCTGCTAAAACTTCACGAAAGTGAACTCATTTGGAGGAACTTGAGAACAGATCATATCAATATAATGCTGTAAAGCCAGACTCCATTTTTGGCTTGGAGTAATGAAGAGATCATAGTTGTCCAAGATATAGTATCACCACTGTCCATATCTCTAAATATCTTATGAGCCTCCTCACTGCAGCCACACTTGGCATAAAAATCAATCAAGGAGCTAAGCAGAAACGTGTTCGACTCAAATCCGAGTTTCATCATGTAGGCATGTACACGAGTCCCCTCCTCAAATTCACCCGCTTCCAAACACGATCGTAAGACACTCGAGAACGTAAACTCATTGGGCTCTCCCCAGAAGTTACCATCGAATCAAACACTTCAAGGGCTTCACCATGCCTCCCATTCCTGGAATAAGCAGACAGTAATCCAGTCCATGACACAACATCTCGCTGAGGCATTTCATCGAAGAAGTGGCGTGCATGTTCGGGTCCATAGCATTTGGCATAAAGAGACAAGAGATTGTTGCTCAAAAACAGGTTACAGTGAAGATCCAGTTTGACAAGTGGGCTGTGTACACAAAGACCTTCTTCCAAGGACTTTGAGTTGCATAAAGAAAGTATCCGCAGGCACATGTCTTCCAAACCGATTGCTTCATGTCTGTTAAAGAACTTGGTAGCCACTTTTGCTAGTGACATAGCAACTAAAACCAGCAATGCCTATGTTTTATTGTCCAAAGGCATAGATAGTTCTTGTTGAAGTCATTTTTTTTTTTTTTGAATTCAAATGTGAAATTATTGCTATGTGTATATGTTGACGTTATACCTGCACCAAAAGGTACGGTTTCATTACAAAAAGTTTATAATTGTACCAATTACTTGGCACAAAACAGGAACAACCAAAAGAAAAGGAAAACAAAAAAAGAAAAATGAACAAAAAAAATAATGGTTTGCAAATCCCGTGTGTTTTACTTTTTCTTGGGTCACTCCTTTCTTAGTAGTTGCACAGCAACGTCGTAGCAAGAGGAACTGGGGAAGAAAAAGAACTAGAATGGGAAAACTTGGTCTTGGTCAATGACAATTGGCTTTTTTTGTTTGTAATCTTCATGGATATTTCCGTTGTTCAAATTGGAATGTCAACTTGCTGAACGCGGAATTTCTGTTGTGAAAATACAGCCCCCACCCCCCCCCCCCCCCCCCCCCAAAAAAAAAAAAAAAAAAAAAAAACCTTAATAGTGTTCTAGAACCATCCTGGGGAATTTTAATATTATAATTAATAATATTTTGGCTGAATATACTTGGAGTTGGATTATTGAAAATTTTGATTCTTTGAAAAGGAGAAGGCTACCTGCTTGCTTTTTAAAAAGCATAAAAAAACATACGATTCTTTTTTTTTTTTTTTGGGTGGAATAAAAAACATGTAATACTTGATTTGTCCTATATGGAAGTTATATTCTCCTTATTACCCCCTCTAAAAGGTTTAAAAAAAAAAAAAATTTATTCTACGGAGAGTGTACACGTCACTTGGTAATTTTCTTTTTGATCTATTCTACTTTTTTCACTCCGTTGGAAGTATAATCGAAGTTTGTCCTTCTAGTGGTCAAGAAAATGGTGAAATAATTGGGATTACGGCTGGTAATTCATGTCAATAGGTTAGATTTATATCGAGTTGAAACTAATATGAATTGTCAAAATTTTAATACGGACCCGACCTATGACTTATTGGGTCAAAAAATCTCAACACTAACACAAACCGACAGGTTGGTGGGTTGACCTGAACCGATCCGAACCGACCCACCAACACATTATTTTAGGTTAATTAACACAACACGACCAATTGACTTGCAACCCGTCAATCCTCAAGAAATAAGGAAAAAATTAAAAAATATATTTTAACATACAATTATGATCCATATTAAGCAAATTAAGCAATATATCATCGCATAATCTCAATATAAAAAACAAAAAATTATATAAATCCATAATTAATTCATCACAAAATGTTAATCCAAAACATAAAACTATATAAACCCATAATTAGTTCATCCGAAAGGCCACCACCAAGTTAACTTGAATTGTACAAAAATTTTGAATGGGTTGTTGCAGGTTGATTTCGTGTAAATCAGATTGACCCGAACCTAATCCATTTTTCTATCGTTTCATGCGAGTTTGATCCCAAACCAATACACACCCTTTTTTTCCTAATCCAAACTCGTATTTTTTCGTGTCGAGTTCGTGTTAAATTACCAACCCTACTTAGGATCTAGTTTGCAGAACTCTCTAGAAGTTTTTAGGTTCAGAAAATACTTCGGAAAGTATTTATATTATCTTTTAAAAGAATTTTGACTTTTCACAAGAGTTTTAAGTTAAAATTATAAAATGTAACTTCTAAAAAAAAACTCTTCTATACCGATCTTAAAACATATATAAAAACTTAAACAAGACATTATGTACTTCATTTTAGCGTTTATTAAAAAAATATACACAATCCAAATCTTAAAATTAGAATTCAATTTTTGTCTTTTTCCCTCAGTTTCACTATATACACAATTTTGTAACTCAAACTTTGAAAGTCTATAACTTTGCATAAACAAATTTAAATAAGATAAGTTTTTTTTAATTGTATAAAATTTTGAGACGAACGAAAAAAATTTCATATTAATATTTTTTTTCTAAACAAATTTCAAATTTTAATACTTTTTAATTCCAGTAATTCAAAGCCTTAATAAACTCATAATTAATTCAAATTAATATTCTACAATCCAAACCTTAACATAGAACACATACTAAAAACCTATTTTGGATAATTGAACTCTTTAAAAATAAAAACTTTTTCCTATCTTCTTCTATTGATGGTTAGTTTTGATTTTCTGGTTAAATTTTTTTTTTTTAATCCTAATCGGAAATAGTAAATTTTTTCAAAAATCTTTTCTAAAAGGGTTTTTTCTTTTTTCTTTTTTCTTTTTTTGTTTTAACAAGGAAATTTCCGATTAGCGCTGGATCAAATTGTGAATAAAAAAACAGGCTTTCTTTAATTGCCAGCTCAAAGTCAAGCTGCCTTCTCTCTAAGTCCTCTGCAACCCCACTCCCCTCCCCCTCCCAAAAAAAAAAAAAAAAAAAGAAAAGAGTTTTCACAAATCCGAGTCTTTCTTGTTTCCCTCTTCCAGACCCTTTGGTTCTCTCTCTCTCTCTCTAACTCTCGGACGGTTATGGCGTCAGATCTCGTGAAGAAGGCCAATGAGGCTTTCATCGACGACCACTTCGAGCTCGCCGCCAGCCTCCTCACGGATGCCATCAAAATCAGCCCTAAAGACACCGACCTCTATGTCAACCGTGCCCAGGCATATATCAAGTCCAAAAATTTCACCGGTATAATTCGCGATTTCCTTTGTCTTTTTTTTCTTTTTTCTTTTTCCTCGCGTTATGTGCGAACTTTCATGGTGTTGAATTTGAATAAACAGTTTCAGTTTGTTGACTTTGTTTTCCGACTATTAAAAATACCTGCTAAATAGACCGTTTAAGAATTTGATTCTTGATTTTATTGGTAGATTTGTAGTTGGTAAAGTTGTCTCCTTGGTAGTTTCATCTATAATGTGATGAGTGATTTGTGATTGATTTTGTATAATTTTGATGTTTCTCTCTTTTGTTCTATTCCTAATTCCTTATGCTTAGTGTTAATTTGGTTTCTAGTGAGATTAATATATATATATATATATATTTCGCGCTATGGATTATTGATGTTTGTGTTTTGATGCTCTTGTTGCTTTATCTTTGATTCTTTGTTGTGAAGATCCATTTTATTTATTTATTTATATTTTAAAAACTGTTGCTTACTGCTGAGTTTTGTGATATTTTGTGTGCAGAGGCAGTTGCAGATGCAAACAGGGCGATCGAGTTGGACTCGTCGAATGCGAAAGCATACTTGAGAAAAGGGTGAGCAAAATATGGTGCAAACCAAGAACTATTTCACTCTCCAAATTCCTAGTTTTTACTTATGGAAGAGCACCTGCTACTCAACTTTTGTTACTTGTTTCACCTTGTCTCTAGTTATCTATATATATGCATTGATTTCATGCGCTTTTTTGAGGAAGTGGTTTGAATCCCTGAAATCCTTTTATTTTTATTTTTATTTTATTTGTGAATTATAAAGGAATGGTGACGGTTAATATTTCTATTTGGTAATGATGTGACGGTTAATAGTCCTATTTGGTAATGATGTGGCTAATAAAATTTAAATGCCGGTTTTTAACTTTTGTATGCCTGGAAGATCAAGATCCATTGTGGAAATATTCTTTTAAGTCCTTGGGATTTCTCATTTTTATCAAATTTAATGCCTTTTCCGTTTCATATAGTCATGTCCTGATTTCACCTGGTCCACCCCCCTTCCTGCTCTGTTCTCTCTGAGTGAGTGCATTTTACTTACATGTACTTTGATTGGATGGCCTTTCCCATTATGTTGTTCTTGTTGTTTGTTTTTTGTTTTTGTTTTTGTTTTTGTTTTTGTTTTTGTTTTTTTTTGGTGGGCTTGATGATGTTTGTGAATTCTTTGCACTTTTGGTTACAGTACTGCCTGCATGATGCTTGAAGAATATCAGACTGCTAAGGCAGCCTTGGAATTGGGTGCTTCTTTGGCACCAGGAGACACAAAATTCACAGATTTGATTAAAGAATGTGACGAGCGCATTAAAGGTGGGTAATTGCTTGCTCCTTGCTGTAATCTTTGGAGCCGGTGAAGTTTCTCCACAGATGTTCAAACTTCCTCATAATTGTGATGGAGTTTCATCTTGGGAAGGGAGAAATATGAAGGAAAACGATGGGTATTAAAAAGAATAATTGACCTTTCGTGTTATTATATGTAAATATCTATGCAGAGGAAACTGGGGATCTACAAAAGCCGTCATTGGAAACAACCAGCACAACTAATGCATCCATAGAAGAAGATGTTCAAACTAATGAGACTGTGAATGACCTTCCCCTTCAAGTGACTGAAACACCTGCCAAACCAAAATACAGGTAAGTGTCTGTGACTGCTTGTTTCTTGATTACTTTTGATCTGTGGTTTACTTGGACGTTAGTGCCAATTAGTTTTAAAAGTTATTTCCATTGGCAGGTTTGTGCCTGCAGCCCTGCACTTTTTTTTTTTTCCTTTTCTTATTGCCTTCCATGGGAGTATGTGAGATAATTATGCTAAACATTTGTACTGGTGAAAAGATTCTTGAAGTTGAGAACATGTTTTGTGTTGTGAACGAACATCTGCAGGCATGAATTTTACCAAAAGCCAGACGAAGCGGTCGTGACTATATTTGCTAAGGGCATACCTGCTGACTATGTTTCAGTCAATTTTGGTGAACAAATAGTATGATATGCATCCTGAATGAATGCTTTATCTGTATTTATGCTTGTTGGTTATCACGTAGTTTAGATATTTGGAAACAAGTTGTAGGATTGCATGAGCCTAAACTTTTACTGGTTATTGTGCAGCTAAGTGTTAGCATTGCTCATCCTGGTGAAGATGCGTATCATTTTCAGCCACGCTTGTTTGCGAAGGTAATGACCCCATGTTGTTGAGAGACATTTCGTGGTGGAAATTGGTCGTTAGACGCATCATGCATGATTATACTTTATGGTTAATTTAAAGTATATTACTTGAAGCAGGAACTTATGTGACAAACGTGAGAATTTAAACTTGTGTTCATTCTCTGTTTCTTTGTTATGTGGTATTGGGCTATAAAAGTTCTTTTAGTTCAAGCATGACTAATGGGTCATTTCACGAGCCATTCACCATTCGCTAGTTTAGTCTTCCATTTTAGATAAAGAATTGATCTTTGAGGTTGGTTTTTTTTTTTTTTTTTTTTTCAACAGATAATACCAGAGAAGTGCACATATAGTGTTTTGACTACCAAAGTTGAAATTCGGCTTGCAAAAGCTGAAACCATATCTTGGGCATCTCTTGAATTCAGTAACCAAAGTTCTGTTCCACAAAGGGTTAATGCCTTAGGTACGTACATTTCATTTTCTGTCATGAAATTTTATTGCGGTTGTTGCGTTGTTATTCTATCTCGCTAATAAGATCTATTCCTTTGTCTGGGATTGTAGTTCCTGGATCTCAAAGGCCAACTTACCCATCTTCAAAATCAAGGAGGGACTGGGACAAGCTTGAAGCTGAAATGAAGAAGGAGGTCTGCACATAACCTTTTGAATTAATATTGATCCGAGGATTATCTCGTATTTCGGTGTCTTTTTTATTTCCTACTGTTTGTTCTGATTTCAGGAGAAAGACGAGAAGCTGGATGGCGATGCAGCTTTGAACAAGTTCTTCCGGGATATATATCAGGATGCTGACGAGGACACAAGAAGAGCCATGAGCAAATCTTTTGTAAGATTCATCTGCCTTGGTCTTCAATAGTCGTGTCGAATCTGATATCTATCTACGTTTTGACAATTATTGTTTAATCACTCAGTAACTTTTTTTTTTTTTTTTTTTTAAATTTTTTGGAAAGAAAGAGATTGGTTTTTATTCCTTTTATTGCTTTTAACGTTGCATCTTTCTTGTCAATATACAGGTGGAGTCCAATGGTACGGTGCTTTCGACGAACTGGAAGGAAGTCGGCTCGAAGAAGGTGGAGGGAAGTCCTCCAGATGGCATGGAGTTGAGGAAATGGGAATACTAGAGTTTGCTGTGCTTGGCTCTACTTTAGTTTTAGTTTGTTTTTCAATTTTGTTTGGTATTATTCTTCGGACACTAGTATTGTTAATTGTGCATGGGTGACTTTTTTTTTAAATGTATTTTGTTTCAACTGGAATATGCGTTTCGTTTCCTTCAGTTGTCTATTGAGTTTTGTTTTTGTTTGTTGAAGTGTCTACGTACTTTAGTTGCTCAAAACTGTACCGTAATATTTTTCTCATAAAATTTCTTTTGTTGGACAGCAAAACCATGGTAGATTATGTTTTTTAAAAAGTATTTTATTTTTATTCTCAAGTTGAAGACGATCCATTGCATTGGGTTTACTGTTTAGGCTTTTACCGTGACTCCATCTTATCCATCAGTTCTATGCATTAGACGACCAAAGTGGTGGCTAAAACAAGAACATAAACTTTAATTAAGTTGTCTAATTAATTCTTTTTGGGATTCAATTAATTTTTCTATTTTGTTTTCCCAAAGTCCATAAGCTCGTTCCCTTTTTTTGTTTTTGTTTTTGTTTTTGTTTTTTATTGGGGGTAAAGGGGTATGAACTACAATTCAGTTAGAATTTGGAACAGTGATTACTTCAACCAAGGAATACAAATATCAGCAAATGCCATCAACTCTTGAACATAAGACCCTGTACCACTGTTTTTTTTTTTTTTTTTTTTTTCAAGTGAGGCTATGTGATAACAAACTTCCATTTAATCCATTATCTATTCATGCACGCTGGCTCTGAAGCTAGCAGTTGAAGTTAAAATTTTTATGTTAAAGTTATTTGATTTTTTAAAATTAGTTATAATTTTTGTTGATTTTTCAGAAAAATATAAAAATTCAGTCAAAAAAGTACGATTTAGTTGGAGTTAAACATATAAACCAAACAAAGCGTGTTTTATTGAAATAATTACACAAAAAGTTCATTTTTAGAGTCTCGTTTTGAAATATGTCCATTTTTCAATAATATTATGTATATGTCTATTTTTAAGAAATAAATATCTGTAGTACCTATTTTGTTATTTTATTATAATTGATATCATTTAATTTTTATGTAGATTCTTTTATTTTTCCCTTTTTTGGTTTTTTGATTTTAATGATAAGTATTTTTTGTTGATAAATGTGAATTGTCTTTGATAAATCAAAATTAGTTATAAATATTAAGACTCCGTTTGGCATTCAATCTCAAACCAATATTTTCATATCAGTTTTTGTCTTTTTCTGAAAAAGTTTTTTGTCTTTTCTAAAAAATCAACAAAAATTACTATTAAAACTTAAAATTTCAACTCAAACTCATTCACCAAACAGACCCTAAAGTAATTATAATAAATATAAAATATTTACTATAAAGATGATGGTTCATACTAAACAATAAACACAAAACAAAATATTAACAATAAATATTCATATTTTTCATATAAAAAATCAATGAATTCTTAATGAAAAAACCTATTTGTTTATGTAATTTACTATAAATCAAAGGTTGTCTTTTATGTCTTAACCAAACAAATTGAAGAATAACATAATAAATAGAATCAAATTCTTTAATGAAAAATACTATTATTTATATATATTAGTAGAAATGAAATTGAACATATCTTTATGATAAAGACAGATTTATTATACGAAATACTTTTTGAGATTTTTCTTTTTCTTTATTTAGCTTTTCTTATTAATGTGAAATCTGATTTTGGAAAACTAGTCTCTTTTTTTAGTTTATTATGAATATTTACACATTCTTTACAATAAATCAAAAAAAAATTCAAAATTTTCTTTTCTATCAGTTCTTTTTGTAATTTCATTAAATCAACTATAATCGTATTTGGTAAACATCTTAGATTCCTTTTTTTTCCTGTAATTTTTTATTTGTTAATTCTCCATTCTTTATTAACGGTAAAATTATCTTTATAATTACTCTCTTATATATTTATGTAAATAAAAAGAAAAATGGACATATTTCAAATCAATACTTCTAATTTAGATATCTATGTAAGTAACATTTATTTATTAAGTCGAAATAGAAAAATGTTAAGATAGAAACAAATGTGATAAGGGGTGTTCCTTTTGTATGCTTCATATGTTGTTTCTATAACAGGGAAAGCACCTGAATGATACAAATTTAAAAACCATGATCATTGTATTAATATGACATAAAAAATTAACATTAGACTAACATGACACTAAATTAATTTAAAGTTAACTAAAATTTTGTAATGTTAGTCAAGAATGAGAAATTTATATCATATTGATCAATAAATAAATAAATAAAGTGGTTATTTAGATAATTTTCTCCAATAAATATAAACTTCGAGGCATTTTTGTTCAAGGTAAATCAACGGCTTACCTGGTTTGCTAAGAGTTTTGCCATGTCTTATATTTTGTTCAAGTGTAAATCAATAAAATAATTACACAAAAAGTCTATTTTTAAAACCTCATTTTAAAATATGTCCATTTTTTTAGTAAGATTATGTAAATGTCCATTTTGAAAGAAACAACTACTTGTACTACCTATTTTATCATGCTATCATATTTAACATCATTTTCCCTTATTAGATTCATTATTTTTTTCCTTATTTATTCATTATTTTTTAATCTTTATCTTAATTACTAGTTATTTATTACATTGATTGCTTATTAATATGATTTATGTTTTTTGTTTTTTTTAAATCATATTTGATTTCTTAGGTATAATTTAGGTTTTTTAAAAATAATTTTTTTACTATGATTTAATTTCCTTATGATAATTATCACGTTATTTTAATAATTTATTATTTATATTATTATTGATATTGTTTTAATAGATAGTTTCAAATGTTTTTTATTTTATAAGGAGATAGTTTTTAAAGTTTAAATGTGATATGAAATTGTTTATTCTTTTTGATAATTATTAGATCATTATTATTATTATTTTTACATATGATATGTTTTTTTCTTTATAATATTACTATATTATGATATTCCTTCTTTATGATAATTAGCATATCATTATGATGTATTTTTTAGGTTTTAATAAAGTATTTTATATTTCTTAATAATATCATTTTTAATATGTTTGCTATTAATTTATCTTGATGACCAATTATTTATTATAATGAAAATTTTTAATATGTCATACAATTAATATTTATTTTTTCTTTATAATAAATCAACTGAAATGATCTTTTTTTCCTTTAATGAAATATTTGCTTAATCTGAAATATTTTAGAGAATTTTTCTTTCATTTTTTTTATCAATTATTTATTTATTTATTTTCAATTCTTGATGAAAAGATAACGTGGCATTTATAAGTATCAATTTAGAGATTCATGTTAATAAAAGAAAAAATGCACATTTTTTAAATTATAGTCTTTAATTTAGATATTTATATAGATAATTCTAAATTAATTCTATGTTATAATGAAATAAAAAAAAAATTGTACGCTGTAATGAGAAACAAACATATAATCATAAATCTAACTAAGAAAATTATTTAAAAAAAAAACATAATGCATAAGTCGAAATAAAAAAGGAAATCATGGACTCCTTGCAAGGAAGAACTCATTAATTTGGTTTTTTTTTTGTTTGGCAAATACCTCACTGTTGGCAAATTATTTGGCAGTCAAACAAATACGACGTCGCATCAGTTCGAAGCAAAAGTGAAAACCTCTCTCTTTTCTGTTCGTCTCCTTCGACTTTCGAGATCGAGAAGATCACGAAACAATTGTACAAGCTCAATCGGAGTCTTCGAATTTGCTAATTTCCCAAATATTTTGAAGGAATCAAAGTCAGTGATCGGAATCAGGGAAGGATGCAATTCTTCGGCGGGTCGGAGATCAGCCCGTCGCCGCCGGTGCCGACGGCGTCCGGGAACAACGCGCACATGATGTACGTGTTCAACAGGAACGGCGTCTGCTTGCTCTACAGGGAGTGGAATCGGCCTCTCCGCACCCTTAACCCCCAGCAGGACCACAAGCTCATGTTCGGCTTGCTCTTCTCCCTCAAGTCCTTGACCGCCAAGATGGACCCCACCACGTACCTCTTCTTCTTCTTCTTCTTCTCAATCTTGATCTTTGTCTGTTCAATTGTTGATTTTTTGATGCGATTGGATCTGTGATTGCAGTGCGGATAAAGGGAATCTAGGGGTGCCTCAATTGCCAGGGCAAGGTTGCTCCTTTCACAGCTTCCGAACCAATACCTACAAGCTCAGTTTCATGGAAACTCCTTCCGGTTTAAAGGTACGTTTTTGTTTGTCAATTTCTGATCCGTTAGGTCAAATTAAGAACTTTTCCTATATCGAAATGTAAATGTTGAAGTTGAATTCTCATTATGAGCAATCTTGTTACGGTAATATTGTTTTTCTATTATCTTAAAATGGTGTTGCTTCTTTTGTTAACCAAGCACATTTCCATGGCTGAGGGCTTCTTGTAACATATAGGATAAAGAAACTCGTATTGTAAATTAAAGACCTCGGTTTTGAGAATTAGACGCCTGAGTAGTTTACCACCAAGAAGAAAAAAGATGAGAAAAGGCGAACAAAAACGCACAAGATTTATAGTGGTTCGCCCTTAGGATAAGTAGGCTGAGTTTAATTATGATGAAGGCTAAGATTAGAAGAGAAAACTGCACCCGCCTCGGCCATTTCAGAAAAAAGTCGATCCGTGTACTGATTTTGTGTTGGGGAATAATTGAACTCCCACACTCAACAGTCATTTCATCAGCCATAGGTATATGAATATTGGCATCATAGTCCTCTGACTTCTTTAGTGTAGAAAGTTGAGCTAATTCCTTTGCTCCATAAAAAAAAGGGGCGGCTTGGAAAAAACGTTTCTAGTGATGAAGGAGTTAGTGTTAGCTTATAGAGGCTTGAAAATATATGTTTGAATCTTTTGTTTAAAGTCGTGTTTACATGTTCTATTGCACAATTGATGATGATGTGCTGTTATTATCCGCAGATTATCTTGGTTACTCATCCAAGGACTGGTGACCTAAGGGAATCCTTGAAGCATATTTACAACTTATATGTTGAATATGTTGTCAAGAACCCTCTTCATTCTCCTGGAACTCCAATTAGGTAACTTGTTAACTCTTTATCCTCTTTATGCGAAGATTTTTGTCCGTTACATTGCTCTAGCATTCATATTCTCTGAACTCCGAAGGTTAACTGTTTGGACTTTGTTACTAAACAGACACATCTTACCATTTTTTTTTTTTTTTGGGAGATTTTTAAGAGTTGCCAACATTTTCAATTTCTTTCTGCATTTTATTGCGAAAATGTGCTAACTGCTGCACAATCAACTACTGTAAAGGGAAGCGATAAACGCCATTGGGTTTCTCATTTTCATATTTGTACGAACGAATATGACTTTTTTTCATTTAAAAAAAGAGATAGAAAAAACATTTTTTCCTTGTAGGACATTGGTACGCCTATCCATGAATGGATATCTTCTCTTCAATATGTTGGGATAACAAAATTTTTGGTTTTTAGTTATCTTTTCACAAAGAAAGGGTCTTGTAATCTCTTTAACCTTGTAATAAAAGTAATTTTATAATTATTGTGTTTTTTCTTTAGGTGTGAGCTTTTTAACACATCTCTTGACCAATATGTAAGGAGCATTGCGTGAGTCCAAGAGGTAAAACCATGTCACCACACCACCATCTTGTCTTCAACTATTCAGTTTGCTTTTGGTTTATCCGAAAAACGTCTAATGCGTAGACTTCTTTCTAGCAGCAGTCGGAACTTACTCTCATCGTGGCTTCGAATTTGCAAGTGAGCTGTCAAATATCTTATCCGGTGTCATGAATTCTTCTTTTTTCTGGGGGTTTTGGCCTTAGAGACTTACTCAGACATTAAAAAAAAAAATCTTAGCTGTTGGGAGAAAAGGAATATTTTACATATTTTTTCGTAGTAACTGAAAGCATCATGTTGGTTGCACTTGTATTTGTGATAATCTTTTCTACTTTTTCTTCTATTCATTCAAACTCTATAGCTAAACTCATGTTTTGTTTGGCATTTCAACTCAACTCTAACTAAATTATATTTTTTCATCTCAATTTTTGTATTTTTTCTTAAAAGTCAACAAAAATTATAATTAATTTTTGAAAAGTGAACTAACTTCAAGTTAAAATTTTCATATCCAACCGGCTAACCAAACGCAAGCTCAATGGACAAACTCAATATCAAAAACCAAAAATAAAAAGGCTTTTTAACACCATTACACTTTGAACTTATTATAAAGTTGTAATTTACATATTGAATTTTTAATTTTGATAATTTACACTCTAAATTTTTAATTTTGACAATTTGAACCTTCAATTTATATATTTATAGCAATTTACCCTGCATTAATAGCATGTTAACCATTTGAAGAAAATTGATTTATAATTTGAACAGAAGTCGTTAATTAATGATATGAATGATTATTTTTTATCTATTTTAACTTGACATATCTAGATTAAGATATTTAATTAAGTATTATCAAAGTAGCAAATTTTGAATTAATTTTGTTTTTAATATAAATTTGGTGATTAAAAAGGACTTTTTAAATTCTTAATTAGCAATCTAAATGCAAGTTAAGTGCCAATTTTTATTTAAAAAATCAATATTATTATCAATGAGGGGTAAAAATATTATAAATTTACAAGATTAGGATGTAAATTATTAAAATTAAAAGCTCATATAAATTATAATTTTGCAATAAGTTTAAGATGCAATGGTAAAAAGAAAAGAAAAGGAAAAAAAAAAAGCGAAATAGAAATGCTCGCAAAGCGACGGGTTGATGAAACGACATGAATCTTGTAAACGACAACAGCCCATGGGTAAGCTTCAGGAAACGACATCAATGTAAAACGACAATACTTGGAAAATGACAAAAACGGAGACACAACAGAAAACTAGAAACGGCATCAACGTTATAGGAGACCGAAAAAAAACAAAAGGGACAGGACATTAGAGTGCAACAACGATAGCGTGAAAAAAGGGCAAAAAGTCCAGAACGTCTAAAGGATGTCGTATATGAGCGTCAACGTTTGACTTGGCCCACTTTCCCTTCCTATTTATCGGCTTGGTTCCTCCATTTTAATTTTGATCTTGATCTAATAGTAATAGGTGTAAGGGGGCTCTGTTGACACCCATGTGTACTTCCCCACTTCTTTTTTTTTTTTTTTTAATTACTCATTAATTAAAATTAAAATTTCTACTTTTTCTTATTACACTCGTGGGGGTGTTTGGTGAATGAGTTCAGTTTGAGTTGATTTAAGATTTTTAAGTTTGAATAGTAATTTTTGTTGACTTTTTTAGAAAAGACAAAAAACTTTTTCAGAAAAGACAAAAAACATGATGAAAAAAATACAATTTAATTTGAATTGAGTTAACCAACCAAACAAAATATTCCAAAAAAAGTCTCAACAAATCCACTAACTAATAAAATAACCCTCTTTCTTTTTTATTTTTTTTAACAACTCTTTTTTATCATTTTCGTTGCTTTTTTTTTTTTTTTTTTTTGTTTTTTTTTTTTGTCTTCTTCTTTTTATCTTCTAGAAATCCAACTATTCTTTGTTTTTTTTTTTTTCGGATAACTTATTTTACCTGAAATCTAATAAAATCATCGTTTTATTTGTATCCTTTTCATGAAGTAATGTCTATATACGTGCCTATATATATATATATCAAGTTACTATTCATAATCTTTATTTTAATTTTTGTTGAAAGTAGTTTCTTTATTTATTTTATTTTATTTTTTTTGAGAAGGCGTGACATAGAGGATAAAAACTCATACAAGTTTTTTTTACTTAATAACATCGGTTGTCAACACCCAAAATTATTATTAAAAAAATTTACTATTTATTTCATCATTGAACTAATTTTTCAGCAATTTGATACATAAAGTGTTCTTATTAAAATTCGATAGAGCAATTCCTATTGTAAAAATTTGTTTTCTTGTTTTCAATATTTGAAGAATTCCCACGTCCTAAAAGGGAAATGGGCGGGCAATATTGGAAAATTGAACCATAGAAGGTCCAGTGGGAGCTTAGTTTTTTTCTTTTGGAAAATCATAAACGTGTATATACATATTAGTATATAAGTATACACATAAGTGTCATTATAACATAAAAATTTGATCTTATAATCTATTAAAATTTTATTTTAATTGTTAGCCACCACCAATAAAAGTTGATGGCTCTGTTGCTATAGAAAAACAAAGAAAGTAACAAATCAAGAAGATATGTGTGGTGTCAATCTCGAGTTTTTATAATTACAAACAATAATCGAATAAAGTACAGTTTCTAGGCTTTTCCTATATAACAATTTTAATTTTGCAAAAACTCATTTTTGAACTATTATTACTATACTACTCGGGTAGTTAGGGCACTCAACACTCGTCTTGAATCTTGACTGATATATATCCAAGAAGCATAATTGCTTAGAAGAACAACATAAAACTAATTCGCCTCTATTTGTCTAATATCTAGGATTAACGCGATACACTTAATTTCTGTTTTTATTTAAATAATAACTAAAAGACCATAATTTCTTTCTGATATGATCCCCTTCATTTTTATTTATAAAAAAGAATAGATAATATCAATTATCCTTTTTAAAAATAAAAAATAAGAAAGATTTTTGGCGACCTAAAAATAAGTTAATAATTATTCATTGGAGATGGCATATATATATATATATATATATATATGCCAAAGGCATCATGAATGAAAATCAATGGTATGAACTTTGGCCATACCCACGTTTTATGTATTTATATTATTTTTTTAATGAAATTAAAATTCATTTAATAAAGAAACTACGCACACCTTACATGCTATTATGACTATTTTAAAGGGTTAGTTTTGAATTAATGGAAAACGAGGGGGCAAAAAGGAAAGAAAGACTGACTCTATCATTTTCTTTTACTATTATTTTAACGAAAGAAATTGATTCTATCAATTAAATTAAATTGATTTGGTGTACTAAGGACGCACGTACCCGAAGATTTTCTCGCTTTAGATTGAAGACGGGCCCGAACATATGCATAATATTTTAACTCCCCTATTTAGGGAACTCCAATACAAAATAAACTAGCAAAATTATTAACTATATATGTATATTTATTATTGGGAAAATCTGTGTAAAGCTCTTTTGAGAGGCATTATGGTAGAGCCTTTTTTTTAGATCATAGATATTAAATCCAATGGTAAAGATGAAAGAGATGCACAAAAATCCACTGCACATGACCATAGCCTATTATCCATTAAAAATCCAGAAATGGCTTTGAAGCCTTCTTCGATGTCAAGCTAATGTCGTCGTCCCATTTCCTCCGCCGCCGCCTCCAGTCGCTGTCCCCATCACCGGTGTCGTCCCGTCGTCATCACCATTGCTGTCACCATGCGTATGCTCTCTCTCGCTGGTGCCGCCAATCGCTGGTTGTCGTTGTCGCCGGCCTCCCTCTAAAGACGGCCAATCGCGATGGCGAGAGACAAGAAGCCGAGAACTCTCGCGACGACGAGAATAGCTAGATCAAAGACAAAAGTGACATTGTTAATTTGTGGGAATTATGAAAGAACAAGTCAGATTCTATTAATATTGTTTCATCTGTGATTTTACTAGTTTATCAAACGAACTGTTCACCCTGCTTTTTTTTTTTTTTTTTTTTTTTAATTAGAGATAAAAATAAATAAATAAATAACTGTCGGCCGAAAACTTTTAATATGGCATCTCTCATTTGTGTGTGTATGTATATGTATTGCACATCTATAATGGAGGCTCGGACCCATCACCTGCCATCGGCCATCAAATTTTGTATGTACAATGATGGCCGATGGCATACACACACAAGCCTGCCTTTGCGCTGATTTGCAATTGCAAATTGCCTCTGTTGCCTGTCCTTGGATTGGATGGTGAAAGGTCATAAACTTTCGTGGAATAAGCCTTACCGCTTATTTAGTGGTCCTCCATCGCTCTATTATTATTGTTGTTTTTATCGTTATTCTTATCATTATTATTATTATTATTATTATTATTTTGCTCATAATGTTGCGCTGTTGCTCAGCTTTTTTTTTAAGTTGTTTTAATTGGAACTTTCGATGTGTCCACTGTTATTTCTTCTCATTTATTGGCTAAGGATTCTGTGGCTTGGGAGAGTCGTTAGTTGGTACTTGCTTTTCTCGTATACTCCGTTTCGTATTACAGTTTGAGTTTGTTACTTTTTTAAAAAATTTGTTATAATTTTTATTAATTTAAAAAAAAAATAAAAATTAATATGAAAAATTTGAGTTTAAAATGATTTACCAAACGGAGGTTTAATTAATTTGTATGATGCTGATCCCAGTGCCGTCTTGTTTGCAGTTTCTTCTGTGTATGGCTTTTTGAATTTTTTCAATGAATGTTTCCCTAAAAACTAGCCTTTGTTTGATAATATATTATAATCAATTAAGTGCCAGTATTAACTATGATTACTAGCATAATAAATACATATTATAAAATATAAAACTCAAATCCCTTAACCAAGTTAATTATAAACAAAAAAATAATTAAAAAAAAATCTAATCCCGTATCATGAGGACAGCTAATTTTATATATATATATATAAAAATATCAATTACTTGTCATCACATGGGGTTTTGTGTGGATAATACATGTAATATATATGTTGTTGTAAAAGTCCTAAAAAAAGTAGTTGCATCATAATTTAATTTAACAGTAATATTATATATGATTTCATCTTTAGGGTTCGAATCAACAAGTTAAAAAAAAAAAAAAAAAAAAAAAGTCCAAGGAAGAATTTTTCTATGGCGTCTCTCAATTGTGCGTGTGTGTGTGTGTACAAATATATATATAGGAGAACTAATCCACACAAGAACTCAAAAAACAAACATGGAGGCAATAGTTCTATACCCATCACCTGCCATAGGCCACCTTATAGCCCTGGTTGAGCTCGGAAAGCTCATCCTCACTTCCAAACCTTCCCTCTCAGTCCACATCCTCATGACCACGGCGCCTTACAACGCCGGCGACACCGGTTCCTACATCGCTGGCGTCTCCGCCGCCACTCCTTCCATCACCTTCCACCACCTTCCGCCCATCTCCCTCCCTCCGGAGCTCTTGACCGCCTCCGCCCACCACGAAACCCTAATGTTGGAAGTCCTCCGCCTCAACAAACCCGTCGTCGCTCAAGCCCTACGTGACATCTCCCAAAACCACACCGTCCACGGCTTCTTCATGGACTTCTTCTGCGCTAGCATCATCAACGAGTTATCTTCCGATAGTGAGCTTAAAAATATCCCCACTTATGTCTTCATCACCTCCGGTGCCGGTTTCTTAGCTTCCTTCCTTTACTTACCAACTCTTCACAAAACCGTGGAAAAGAGCTTCAAAGACCTTAACAACACTCTTCTCCACATCCCCGGAACGCCGCCAATTCCCGCTTCCGATATGCCGAAACCGATTCTCGACCGTAATGATAAGGCTTATGATTACTTTCTCGAGTCGACGACTTACTATCCGAAATCGAATGGAATTGTCGTAAATACTTTTGAAGCACTGGAGCCTCGAGCCGTCGAAGCGATAACCGGCGGTTTATGCGTCCCGGACTCTCCGACGCCTCCGATATACTGCATCGGGCCGTTGATCACAGCCAGGGAGCGAGAAGGGACATATTTCGAGTGCTTGAAATGGTTGGACTTCCAACCAAAACAAAGCGTGGTTTTTCTCAGTTTTGGAAGCTTAGGCTTGTTCGCGGCGGATCAGTTGAAGGAAATAGCGGTGGGGTTGGAGAGGAGTGGCGGAGGTTCTTGTGGGTGGTGCGGAGTCCGCCGCCGGAGAAGAACAAAAGCGTGGGGATATGGGATCGCCGGAGCCGGACTTGGAGTCGTTGCTCCCACAAGGGTTCTTGGATCGGACGAAAGACAGGGGACTGGTGGTGAAGAACTGGATCCCCCAGGTTGAGGTGCTGAATCATGACTCGGTCGGCGGGTTCGTGACTCACTGCGGGTGGAACTCGGTGCTGGAATCTGTCTGCGCCGGAGTGCCGATGGTGGCGTGGCCGCTCTACGCGGAGCAGAGGTTCAACAGGGTCGTACTTTCTGAGGAAATGAAGATTGCTTTGCCGATAAGCGAGTCCGGTGACGACGGGTTTCTCAGCGCCGATGAAGTTGAGAAACGAGTTACTGAGTTGATGACAAGCTTTGAAAACGACGACTCGGTTCGGAAGAATGCGTTGTTGATGAAGGATCAAGCCAGGGCTGCTCTGAGCGTCGGTGGGTCGTCTCGAGTTGCGTTGACCAAACTCATTGAGTTGTGGAAGCGTGGCTGATCGGTTTCTTATTGTCGTTATAATGCCAAAATATCAAGTCGGCTCATTATCGATATATGATGATCAGGCCTCTTGAATTTTGATAATTATAATAATAATAATAGCAACAATAATTTTCTCACTAAATTTTATAAGGTATTTGATAAATGAGTTTGAATTAAGATTTTTAAATTTCAGTTAGTTAACTTTTTAAAAATTAGTTATAATTTTAATTAATTTTTCTAAAGACGTACGTGAATTTGTGGCTTGCAAAGCTAGCTAATTTGTAATTTGCCGCCCTCTAATGCAGGTTATGTTCCATCTAAGTCAACAAATTGTAATCTGTAAAGAATGTGCCAAGGAATTCTACCCCAGGCAAAAATATTCCAGGGATTTCAAATTTTGCTCTCTCTGCACATCAAAGTTTTTTTTTTTTTTTTTCATATTCAAAAAACTTAAATTTTAATATGTCACTTTCTCATTTTAAATAGAATATTATGATTTTCATATCAAAATACTTATGATGACAAGATCAATAAAATATGATTTATTTATATATTTTTTTAAATATATTTCAAATTTTTTTCTTATTTTTGATATTACAGAATTTTTTTAAATTTTTTTCTCCAAAACACATTTCTAACTCAACATCTAAAATACAATTTCCAAATATTACTCAAAATGTGTGCTAAGTACATGTTTGCCAGCTGGTATTTGACTTGTGGTTATGCATCTAAAAATAGTTATATCTGTACTTTTACATATTTCAACAAAATATATGTATATATATATAAAATAATTATAAAGATGCGCGATAATTATATTGGAATAATCATGCTTCTTTGAAACTGTTGCAAACGCTTGATTGTATTTGAAGTTCTTTTTTTCATTTATTTTTTTATTTTTAAAGAAAATAGAATTGAAGAAATACGAAGAGAAAAGGGTACATCTGCAAATTTTATCGATTAACGGTTGCTTCTAGCAATAAATTAGCAGGCCTTGAAAAAGACGAATTAAACTGAATAATGTGGAACGACAAAAAAAAATAAAATCGTGAATCATGACTTGAGTAAAAGTATATGTCTTCTTCCTTTCTTTGTTCTTTGAAAATGAGAGGTCTTAAATCCGGAACGTTTGGAATCCGATGCTGACATGGCACGAAAAAGCCACATGTAGCAGACACGTGTCCAGAGCAGCTCACAGATGGGAACAGAAGAAAAGCTGGAGATGGCAGCCATCCAAGCAGGGAAAGAAAGAATTTTTTTTTTTTAAGGAAAATGAGGGCATTTAGGTAAAAGTAAGTTATTAGAAAAGGGAATGAATTTTTGTATGCATAATTTGAGCCTTATTTGTGCCTTGTTCACGACGGAGATGTGAACTCATGAATGGAGATGTAAACTTATGAGAAATCCAACGTAATGACAGTGCACATAAAGAAAAACCAAATGGATGGAAATGATTAAATGCTGTTAGTTTAGTTTAAGAGCTTGTTTAACTCAAACTTGATTTTCCAATTTAAATTTTATTTTTTCTCAAAAATTTATATTTTTTCAAAAATCAAAAAATTTATTATTTTAACTAAAAATTAACTCAAATTCATTTATCAAACGGATATGAATATCGATAGGCGAAATGTTGGTTTTGGGAAAAGGAAAGTGTAAGGGAAGATAATGGATGCTATATATGTGTTTTTTTCATCTTAATTCACTTCTGGGTTTAAGCTACGATAAAAATTAATGAACCAAAAACCAAGAGCAGTTAACTGCCCAGAAACCAATTACACTTTTCCTTTTGAAAAGACAAGAGCAACAAAGATCACGCAAAACCCATCAACATTTAGAAACCCATTAACCCCCAGTCCCTGAGTGTTCACAGAGAAGTTAACTATGTGGAAGCCGGGAGCACTTGGTGTTCTTGTGGGTTAGTAAATTTGCCCGTGGATCGTCGGTTGGAATTAAAATTTTTAAATTATAATTGATTAATTTTTTAAACATTAATTATAATTTTTCTTAATTAAAAAAAATAAAAAATTTAATTGAAGATAAAATTAACTTCCAATCAAAACCTTAGAGTCTCCGAACATATTATTACCTAAACATAGGTGGCTTGTTAAGAGTCTGGTTTATAGCCGTTATCTTGCCTTTAGTTATTTATTTACTAAAGAATTTATCTATGAATTTATTTATATTATAGAACCACACAAAAACTTACGAAAACACGTGTTTTCGAAGCTAGAGTTGTTATGCACACTTCTCTTAGATGCAACCCCAGCTGGGCAACTTGGCTTGACCGTTTTTAATTAGGCTTGCCTTTTTTAATTGCTTAATAATCGCCTAACAAGTAACAACTTGAAGAAAATAATAATAATAATAATAATAAAAAACCTCAACTGTTGAAAAAGACCTATACAAATTCTCTAAGTCCAATTCTCACTTTATCTTTTACATCGCAAGCCTGTGTAGTACTGAAACATTGACACATGGCGGACGCAGTAGTTCTATACCCAACGCCGGCCATCGGCCACCTGATCTCCATGGTGGAGCTGGGAAAGCTCCTCCTCACCTCCAACCCTTCCCTTTCCATCCACATCCTCATCGCCGCCCCTCCTTACAACGCCGGCGACACCGCCTCCTACATCTCCGGCGTCTCCGCCACCACTCCTTCCATCACCTTCCACCACCTCCCTCCCATCTCCCTCCCCCCGGAGCTCTCCGCCGCCTCCCCCCACCACGAAACCCTTACCTTCGAAGTCATCCGCCTCAACAAGCCCCTCGTCTCTCAGGCTCTCCTCTCCATCTCCCATACCCACTCCGTCCACGCCTTCGTCATCGACCTCTTCTGCGGCAGCACCCTCCCTGTCGCCGCCGACCTCAACATCCCCACTTACTTCTTCTACACCTCCGGCGCCGCCGCCTTAGCCTCCATGCTTTACTTCCCAACTCTTCACAAAACCATCCCCAAAAGCTTCAAAGATCTCCACAACACTCTCCTCCACATCCCAGGAGCGCCGCCGATTCCGGCCACAGACATGCCAAAACCACTCCTTGACCGACATGATAAGGCTTACCAGTTCTTTCTAGAATCTTCTATAAATCTGCCGAAATCAAAAGGCATTATCGTCAATACATTCGAGTCATTAGAGCCCAGATCTCTCGAAGTCATAAGAGAAGGATTGTGCGTACCGGATGCTCCGACGCCTCCGATATACTGCATCGGACCGTTGATTATGACCAAAGAGCATCAAGGACCACGGTCCGAGTGCTTAAAATGGTTGGACTCGCAACCGAAACGGAGCGTGGTTTTTCTCTGTTTCGGAAGCTTGGGCTTGTTCTCTGCAGAGCAGTTGAAGGAGATAGCGGTGGGGTTGGAGAGGAGTGGCCAGAGGTTCTTGTGGGTGGTACGGAAACCGCCGCAGGAGAAGAACCAGAGCGTGGGTATCCTGGCCTCGCCGGAGCCGGAGTTGGACTCGTTACTCCCACAGGGGTTCTTGGACCGGACGAAAGATAGGGGACTGGTGGTGAGGAACTGGGCTCCGCAGGTGGAGGTACTGAGTCACGAGTCGGTGGGCGGGTTTGTGAGTCATTGTGGGTGGAACTCGGTGCTTGAATCGGTCAAGTGCGCCGGCATGCCGATGGTGGCGTGGCCGCTCTACGCGGAGCAGAGGCTCAACAGGGTCGTGTTGGTTGAGGAAATCAATATTGCTTTGCCGATGAGTGAGTCCGACGACGGGTTTGTGAGGGCGAGTGAGGTTGAAAAGCGGGTTACTGAGTTGATGACGAGCTTCGAAAGCGGCGACTCGGTACGGAGGCGTGCGGTGTCGATGAAGGATGAGGCAAGAGCTGCTCTGGGTGACGGTGGTTCGTCCCGAGTTGCGTTAACCGAACTCACTGAGTTGTGGAAGCGTTGCTGAGTTAGGAAGACTGGTTCTTGTTTGTGACTCGGCATGGGCAAATTCACCTTTTTTTTTTCTTTATCCTCTCTCTCGAACTTTTGTTTCTGTTTTACTCGAGAATATTTCGTGTTCGCATCTTTGTCTTTTTTTCCCAGCAAAAAGAAAAAAGAATATTAATAATTATAATTATTAGTAGTGGTACAATTTGACTTCTTTTTTTTTTTTTTTGAAAAACAATTTGACTTCTTGGTAACATTAGTTTGTATATATATATATATTATAGTAATTAATATTATAAATTTTATAATTATTGTAGATCTATAAAAATTATTAAATATTTTTAATTTAATATATATAAATTTAAAATTAAAAAATTAATGATAAATATTTTTTGTAACGAATTTAAAAAAATAATAATATTTTAAACATCTCTTAATCTAATTGTAGAAGAGATGTCTTTCTCGCGATGATTTAGAGTGTTTTGATTCTCAGTATACTTTTGAAGCTATTATGCTTTATGTGATGGGTACTTTATTTCACTGTATTAATGAGAATCCTGCTGTTTGCGTATCAACCCTGATAGATCATATTGACACAACTGTAAAAGATCATGTCAAGCCCAAGTCATGTTAGTTTAAAAAATAAACGAATTTGAGTTGAAAATTTTAAATTTTAATAATAAATTTATATTAATTTTTTAAAAATATAAAATTTTAAAAAAATTAAAAAAATTAAAAAAAAAATAAAAATTGATATAAAAATTTTAATTTGTAATAATTTTATAAATAAATCATGTAGCTTTAATACATCCACAACCCAATAATATATCAACCAATACAGATATTTTTATAAAGAAAATATCAATTTTCTCTAATTTGTGACTCAATGCTGACGTCCCGCAGATTGATTACCCAAGGAGAAGTGGAAACAAATAACAAGCCAGAAAAATCTTTAGCAGTTGAAAAGGAAAAGAAAAGAAAAGAAAAGAAAAAAAAGATTAATCATCACAACATTAACTGTTGCATACCATCAATAAAAAACGACCAATAAAACACAAAAGTAACGGCGTTTGTTAAGAGAGAAGAAATATGGATTAAATGAGATAAAGAAATTAATTTACTGAGTAAGAAAAAGAGTGACACGTGGCTGAAGCACAAGTGTGGATGAAAATTGAGCAACATTCACGATTTTAAATATGTATATATATATATATATATGTATGTATAATAAAAATAAAGATAAAGATAAGTTGTCGCTTTTCTAATTTTCGACCTGGGAAAACGAGGACCATACATTATTGAAGATCTTCCTATATAGAAATTATCAATATATAGTTTTTTAATTAGAACGACAAGACATTGGAGGAATCTTCAAAGTCTAATGGGGACATTAACAAAGTCAGTGATTGGATGATTACTCTTTACATGTCTACATAAATAGTAAATAGTAAAGGTCATCTGATATTCGTCACAACAGTCCATATTTGTTATCTTTTTTTTATTTCAATAATTATCCTAAAAAACTTTAATTGAAAACCCCCTTTAAAAACTTACAAACTACATTTTCCCCTTGAAAATTTGGGAATTTTTTTTTTTTTTTAATTCAAAGTCCAACTTATATTCCCAAACACCTAATAAGATCTTTCCCTTTAATAGCTTGTGATATTTATGTAAGTCTAATTGTTTTTTTTTTTTTCCCTCTCTCTCTCATTTAGTCTTTAAAAATTACTTATTTTAATTAAAAATTTGTCATACATTTTAACCGTCATCAAATTTCTTGACTCCATCACTGCTCATCACCATGAAGGCTAAAAGGCATCCACAAATAGAAGACAAATTACAATTCCAAATAAGGAATCCACCAAGTGTGGTGTTTGAAAGAACAAATTAATTAAACCGATATAAAAGGAAAGCCTCTAATTGATCAAGCAGTTTAAGCGTGGTTGCAAGACATATATAGCTTAACAATAGTTTTATATATCTAATTTTATTGTATGATGTAAGGTTCAAATATTTTATCTATTAAAAAAAAAAAAAAAAACCTCTCACTGATGCAATGATCTTATATTTTCTATTAAGTAGCTCAATAGATAGAAAGAAATAATTTTAGATAAGAACTCTCAGTTTTAAAATATTATAAAATTTAAGATATACAATACCGATTATATTTATGTCAAACACACAAAAGAGAAAAAACACTCGCACACACAACCTACGGATATTTATGTTGCGGTTTAGGCGCATGTAATGTACGTTGCCTTCTTTCTTTTTGACTTTTTCTTTAATAAGACTTTCACTTAAAAATTGTGCATATATGTGCCAATTACAATGTGATAATATCTTCAATTTAGGTCTCGTATTTTTCCATCCGATGTTTAGGAGATGAGTATGGTTTTATTAAACATTAGACAGTTCAAATGAATGACAAATGATCCACTCCAGTAAAAGACAAAATGAGGAGAGAGAAAAAAATTCAAAATATGTCAATATATATGAGAAAAAAAAACTAGCAGAGTTGGACATTAAGAAAATTGAACAAGAATCCAAAAGAGAAAAAGAAATCTTATCAATTCATTATCAACCTCCTATATAGAAAAGGCTTGAGGTAAGAAAATCTTAATGGTTTTACCTTTTTTTTTTTTTTGGTTTGGTTGTTTTCTTATTTAGGTTTGAAAGTTCTTTTTTATTTTTTAATTTTAGATTTTTTTCCTTTTATATTTTAATAAAAAATTTTCTCATAAAAAAAATCTACAACTTGAAAATCATTTCGTGTGCCACACAAAGTGATCTAAGCGGATCGAAATCATTATGCTAATTATAATCGTGTCTTTTCTGATTGATCAAGTGAATACTTGTACAATGTCTTTTTCTTTAAGATAAATTACTCTCGCAGTCCCTAAACTTTTATGAAATATGCCGTTTGATTTCTAAACTTCTTTTATATATTATTATTATTATTATTATTTAAAGGCCCTCAAACTTTTAAAAATGGTGTAAGTCAATCATATTCATTGACAGATGTTAAAAACCTAACGGAAACCTAGAGTTTGGTATTAAATTTCAATTGAACACAATCTTTTTTTAAGTTACTTTTGAATAAAGTTCTACAAAATTAAAATTAACATAATATGAGAGAGAGATTTTTACACTCGATAATAGATTTAGACCACAATTTATTTATATGTCAAATTACTAAACCATTATAATGTTAAAATCTCTATTGAGCACTATATCACTTTAAGTTGATTCTTTAGATGAGTTCTATCCAAGAATTTCTAATGAAGCTGAAGCTGCTCGATCGAATTAACTTGATTGAGTCGGGTTGTGTTGTGTTGATCAAGGTTATTAAATTCCGTTTGATGAAACATTTGAATTGAAATTTTTAAATTTAAGTTGATTGATTTTTAAAAATTAGTTATAATTTTTATTAATTAAAAAAATAAAATAAAAATTAAGATAAAAGATATAATTTAATTTGAGTTAGACTAACTCTGGTAGAGAATCGTTGCTTGAGTTAAGAAACTAATGATCCTGTCGGTGACTTTGAAAACGGAAAATAGTGTTGTCCTGTTGATTTATCAATGGTTCACGTAAGAGGATTTGTCTCTTTGCCGGAGCAATATGCTTTTTTTTTTTTTTGGTATTTCTTTTCAGAAAAAATAAAGTTAAATTATTCCAGTATAATCTGCAATTCCAATTTTGCTTGTCATTGATGCGATAACATTTTCTTTTTGAAATTTTGATGCGATGTTATTAAAGTAATTAGTAAATAAATAATACACTTTTCTTTTTCTTTTTTTTTTGGCTGGAAAAATAATACACTTTTTCTTTCTTTTTTGGTAGAATAATACACTTTTTGCATTTATTGAACTTTAATTTGGTGTTTTTAATAACCTTAGAAATACTTATATATTAATATATGCATTTATTGAACTTTAATTGGTGTTTTTAATAAGCTTAGAAATAAAACAAAATAGTGCTGTGTCAACTTTTCTTTCGGTAAATTAGTTAATAAATGTATTTATATTTATATTTTTTATCTCCACTCTTGAAATTGATGGTAACTTTTGAAAATTAGTAGAGATAGTTGAGTGAACATCATGTTAGTTTAAAATTTTATCAAAACTGTCATCTAAAATTCAAAATCTTCTAACCGAGAACGTTTTACATTTCATACCTTTTTTTTGTAAAGTATTAATTTAGCAAAATGATCATTTTATATTTCCTATATCTAGATCAAAAGACCACCGTGGATTTAAAGTGAAGGACAAAATTACTTAAAACCGTGGAGTCACTTATGATCAACGAGGGTTTCTATTATCAACAATTTTTTTTTTGTTTTTTAATTAACTTTATCTTTTAAACTTCATATTTTTTTTTCCTCACTTATCTTATTGAAAAATGATTATCTCTATATGATAGCCCCTAAAAACGCTATCTCTTAATATCCGCCACTAAAATAATAAGCAAACTCCGCTATTAATTGTAACTAATTTATTTGTTTTAAAAAAATAAACTTTAATACAGCACCATGAATCTAAATGCATAATATAATTGGTTCATTTTTCATAGATCTTTTTTGGGTTGGAAATTACAACTTAAGAATACCAAGTAAAATAAATAAAACTCATCGCATCACAAGTACGAGTAATTCTTCTCTCATTAGACACTAACCGAGCAAAATGATCAAGTACGTACATTACTTTTTACCTTTCAATAATGTCACATAATTCATAATCATTTTCGCATGACTAGATCTATAAAATGAGAGGGGACCAAAACAAAGCAGCTTCCATACATGAAAAGTTCGTCCCAAGCTAAGGCCGGTCCTAATAATCCATGGAGGAGACCATAGTTTTGTTTCCATGTCCAGGCATGCAGGGCCACTTGGCTCCCACGGTGGAGCTTGCCAAGCTCATCCTCACTCACCACCCCACCTTCTCCATCACCATCCTCGTCCTCAACCCGCCGCCGAACTCCGACCACCACCGACACACCGCCGCCTTCAAAAACATCACCTTCCACCGCCTCTCCCCATCTCCGATCACGACACCCCTCCCAATCTTCACTCTGCCATAACTTCTTTGAGCTTCCTCGTCTCCAGAAGCCTAACGTCCGCAAAATCCTTCAAACACTTTCCGAGAAAACCAAACTCCGGGCCTTCGTCATCGACTTCTTCTGCGACGCCGCGTTTGAAGTCTCCGCCTCTCTCAACATTCCGACCTACTATTTCTTCACCTCCTGCGGAGGCGGCCTCTCCTTGCTCCTGTACCTCCGCACTATAGACAGCCAGACTAGAAAAAGCATCAAGGATATGGAATTTCCCGTCTCTGTCCCCGGATTGCCTCTGATTGCGCCGTCGGATATTCCGGTGACGATTCAAGATCGGACCGCTACTACTTCAAGTACTTCCTGAACACGTCGATCCACTTAGCGGAATCGAGCGGGATAATTTTAAACACGTTTGAAGCGCTGGAAGAGAGATGTCTGAAAGCGTTGCGTGACGGGCTTTGCGTGCCGGAGAAACCGACTCCGCCGATATTCTGCATCGGACCGGTCATTTCTTCCGGGATCAGTTTGGATGGAAAGTTTCTTAGTAGTGAAGAAGAGTACTGTCTGAGTTGGCTTGACCGACAACCGAGTAAAAGCGTCGTGTTCTTGTGTTTTGGAAGCATGGGGTTTCAGTTCTCGTCGCAGCAGCTTTACGAAATGGCGGTGGGATTGGAAAAGAGTGGACAGAGGTTCTTGTGGGTGGTGAGGGACCCACCAGAAGATGAGAAAATGACCTTGGAGGACATATTTCCCAATGGGTTTCTGGAGAGGACGGAGGACAGGGGACTGGTGGTGAGGAAATGGGCCCCACAGGCGAAGATACTGAGTCATGACTCGGTGGGTGTGTTCGTGACTCACTGCGGGTGGAACTCGGTGTTGGAGTCGGTCTGCGCCGGGGTTCCGATGGTGGCTTGGCCGCTCTACGCGGAGCAGAGGCTGAACAGGGTGTTCCTCGTGGAGGCGATGAGGGTGGCGTTGGCGGTGAGTCATGACGAGACAGACGGGTTGGTGAGTGGGGCCGAGTTGGAGGAGCGAGTTAGGGAGTTGATGGACTCGGAGTCGGAGAGAGGGAGGGAAGTGAGGGAGAGGGTTTTGATGATGAGAGACGCTGCGGCCAACGCGAGGAGAAGTGGTGGGTCCTCCCATCTTGCGTTGACCAAGTTGACGGAGCAGTGGAAGCAAAACAACTCATCAGCTTTCTAGATTTATATTGCTTATAAATGTATTTGACAACGTTAAATGGGCATTAAAAATAATAATAAGAAGTAATTTTGTTCGTTTATTATGTTATTCTCTACGTAATATCATGTTCGTGCTTGGAATATTATGTAATATTAGACATGGAAAAAAAGAGTTTTCATGCACTTTATGCTATAATACTAAAACAAAGGAACATTTTCATTGTTCTTTCTACAGTGTTCTAGAGTGAAAATTTTTTTCCCACTTCACTTTTCCGTTTCTGATGCTACAGTGTAGTGCAGTAATGCACAGTGTTTTTATGTATGAAATGACCTTTTTGCCCCTGATTTTCTTCAACCGGTTGAGCTGCCCACAATAGATAGATAATTTTAGCCTCCACATCCCTAATTCTCTCTTCTCCTTCTTTCTTTTGCCTCCCCATTTTCCAATTGATTCTCTCTCTATTTTTGCTCTTTTGACTCTCTCTCTCTCTATAGCTCTGCCTCTTTCTACCCTAATTTTCTCTTCTCCTTCTTTCTTTCGCCGCCCCCTTTCCCAATTGATTTTCTCTCTCTATTTTTGCTCTTTTGACTCTCTCTCTCTACAGCTCCGCCTCTCTCTCTACAGCTCCACCTCTCTCTCTTCCTCTTCTTCGGATTTTTGGGTTTTTTTTGTTCCTTTGCCTACTCTTTCTTTTTTTGTTTTTTTATGGTTTCGGTTTTTAGTGGTGATGATTTTTTTGCTGTTGTGGTTGTTCTCTCTCTACAGCTCTGCCTCTCTTTCTTCCTCTTCTTCGGATTTTGGGTTCTAAACGTTAGATGTTTGGGTGTTTTTTGTTCATTTGCTGACTCATTCTTTTTTTTTTTTTGGTTTCGGTTTTTAGTAAAATTTTATCAAAAATGTTAGCTAAAATGCAAAATCTTCTAACCGAGAACAGTTTACATTTCATATGTTTGTAAATATAAAGTATTAATTTATTTAAATGATCATCTTGCATTTCATATATCTAGATTAAAAGACCACCATTAATCTAAAGTGAAGGACCAAAATTAATAAATACTATGTCATTGTAAACAGGAGCGCAATCACTAACATTGACGTGGGGACTTCTGTCCCAGTGAATTTTTTTTTGTTTTTTAATTTTAATAGTGAATTTTTTTTGTTTTTTAATTTTAATTTTAAAAATTAAAAATTGATTCTCTTTATATATAGTAATCCCATAAAATCATTATCATTTAGTGTATATGCCCTGTTAAAGCAATAAGCTGGTTCCACTGTTAATTATAACTAAATTATTTTTTAAAAAATTAAACATTAAATCTTCGCATTCCAAAATTTCCCAAGGACATGCAGTACTATGAATGAACCTAATAAATGCATAGATAATCGGAGGCCGGAGCCTACACATAATTGGTCCTTTTTTGGCAGTTTTTTTTTTTTTTTTGGGGTTGAAATTGCCACTTATAAATACAAACGTAAAAGATCTCATTGCATCACAACTTGTACGAGTCATTGTTATGTCATAGGATACTATTACATTACATTAACTGAACAAAAAGAAGGACATTACTTTTTGCCTTAGCAATAATTTCACATAATTCGTTAACCATTTTTCTTTTTTTTCTTTTTTAATTAATTAATTAATTTTTTGTTTTAAACAAAAGCCGTCGGTTCATGACTAGCAATCAATTTTACAGTTAGTTAGCTTGACTTGTCAGATTAGCTAGCTCTGTTTGTTGCTTGACGAGCTGATGAGCTGTAAATTATTTTTGCATTCTTTGACCTGTAATATATATAGTAGGAGGTTGCATCTCAAAGCAGTAATGAGAATTTCAGTTTCTCTTTCATAAAATCTTCCTCTGTCCTGCGTAATAATCAATGAAGGGATCTATAAATAAGAGGGGACCAAAACAAAGTAGCTTCCATGGATGAAAAATTTGTTCGAAGCTAAGGCTAATACTAATCCATGGAGGAGACGATAGTTTTATTTCCAAGTCCAGGGATGCAGGGCCACTTGTCTCCAATGGTGGAGCTTGCCAAGCTCATCCTCACTCACCACCCCACCTTCTCCATCACCATCCTCGTCCTCAACCCGCCGCCGAACTCCGACCACCAGCATCCCACCTCCGCCTTCAAAAACATCACCTTCCACCGCCTCTCCCCCATCTCCGATCACGACCCCCCTCCCAATCTTCACTCTGTCCATCACTTCTTTGAGCTTCCTCGTCTCCACAAGTCTAACGTCCGCAAAATCCTTCAAACACTTTCCGAGAAAACCAAACTCCGGGCCTTCGTCATCGACTTCTTCTGCGACGCCGCGTTTGAAGTCTCCGCCGCTCTCAACATTCCGACCTACTATTTCTTTCCCACCAACGCAACCGGCCTCGCCTTGTTTCTCTACCTCCCCACTATAGACCGCCAGACTAGAAAAAGCATCAAGGATATGGAATTTCCCGTCTCTGTCCCCGGATTGCCTCCGATTGCGCCGTCGGATATTCCGATGACGATTCAAGATCGGACCGCTACTATCTTCAAGTACTTCCTGAACACGTCGATCCACATAGCGGAATCGAGCGGGATAATTTTAAACACGTTCGAAGCGCTGGAAGAGAGATGTCTGAAAGCGTTGCGTGACGGGCTTTGCTTGCCGGAGAAACCGACTCCGCCGATATTCTGCATCGGACCGGTCATTTCTTCCGGGAACAGTTTGGATGGAAAGTTTCTTATTAGTAGTGAAGAAGAGTACTGTCTGAGTTGGCTTGACCGGCAACCGAGTAAAAGCGTCGTGTTCTTGTGTTTCGGAAGCATGGGGTTTCAGTTCCCGTCGAAGCAGCTTTACGAAATGGCGGTGGGATTGGAAAAGAGTGGACAGAGGTTCTTGTGGGTGGTGAGGGACCCACCGGAAGATGAGAAAACGACCTTGGAGGACATATTTCCCAATGGGTTTCTGGAGAGGACGGAGGAGAGGGGACTGGTGGTGAGGAAATGGGCCCCACAGGCGAAGATACTGAGTCATGACTCGGTGGGTGTGTTCGTGACTCACTGCGGGTGGAACTCGGTGTTGGAGTCGGTCTGCGCCGGGGTTCCGATGGTGGCTTGGCCGCTCTACGCGGACCAGAGGCTGAACAGGGTGGTCCTTGTGGAGGCGATGAGGGTGGCGTTGGCGGTGAGTCATGACGAGCCAGACGGGTTGGTGAGTGGGGCCGAGTTGGAGGAGCGAGTTAGGGAGTTGATGGACTCGGAGTCGGAGAGGGGGAGGGAAGTGAGGAAGAGGGTTTTGATAATGAGAGACGCTGCGGTCAACGCGATGAGAAGTGGTGGGTCCTCCCATCTTGCGTTGACCAAGTTGACTGAGCCGTGGAAGCAAAACAATTCATCAGCTTTCTAGATTTATATTGCTTATAATGTATTTGACAACGTTAAATGGGCATTAAAAATAATAATAAGAAGTAATTTTGTTCGTTTATTTGTTATTCTCTACGTATATCATGTTCGTGCTTGGAATATTATGTAATATTAGATATGGAAAAAAAAGTTTTCATGCACTTATACTCTAAAAGAAGCTTGAATCTCGAAAGGAAAATATGAAAGAAAAGTTTAATTTACATTTCTCAAGAAAACTGGATTACTTATAGGAAAAAGAGAAGGGAGAAAGAGGTAAATAGGAGCTAAAATAAGTAATAGTGTGTTAAACAAAATGTTGGAAGTACACTTTTTACTAGCTAGAAGTAAATAAGTTATTAACTTACAAATAAACTTATTTTATTAGATAAATAAAATTTTTTTGAAAGAATTATTAGATAAATAACTAATTCGTTAGTAAATTTATTATTTACTTTAATATTTTGGATCGTAATACTAAAATGATATTTACCTGTTTTTAGGTATTTACTGTAATTTACTATATGTTGTTTTCAAAGGTAGACATGGAGGCTGGAGCGGACCGGGAATGTCAATGGAGTTGACTAGGCCCACAAAGAAGAGCCTAAGTGACTGTTCTCGCTTAGCCCAAGCCCAATCCGTGACTGTTGACAGTGAATTAAAAGGCTTTTATGATTAATTGAGCGGTCCCTAAGTTTATATGACATCTCAAACTTCAAAATCCGTTGTATCAATCATCATTTTAATAACCTCATCAGCTATTTTAACAAAAAAATTATCATGTGCATGGCACTTAAGGGATGAATAAGAAGCCGTACAAACATGTTAAAATTTATTTTTGCAATTTAAAAGATGTGATGAGAATAAATACTGATGTAATGAATTTTAAAGCGTGACAGGTATATCAAGCACACTTTTATTTTAGCTAATATATATGAAAGAATTTATCATTTTTATTTCATGGTTAAAAAATAAGCCTTAACACATTAGCAGTTTCGGTTGTGATGGCCAGAATATCCTCGAAAAGGTCAAGTAGTAGCGATTAACCAGCGCGAGTTTTGGTGAAGTGATAAAGAAGTCTTTATTATATTGTTTTAAAAAGTAGACATGGAGGTTGGAGCGGACCAAGAATGTCAATGCAAGTTGACTAGGTCTACAGAAGAAGTGCCTAAGTGCCCAATCCCGTGACTATTGAAAGTGAATTAATAGGCTTTTGTGATTAATAGAATGGTCCCTAAGTTTACATGACATCTCAAACTTCAAAATCCGTTGTATCAATTGTCATTTTAATAACCCCATAAGCTATTTTAACAAAAAATTATCGTGTGCATGGCATTTAAGGGATGAATAAGAAACCGTATAAACATGTTAAAATTTATTTTTGCAATTTAAAAGATGTGATGAGAATAAACACTAATGTACTGAATTTTAAGGGGGTATTTGGTGAATGAGTTGGGTTGGAGTTGAGTTGAGATTTTTAAGTTTGAACAGTAATTTTTGTTGACTTTTTCAGAAAAGATAAAAAACATGATGAAAAAAGTATAATTTTATTTAAAATGAGATGGGGAACCAAACATCCCCTAAAATAACAAGCATACCAAGCAGCCTTTTTTTTTTTTAGCTAATATATATGGAAGAATTTATCATTTTTATTTCATGGTTGAAAAATAAGACCTTTACGCATTAGCCATTTTTGGTTGTGATGGCTAGAATATCCTCGAAAAGGTCAAGTAGCTTGAAGCGGTTAACTAGTGAGTTTTGTTAACGTGAAAAGGATGTCTCTATTTTATTTTATTTAATTTTTTTCACTTTTAGAATGTCCTCAAAGTTAAATACTTGACAATTACCCCGGCCAAGATGATCAAGTCTTGCCCAATCATTATTATGCTATGCTGTATTGGACACGTAATGATTTGTGTGAAGCTGTACTTATCATTCAAATAGTATTAGATACGATTTTCGTTCAATTAATTGACCCCGAAACTAATACGTAGGGTGAATATTTACATTCAGTATAGAAAAGTAGAAAAGTGATATATATTATCAATCCAAGCACAAAAAAGGAAAGGGGGCCTTTCCCTCCTGTCTCTTATGATTTTCCATTTGCATATGACTGTATATATTGAAAAATAGTTTGGAGCATCCGTAGTATTAAACTTCACAATAAATAAAGAGTGAGTCTCACCTGTAAATTTTATATTGTGAGATCTATCATTTGTTAGTACGTGATGTTTTTAACATTACGTATTGATATTTCTTAATATTGTTTATCAAATCCGAAAAAGTTAGAGAATTAATGCAACGTAGGTGGTGGGTGCAGGTAGAGATGGGCTCATGGGAGCAAAATTGAAGGTCAATAATTAAGAGTTCACGGGTGACAAATCCAAAAGAGGCGCCCGTGAAACATCAACAAAGCGGGCTCTGATTCAACAGAATAATCGAAACCAAACAAAAGCATCGGCGTTTTAAACTTAACTCCGAATCCGACAAAGATCTTACGAACGAGGTCGACACAAGTACTAATGCTTTTTGGATTCTTCCCTTCTCATCACTCTCTCTCTCTCTCTCTCTGCTCGCTGTTCATTCAGTTGCTGAAAGCACCCGTGACCACGAATTATACAACACCCTCTGAGCACTGAGAGAGAGAGAGAGAGAGAGAGAGAGAGAGAGAAATTTTATTTTTCAAAAAAGTACATAAAATAAAAGTGGTTAATTTTTCTGAAACTGTTTAGGCTTTACACTTAATCATGAAAGTCAAGAATATTACAAATTAGTTTGTCTCAGCTTCTTACAGCTATTTGGCTGAGAACTCCAGCTCAACGAGTAGCACGTTTCATCTGGTAGTTAGATTAAGGAGATGCATAAATTTGTTTTAAAAAATAGTTGTTGTTTTGAGATTCTTGATTAATCACATGCAAATTTATAAAACTTTTAAAATGCGCAACTAATCAGTGGATTAGTTTTCTGAATGTCATAATCTGCTATATATAACCTAATTAGGGTGTATAAGTTGATTTTATTTTAAAATAATAATCAATTGCTACATGCAATTAGTCCTGAAAATTTAAACAAAAGAACAACTTAAACTATAAAGTATTAGCATATGTTCAAAGTTAGAACTTTACTAGGTTCTAGTATTTAATTTTCACCAACTTTCACTAACAATGATTCAAGTTCATGCAATATTTCCAATCGAACAATGATGAAAAACGCAAATGCTAAATGTAATTGAAGCTTTATGATCTCATACTCTAAATTTAAAGAAAGAAAAAAACTTAAGCATCTTTTAGTTGAGTAGAATATTTCGTAGTAAGTGCATTATTCCACGTAACAAAGTAACAACATGTACGAAATTAGATGACTTATAGACTTTAGAAATGAGAGAAGATTACAGAAAATTAAATCTACAAAAGTTTTTGTCCGGGAACTTTATCGATCTACTTCGTCCATTCCCTCTAACAAAAACTAAAATAAAATAAAACAAAGCAAAGGAGTAGCTATTTACCTTTATTATTATTATTATTTTTTGTTCCCTGCTCTTCAGGCCATAGGAAATATATCTTGCTCTATTTCTTGAAAACAATTATGAAATGCACATTATTACAAACAGTAAATAAGTTGTGAAAAGAAAAAAAGGACAGACAATAATCGTTTTCTCTTGATACCTTCAACCCAGGATGTCGTATCATTTTTTAGAACTTGAAACTCTTCTGATCAGAACTAGCAAACAAAGCACTCGATACAACACGAAGAACCCAATCAAGATGTAAATATTGGTCCATCTCTGCCTCTCATGAAGCCCTCTCTTCTGCAACACATCGCCTCCGGTCACCATGCACTCCTTGTTCTCCTCGTACCACAAAAAACATGTCGTTACGAGACAGCCATACTCGTTGATAAGAAGCGCGTCTAGGGCATATTTATACATGGAAAAAAAGTGCATGAAGAGCCAGTATTTCGGCATACTGTCTTTCGAGATGAAATAGCCGGAGAAGAGAAAGAAAGCACCGAGAAGTATGGTCACGAGCGAAGTTCCGGCGATATAATTTGGAGCCAGCGAGCTCAAGAACAGGACAAACGAGTTCGCCATTAGAACAATGACCCAAATTACCAAGACAAAGTAAGCAAAAGCTTGCCAAGAAGTGCAGAGGCCTACTAGGAAGTAGACCGAGACGGAGTATATGATAGCAATGGCCAACAAGTAAGGCAAGAACACGAGAGTGTTGGCTATGAGATAAGATGAAAGTCTATAAACCCCACTGGAAGTTTCCCTTATGAGAATTGGCCTCTCGTTGAGGAAGATCGGAAGAGTTTCTGTTGTGGAAGAGAGGAGAAAAGTGAGAGTAAAAGCGAACAGACCAAATCTCTTTTCGATTCCTTCCTTGTCGAATCCGATGTTGATGTAGATTGTTCCTAGAACAAGTCCCACAATGAGAGCCTCCAATGTGTTGGTTAGCAAAAGCTGTCTGGTTCTGTAAATGGTCGTCCAAAACCTGTTGTATAATGTGAACACTTCGTGAACTCTTGAGCTTTTATACCTTATAACACTATCTCTTGCATCTTTATCATGACGATCGGAAGGAGAATCTGACGGTGATGGAGGGTCGGTAATGGCTTTTATCTCGTGAAGCTGATTCAGTACTTCCATGGCGTATTCGAGGGGATTGAGCTGCGTAGGGACGGTGAAGCCATTGCCGAGCAAGAAAGATTGGAGTGAAGAGAGCGTCCCGTGGTGAACCACCGTCCCTTTGTACAGCAGGAGTATTCTGTCAATGGTGGAGAGGATCTTGAAGCTTGGTTGGTGGATGGACAAGACGATGGTCCGGCGACGGGAGACGCAGATGGACTTGAGGATCTGCATGACGTTGAAAGCGGAGGTGCTGTCGAGGCCGGAGGTGGGCTCGTCGAGGAGGAGCACGGCGGGGTCGTGGAGGAGGCTCAAGCCGATGGAGACGCGGCGTCGTTCGCCGCCGGAGAGGCCGTGCCCTAGGAGGACGTCGGAGAGGTGGGTGAGGTTGAGCTCGGAGAGGATGGAGGAGACGACGGTGTTAAGGTCGGAGGACGTGGGGATGAGGAGGCGGGCGGCGAAGGCGAAGGTCTCGGAGACGGTGAGGAGAGGGAGGCAGGCGTCGTGCTGGGGGACGTAGGCGGAGAGCTTGCGGAACGAGGAGGGGACGAGAGGGGAGGAGTTGACGAAGAGAGAGCCCTTTGATGGGGAGGTTCGGGCCGCGAGGATGTCGAGGAGGGTGGACTTGCCGGCGCCGCTGGGGCCCACGACGGCGAGGATTTGGGAGGGGTAGGCGGTGAGGGTGACGTGGCGGAGGATGTGGGTGGGAGGGGTGGTGGTGCATATGGGCTTGAAGAGGAGGTCAAAGGGTGCGAGTAAGGAGGTGATGGTGGTTGACTTGGTGTAGGAGATTGATGAGGCTGTTAGTTCGTAGGTTTTTAACGGTGGTGATGGTGGTGACGGTGGTAATGGTGGTGATGATGGGGATTGGGATTGGTCTTCCATGGAGAAAGTATAGTTGAGGAAGAGAGAGAGAGAGAGAGAGAGAGAGAGATGATCAAGTAGTACTAGCTATAGTTCGTTGGGTTGAAGAGAGAGAATAAGGTGTTCATTATTTAGGAGGATTTGGTCTGTCTATTACTTGGTTAATTAAAAGAGGACAGATATAAGAATTATTGTTTTTGTTTTTCCTATATATTGTTAAGTTATTGAACTGCTCTGCTGTGTGTATGTGTAATGGTCACCTTCTCTTCTTGTGCTAGTTTTTGGAGATAAAATTTACTTAAATTCATTTAATAATGATATTAAAACTATATTTTGTAAATGATAATCGGTTTGGACCTTGGCTCATTTTCATGACACACAAAGCGTAAGGGAGAGAGAGTATTAGATTGTGAATATATCCCTTATTATTAAGTTTTTTAATTATTAGATTGTTGTGATCTTTTATGTACGTGTAATGGACACCCTTTTTCCTTAACTAGTTTTTGGGATGAATTATACCCAATTTAATTAACAGTTGGTAATACTGAAGAGATAAGAATAAGAATGTGAAAATTGAAAAATTAGATGTCTAGGATTCCCTCAAATAACTAATTAGTTGTATAAACTCATTTGTTAAATTACATTTTTATTTTTAAAGAATGGTGCATTACAGCTATTACTTTTTTTTTTTTTTTTGTTTGGAGTAACATTACAGCTATTAGTTAACAACTATACTCTTCCAGCAAATTTAAAAAAAAAAAAATCTCATAAATTAGTATAAAAATGAGTATCTTTTCAAAAGGTGGAAATGAAACCTATTTTTGTTATTCTCCATCATTTATTGTGGTACCGTGCTCATTTTCTAATCATAAAAGAAGAGCAGTTTCCCCTTTCTTTTTCTTTCTTAATTAGGTCTTTATCCTTGTAACAATTTTTTTTTTTTTTTTTGCCTTATAATTACTCCTAAAATTGTCCCTATCTTTTTTTCCCTTAGGCGGGGCCGGATAGAATTATTTTGATGTCCTTGAAAAATCTGTCCTTATCATGATCACTGCTTCTTTTTGCACCACCCCCTTTTTGCTTGGAAGAAACCAAATACATGTTTATAGAAGCATGTGAACAATTTAATAAAAGTGACTTTGTTGTTATAGTCCACCTCAGACGATTCCAATAGAATAAGATAATATTTGGCAAGTAGTAGAATTTGCTAAAAAAAAAAAAAAAGACTATGTGTAGATGAGAATCGTTAGTTATTAAATATCTAAAATAAAGATAGATTTCAATACGATATTATAAAGGACACGAAGATACCACTTATATTAAAAAAAAAAAAAAAAAAAAAGACGCCAGTGGATTTCATTGTCTTCCTCACCTTGTGTTCACGAGTCCACTGTATGTTTCTCTGATAGCTAGCTTGCTAGCTAGTCTCCCTCATCTTTCTTTTTTCACTCCCTCTCTTACATATTGGTTTTGTCGTATGTATTGGACGAATTATCACCAACAAAGTCTCTGGCGTCACTTGACGACGAACATTTGCATTAAATAGTATCAGCACGTCCGTGAATTAATCCGTATACTATTTGTTAGTTCTCTTTTGCATGTGTATAACTTTTGAATTTTTAAAATAGAACTATTATCCAAACGAGACGGAAACCAACAAAAGAAAAACGAGTAGACAACTCAGTAACAAACAAATTATTTTTTTTTTATTTTTAATTTTGGTATATCCTTTTTCAAGTTATTCATGAGATCATCTAGTGGTGATGGGAGGACGTACGTATTTTGAAATATAGCAAAAGAAGAATCTTTATTTCTTCACAAGGCAAACAAGTTTTTTTTTTTTTTTTTTTTTTAAATATGGAAATTAGCTTGAGCCAAACTTGAGTAGCAATTCGTGTAATATTATGACCATATGTTACATGTTCGGTGGACATGACTATGATACCAATGTCACGTAACACAATTTATAAAAACTGTTGAAAACTAATGAAAATAAAATTAACAACAATTTAGCACTGAATATCCATGTCAAAGTTTAAAACTAACCATATAACATGTATAACTAACAATTTTAATACTATATCTTAACCAAGAACATAATATTAACTAACAGGTTGTAATTACTATCATATTATGTAAACCTACATGAATTAACATATGTCTAACTTGAATAGATCAATTTAAGAAAAATAAACGAAGAGGGGGAACTAAGAAGCCTTTATTCAAATTTCCTGTTTCAGCTTAGCTAATAAAATAAGAAAATTATGGGAATAGCTCCTTTAGTGCACATGTTTAGAATTTTCACCTAATGGTTCGCATTTTTTTGTCCTGAAATTACTTTTTATTTGACATTGTTAAAGGGTTCCAGAAATGTGCTTTTTTTGGGGGCATTTATCAAAAGACAGCCCTTAGAAAACTGGGTAAACTGAGAATGGGCTTCAATAATGTTCCATTTGTCAGGCCTGGATAAGAGAGAGATTACTAATTCTTAAATAGTGCCCAAAGGTTCCGAGGTCCAGAGCTCCATTAATTAATTATAAAATGACAGATTACTTATATATTTAATATGTATGTATATATATATATATATATATACAAGGCCGTATAAAAGCATTGCATTATTTCGGCCATGAATCTTCAAGCCAGTTAGTTCGTCTGGTTTCTCACCATGAAATATATATCATTTGGCAGCTGAAAAAGTTACAATTTCATGATGATTCAAAAATTGAATCACCTTCTCCCTACAAGCATGTTTTAAAATTTTATAATTAGTCCTTGTTTAAGGCATTATTAATTAACTAAAAGTTGATTAGCTAAGGTTAATCCACGTTAGCGTCGATCGAAGGAACCGTTGTAAAAGACATAAGATGGTCATTTTCAGGTTTGAGAAAAAGGAAAAGCATCAGAATTTAGAGGGGGAGTTGCTTTGAGATAAAGAAAGACGTATAGATCGAGACTATACTCGAGCGCTTCAAAAGTGAAAGCATAGAAAGATATATATAATATAATCCTATTTACTTTTGGGGTCCAAGAACAACAACCACTGAAAGATTACTAGTATCTTTTCTTAACCTATATATAAAACTGTTTACGTAATTCAACATTATACTTATTCCGCATGTTTATTTTGTGTTACAATAATTATATAGATGTATAATATTAACAAATTAATTTGCAATATTATAGTACTTTTTAAATGTTATAGTTATACGAAACGATCATTTGATGTTCAAAACTGTAAAGTTATTGTTATTTACATGTTGTAAAGGCGGTCCATTAATTAAGACTTCTTATATGTTTTAAATTTTGATTCGATTCTTACCCGTAGTACACCTTTAGTACTTGTTCTATCTATTAGGATTGGAATATGGACCCTGACTTGCAACATGTGAACTCTTATATTAAGGATCTGTTTGATAAATGAGTTTGAGTTGAAAAAGTAAGGTTTGAGTTGAAAATTTTTATTAATTTTCAAAAAGACAAAAATTTTTCAGAAAAAAACAAAAACTGAGATGAAAAAATACAGTTTAAACTTGTTCACCAAACAAGGCATAAATCTCTTATACCAATAAATTTCCAATGTGATATTGGTCTGAGAAGACACCATTAATTCCTTAATTTAATTAGGAAAAAAAAAAAACAAAGTACACAAATATGCCATAACATATACAATATAAATATCAAAAGCTCTTCTCATCACAACCTTGTATCATAAGTACTACAATCCCTTTCTTGGCGACACCAATCCATCCAAATCCGAAACTAAACTCTCTTTCTCTGTGTGTGTGTGTGTCTCTCTCTCTCTCTAACCATGACGACTGGAACTGATAATAAAAAGAAGAGGAAGATCTTGGCATACACAGTCGCTGGGATCATATTACAAACCCTAATAATAATATTCCTGTTTGTGGTTTTCGTTACGCGAGTGAGAACTCCCAAAGTTCGGTTGGGCTTAGTTTCGGTGGAAAATCTCAACGTAATCTCTTCCTCAAACTCTCCATCTTTTAGCTTGAAACTCAACGCACGAGTCACGGTCAAGAACACCAATTTTGGCCCATACAAGTTCGACAACTCCAAGGTTATCATCTCCTATAGAGGAACTCAGGTTGGAGAGGCCACCATTTTCAAGTCACGCGCCAAGCTTCGATCCCCGAAGAAGTTTAACGTTACGGTGTCGTTGAATTCAAACGAGGTTTCGACCAATTCTCACTTGGGAAGCGACGTGAATTCGAATAACTTGACGTTTAATGCTCGTGCCAAGTTGAACCGAAAGGTGCTTGTTCTTGGTGTCTTTAAGAAGAAAAAGTCGGCGGAGATGAACTGCACTTTTGTGGTTAATATCTCAACGAAAATTATCAACGATTTGTCTTGCAAGTGAAATCATTAATCCCTTCTTTTTTTCGTTAATGTATTTTTCTTTTGGGGGTTGTTTTGTTAATTAATATTTAAGATTTGTATTAATTTGCTTAATTTTTTGTGAAGGGACAGTAATATATAGTTTATGATTGTGTCTATCATGTTGGATTTGATTTTTATGAGATGATCTCAATTAATTAATAATGTTGTCTTGATCTTCTCTTATTTAATTTTATCAAGTTCTTTGGCTTTAATTAATCTTTGGTTTTGCCGTTATTCCATTATTACCTTCCTTTTTGAGCTGCACATGCATGGATATTACTTAACATGGCTGTTCTTTTTCTATATTTTTCTTGGTTTTTTTTTTTTTTTTGACTTCGCACACTTCTTCTAATCTGTCTTATTCTTTCTTAACCAACAAAGTCTTTGTATTTAAAAAAAAAATTTCCCTCTTGAATATAGCTCCCCCGGCCAGTTTTTATATTTTTTTAAGCAAAAAAAAATATTGATTTTTAAGTTGGATATATATATTTTTTTCTTTCTAGAAATGAATTATATAAAGAAAAGGGTAGCCTTAAAAAAAATAATAAAGATAAAGATAAAATATGTTGAAAGCTGAAGCCAATGATTGATAAGAATTGCAAATTGTGAGAGTAGTATTCAAACGGCATGATAATTCCCACAAGCAACGTATATACTTTCTTTGGGTAATTTGTAGACAAAGAAAGCTTTGAAAGAGTCCGGAACCATTGCTACTTTTTTACAGATATATACGGGAAATAAGGAAGAAGAATTTATGATTGCATATATATCATATATATATATATATATATATAAATGGCCCACATCATATGACAATCATATTGGTTGGTCTCTTCGTTTTGACATTTGATATCTAGACATCCTTCTATAAAGCACTATCATTATTCCTTTTGTTTTCTTTTTCTATTCTGTTTTATAATTTATTTTTGTAATGGCTATATATAGTAGTTGCTATTCTATTTTTGTTGCAATTTTTGGCCAAACTTTACGAATTTGTATGAAAATCCATGATTATTTTAATTCAAAAAAAAAGTTTAAACAACATGAGAAATAAAAGGTACCGCTCCTAGGTCTTATAGCCAAAAAAAAAAAAAAGATGTTCCTAGGAGGAGTGAGAAAAACTCATGAAACTTATGCAGGGATATTACCCTCTGGCTAAATGATCAGGTATAGCTCGAACAAAAAAAATAAAAATAAAAAATAAAAAATAAAAAAGATCATTAACTAACCATTTGTACAAGAAATTAATAAGTACGTACGACGTGGTCAATATTGCCGTTCCGATATATACGAGCTTTTGAAATTGCATTAATATGCCATATTGACAAAATAAAAAGAAAAAATGAATTAAACCTTGTTTCAGAATCCTTAACTTTGAAAAATAATATAAGAGCAGTTCGTGATTACTCTGGATGTCACGTACGTAATAATGAAATGATTTGCCTATAACTACAGTTTTTTAACTGTCATTAATGAAAGTGTTATACTGATTAACACACAAAATAAGGTTAATATAAGGGACTACAACAAAAATGTGTAAACTATATATTTATATATATAATGCTAATATATATATATATATATACATATTACTCTAATTTCAACTTTTGAATATCAACTTATATATTATATGAGTTATAATTTTTTTATTGATAAATGTTTAAAATATTGCCCACGTCATTTTAAAAGTAATCAAGATACAAATATTGGGTAATTTTTGTTGGGAAAAACACCCGTATACTCAACGCACAATAGAAATATAAATTGAAACAGAAATAAAAAAAAAAAGACAAAGAATTTATATAGTTTGACAAAATTGCTTATGTCTACGGGAGAGGGAGAATAAATTCACTAATACTTTCAGAGTTACACACTCAATATACTCTCTGAACCTCTCTCTACCCAAAAACCCCTTAACATAGTTTGTCTATCTCTCTTTTCACTTTCTCTTAAAAGGTGACACATACTCTCTATTTTGTAACTATACATATAACTCATAACATAACACTTTATGGGGTCTCAAAAGGACACCAAAATACAACTTTCCCAGACTAATAAAACATAAACTTATTTAAAACTAATTTGAGTCACATATCTAACAATCTCTATCTTGACTCAAATTCTTTCACCTCACACTCATACTTAATAAGAATAAACATGTGTCGAGTTCAAACTCTCATCAAACTTGACACGAGAAACTGATTTTTTCTTCCTCCAAGCTTTGTCTTCCATTGTCATCTTCACCTTGTTGCACTTTTTTACTCTTGCAACTTCTTTCACAACAGATGAAGACTTTTCTTGACGTGGCTCCACCTTTATAGATCCACCTACAATTGTCTTGCCTATTAGCTCGTACAGATTCTTCACTTGCCTTTCCTAACTTCCAAAAAACCATCCTTAGCAGATTACTCACAACCTAAAGTGTCAAATGCCCTTAAAGAAATTAAACTTCTCCTAAGTCATAGAACATGTCAAACATTCGCCAATGTCCTCACAACTACATCAAACATCTTCACATTCACAGTACATATTCAATGGCTTTAGTACTCGAATCATTGTCCATCAGAAGAGTAACATAGGGCTTATAAGAATCCAACCACTCGTTATATAGACACATATGAAACAAACATCCTGAATCTAAAATCTACAAGTCAGAATTATCTCCCTCGATAGTAACAAATATACATTGTCTTTACTATCATACCTATCACCAACAACGTTTGCAGATTCTATCTCTTGAACCTTCTACTTTCTTTTTTCTTCAAGGTGCCTTGTCAGTTCTTCATAGTTTCTCCTAATATGTCCCTTCTCATGGTAGTAAAAGCACTCAACATCCTTCCATGAACTTGATTGGGAACGGTCATCTCTTCTCTCATAATATCTCCCTCGTGTCTTACTCCCATTCCTATTCGCATCTGACTTCACTATAAGAACTTGTTCAGTATGAGACAAACTACTAGATTGTTTCATGTTTGCAGTCTCCAACAAAGCAGTTGACACCTCATCCATGGTTAACGTAGTTCTCTCAACCAACAGTGTAGTCACCAAAGTCTCATACGATTTGGGTAGGGAGGACAACAAAATTACCGTTTTATCTTCCTTATCAATCTTGACCTCTACACTTAATAACTGAGTTATGCATTTATTGAAATTGTTTATATGATTCCTAACATCAGTTTCTTCACTCATCTTAAACTCATATAATTGCTTCTTCATATATAATCTATTTGTTAAGGATTTCGACATATAAACTTTTTTCCAATTTTTCCCATAACTTAGAAGGAAATTTTATACTCATAACACTATATTTCAGTTTAGGAGCCAAACTCAAACGAATAGTATTTATTGCTCTTGCTTCTAATTCTTCCCAATCTTCATCGCTCATCTTTTCCGGCTTCTTCCCTTGCAGTGCTTTCAGAAGTCCTTGCTGCACTAGAACATCCTTCGCCGTACTCTGTCAGATGCTGAAATTACTCTTTCCGTTAAAATACTCAATCTACTCAAACTTTACTCCAGACATCATCTTGATTTTTTTTTTCTTAAGATCCTCAACCTAGCACTCTGATTCCACTTGTTGGGGGAAAACACCCCTATACTTAATGCGTAGCAGAAAAATAAAACTGAAACAAATTAAAGAGAAGATAAAAATTTTACATAATTTGACAAAATTACCTATATTTATAAGAAAGAGAGAATAAATTCATAAATACTTTCAGAATCATACGCTCAACAAACTCTCTTAAATCTCTTTCAATCCAAAACTTCTTACACCCTTTATCTATCTAGCTCTCCTGTCACTTTCTCTAAAAAGAAAGCACATGCTCTCTTTATTTTTCTAACCACACACACAACTCATCTTATAACATACATATTTATAGGCTGTCAATTGACACAAAAATGAGTAGTCCAATATATACGGATCGGCTGAGAACATCTATGAATTGAAAGGTCCGAATGATCAACTATGCAATCAGTTGTTAGAATCAATAGGTCTTCAAATCGTTCATTTGAAAAAATTGAAACCCTTCTTATTGGATTTTTAATTTTAAATTGAAAAAATCTCCCCTGATCACCTTACGTCCGTTTCCCTCTTCTGCAAACTTTTCCTGTTCATTCACGGCTTCTTCCTCTCACCTTCTTCTGACACCAAAAGGTCATCTACAAATTCTTGTGTCTCTACTTATTTTCCAAATTTTCTTGTAAAACTCTAAAAGAAAAAAATACATTCAACGACTAAATTTCTAGATATTACTTACCGATAAAACAATATTTACATTTTTTTTCCTTTGCTGGAAATTTATTTATTTGCAGATTTAATATCTAATTTGAATCACATACCTAACAATTTTATATTATTAATCTTGTTTGAATAAATATTCCAAAAATGTTTCAGCACGAAGAAGTTTTCACTCTATAAACAGCATATACATTTTAAAACAGTCCATAAACAAAATCTCAATCAAATAGACAGAATTATTACTTATCGTTGTTATTTTAGTTCTATTTGCACCTCAAATCTTGAACCACTTTGTTTTCCAAATTAACAGTGATAGTACAGTTCATTTCAGCAGTTTTCTTCTTCTTAAACACCTTCATCAAAGGCACCTTCCCGCTTAACTTGGACTGGCCTGTCAACGTCAAAAATCCCGATCTTACATCGTTCGCCAAGTTCGAATTCGCTGTCTCCACTTCGGTTGTCACGTTCATCTTCTTCGTCGACCGAGCTTTGGCCTTTCCCTTCTCGACCGAAGCATCGCCAATCTGATCATCATTCCCTCGGTAAAAGAACGTAATTGAGCTCTCATCAAACTTGAACTCTCCAAAGTTTGTGTTCTTGACGCCGATTTCAGCGTCGAATTTCATGTGAAAACTCGTGTTTGAGCTGCTGATAGTGAGATCTTCGATGTCGATGGAGCGAATGCGGAGTTTCGGGGTTTTGACACTCATCACGGTTTGCGAAAACACCAACATGATCACGGTCAGGAACACTACAAAGGCAGTGACAATAGCCAGTTTTCTCATGCGTCTCTTCTGCTGCAACTCTTTGGCATTGGATGCGGACTCTACGTCGGTTTTCGTTTGAATTTGAACTTTTTCCGCCATGATTAGGGATTGTTCAATTCCGATTGGGAAAGATAATCGAAACAGCCGCTTAATTATGTCTTAATTTGAACAAGATTTTGATGGACGTTCTCCCTATGAACTTGGATTGGATGTTTGATATTGTGAAGAAGATGATATATATTATTGACACCAAGCAATGTGTGTGTATATATATAGAGAGAGATATGTCACGGTTCCTGAGGTTTTTGATTAATTCGCGGTGGGTAAATAATTTGTCAAACGCGTACTCTCAGCGTAAATTCCATAAGCGTCCAAGAAATATTAGAACTTTATATTGCACCAACGACTAGTCAACATATCAGTAGTTGCTGGTTTAGTTGAAAAGTAAACTAATAAAGTAACTCTGAGCACTTTTTTAATGGCAAAAAAAGAAAAAAATAAAAATAAAAAACACGGGACTTAGTGATTAAAACAATGATTTCTGGATACATATATATATATATATATATGGCAAAGCATAAAATTATTCTGTGTACTTTTTTTTTATACATTATGTGCACACTTCTCTTATTAAATAAATTAATTACTTATTTTTTACGTTCTCGAACTTGAAATTTATGACTCTTAAACCTTAAATCCACATCCCTCATACTGACGACTCTTAAACCTCAAATCCACGTCCCTCACGGGCTAGGTGGCTAATAATTCCGGGTACTTGAGTGATTAATTTTCGACTTGCCTCGATACTAATTGGTTTGAAGCTTTCTTGTTAAAATACAAAAAAAATGTCGTACCGAAGTACCAACTTGACCTTTCCTCATTAGTTATGTAGGGACTTACAATTCCTTTCATTTATAGAAAATTCAACTCGAGACTCATTACAAATAAATAAATAAATAAACTCGAGACTCACGAAAGTTGAGTGTGAATGTGAGCAAAATTGGAAAAATAATTTTAAAAAATAATTTAAAAGAAAAACAAAATAAAAGAGAAGAAAAGACTTCTTTTTGACGTCCTCCAACGTGTTTGAAATCGGTCTAAGGTGGCGTGCCTTGTAAGTTGTACTTGTAACCATCTAACTGGATCAATTGATTATTTTCTCATCATCTGCTCTTTTTATATTATTTTTAAATTTAGCAGTGCGTGGTAATTAAAACGACAATTAAATCAGATGATGAACGACATGTCGTTTCCGCAGAACAACCTCCTGAAGAAACGAATTGTCGTTTGATTACTTGAATAAAACATCATGCGGTTTTATCCAATCTACAAAAAGACATGTCAAGTCAGTTTTGCAACCAAAACTACATGTCATGTATACTACGACAATGAAATCAAACGAGACACATTTTTTCCAGTGTCAAACGACCAACTGACGAAAAACGACGTTAAGTTTTATACCACAGAAAACATTGTTTTTAGAACCTGTAATTAACAAAGGTTACGAGTAAGGGGTGTTTATGGTTAGTTTGATCAGTTTGGAGGGAAAAACAATTACTGACCATATTTAATCGATTTGATCGGTTTAGCTTATTATAAGAGGAAAAGAAAATTTTTTGATACAAAGAAAATCTGACTCTATCATGAAATGTAACTCTTAGCTTATTTTAAAAGTCCTTTAGATGATTAAAATTTTACTTTATTCACATGAGCATATAAAAATGTAATTTTCTTTCCATTTTTAATAATATTTGGTTATTCAAACAAAGAAAAACAAAAAAAGAGAATAGAATAGTATTACGAAAACATAGAAATATAAGGTTTCAAATATAACAAAAAATCTATTAGAACATTAGGTAATTAGAGTTTCAGATGGGTTAGCAGTTTGAAACTTCTAAAACCACTAACCAAGTCAATTAAAAGAGAGAGAGAGAGAGAGAGAGAGAGACTTTGTGAATAGAACTTTATATTTGAAACGGACCAAACGAAATATTTGAAAGCATGGAACACAATAAAAAAAAAAATTCTCAGAAATAAATGGAATGTGTTGCAAATATTTGAAAATTATAACATAATTCTTTGACATGGTATTAAAAAAGGAACGACATATTGGGTTTGATTTTAAATAGTCAGATCTTTATCGAGTTCGGTTTCTTATTTGCATACTTTTCTTTTATGATTTTATTAGATTTAACGTTAACAAACATGCCCATTATGAATATGAAAAAGGTCAAAAATTATTATAGAAGCGTCGGAATTTTTGGGCCGATATCACACTGGTTTTTGTACTCCTAGAGCTGCAGTTGTAGTTTCAGGCTTTTGCCATTACAATCTACAATAACATTTGGGCCTTTCCTCTCCCATGAAAATTGTGGTCTAATTGTAGCAAATAGTTTACAGTATGTTTTTAAAACATGGTAAATTATAACATATATTTATAATAAATCTTAGATTTCTTTAGATTTTTTTAAAAAAATTCAGATTTACGGTTAATTTTTAACAATAAATTGATATGCATAGTTTTATATTAGATAGAGAAGAGGATAATAAATTTAATTATACTATTTATTATATGGTCAAAATTTTATGTCATAATTTTCTATTACTCTCTTTAAAAATGTTATTTTACTCTTTAAGTTTTTCTTTCGAATGAATGGAAAGTGACAATGGGAAAGAGAATATCTAGATGGTAATTAAGAATCAACACCAACATCCACCACCTACTGCCTGTTTCCACGATGGCTGATTCTACACTGATCAAATATTGGCCCTCCGGCCGCATCCATGCGGGTCAAAATGGAATATTTGGTGCCCTTGGTCCGACAGATATAAAGAAGCAGACCAGCTCTAATGAAAGGAAGGGCGGCCAACCCAGCCCTAGAGCCAGGTGGTCTACAGGTTGTGGCGAGCAAACCCTGTAAATTTGTAGGAAATTTTGGTGTTTTTACATGTATAAAATTCCAAAAATAATATTATATGCTACTCTAGTCGGAATCTCAGCCCAATCTTGTACGGACATTAGGGTCGGGCCAATTCAGTTCAAGTATCTATACAGACCAGTCTAGGTCATGTCACGGATAGACTCATCCAACCCGGCCTGTAAATAAATAATGATTTCTCTAATTGCACCAACATATACAGGCAAAGGTCATGAAGATGCCTGCTAAATTGGTAGAAACCAAAATCTGCGCCATGACCAACCAAAATATGTTAGGTTCAGTAATGGATCTAGAAATTTCTCTTAGCTGGGGAACACATAAGAAGAAAATTTTTAAAATTAATATTTATAAGATAAAAGATTAAGATAAGAATAAATTGAGTTAAAAGACACATTAGAGGGAAAAAAAACTTTTAACTGGGGGCAAATTACAAAATTTTAAGAAAAAATAGGGGTATAATTTAAATTTTCAAAAAATTGGTGGGGGGGGGCACGTGCCCCCCGGCCCTAATGTCAATCCCTAATGTAAATCCGTTCCTGGTCGGGTCTGTGCAAAGTTCAAACATTACAAAATTTGGAATGATGTCACCAGCACCAAAATCAATTTCCCACAACAAGACGAAATCAGACGCAATAAAATTCCAAGTACATATCTCAATGGAAGGTTCTCTTATGATTTTGACATAAACAACGACCATTTTTCTTTGTTTGAAACGTATTTCTAGATATATCCGCCCCAAGGTCAATTTAAAGCCGTCATAGTAACGCGTTTGCAATAATGTAAAATAAAATATAGAAAGAAAAAAAAAACACGACATACGATATCCTCTGGCAATAACCTTCAAAGAAAAGAAAGTACCATGCAGCAAAATTTCACCATTAAATGATTAAAAAAAAAATGTTTGTCAAAACTCGACAACTATATTAACGGCTGAGATTGTTTCTTTCCATCAAATTGAAATACACGCATTTTATAATAAATAGCCCTGACAAGCAATCTCAAAAACCACCAAACCCTTTTCTAGTGAGGTACTTGAAAATCAAAGAAATGGAAACCGAGAAGATCAACCACCAACCATCATCAACCGATCCGTTACCACCACAACAAAGATACGTCCGCCGCGACGACGAATCGCTCTCGGCACAAGAACTCTACAAGAAGAAGCGAAAGAAACACCTAGCATGCGTCACGTCCTTCTTTGTCTTGGTAGCCATAGCCATAATCGTCTACCTGATAGTCGCCACGCGCTACAAAACTCCCAGGTTCCGACTCAAAGCGGCCTCGTTCTCGACCTTCGAAGTCGGAAACTCGACAAACCCCTCGTTCAACCTCGTCATGAACGCTCGGTTCTCGATCAAGAACAGGAATTTCGGACGCTACAAGTACGACTCCGGTGTGGTCGTGTTCGAGTACCGGGGTATGGCCGTTGGTCAGGCGTACATTGACGATGCGCGAGTCAGGGCTCGGACGACGAAGAAGGTGAACGCTACGGTGGTTCTGAACTCCGGCGGTTTGGTCGGCGGCGACGCGGTGTTTGATGAGCTGGGGAGGGATATCGGCGCCGGGGTTCTGGAGCTGCGGAGCCGATCTGAGTTGGAGGGAAAGATTGAAGTTGTACGTGTCATCAAGAAGGAGAAGTATGCTCGGCTCAATTGCACCATGGATGTTCAGATTGCCACACGGTCCGTTCAGAATTTGATATGCGAGTGATTGATTTTTTTTTAGCCTGTTTTTTTTTTTAATTTATTTTTTTGATACTAGTTTTGTTGTTCATACTATTTTTTTTTTTTTCGGTCAACTATTCTTTCTTTTCTAATAAGTGAAAAACTTTTCCTTGTAATTCTTAGCATAATTAATATAATAACTATTTGTTTAAGTCGTTGTTCCGTGTTGGATTTGCTCTAGATTTGTAGGTCTAGTATTATTTAAGTCTTTGAATAATTGGTACATGTTTGGGATTTTTTAGGCCTAAGATCGTTTTGGATCCAATACTCAATTTAACTGAATAATAAACAAGAGGCCGCTCTTAGGACAACTCCAATGCATACTCTAAAATAAAGTTTTGCACCAATTTGGAGTATGAAGCTTCTCCAACGCATACTCTATATGAAACTTTCAGATATAGAGTATGAACAGTATACTTCATATTTGAAATATCGCTGTTCATACTCTAAACTACTTTTTCTTTAAAAAAAAATATAAATAGAATATTCCTTTTAGAGTATGATATAGAGTATATGGGTTGGAGATGAAATAGTTATTTGAAGTGACAGATACTCTATTTTAGAGTTTCTGTACTCTAAAATAGAGTATTTAGGTTGGAGATGGCCTTATATGTTTATTCAAGTCTATTTTCTATTATTTATTTATTTATTGTGTGAAAATATATGCAACTCATCTAACTTCTGAAAGTGAAGATATATAGATACGATATTGGGCATCTCATTTTAACTTGTCTGCAAATCATTCCTTTTGTTTGGAATAGTACTACAGATCGCTTTAAGTATATCTCATATTCTCATCTTTTTTTTTTTTTTTTGAGAAATTACAGTATATAATTTCAAAATAGTGGATTTTTTTTTTTTGGAGAAATCATAATAGTGGAATTGAAAAACTGAAATTTTTAAACGTGGTATAATTGCATAGTAATTATGTTTATCACATTATATGCTACAAAATTATGTAATAACTTTTACAATAATATAAATCCGTGCTATTTTTTCAACGTCGGCTAATTAAAAAAATGTTGTAGTAAATTGCATGTTACAAAATTTAAATGAAGCAAATAGTAGGATTTTTAAAATATTTAAATTAAATAATAATAAATAAAAATTTTATAATTAAATAATCTATGTACTATAGTTACCTTGTAAATTTGTTATTTCTTCTCTAAATATTTTTAAGCCTATTATTCTGTACTTCAATTGTTTATTATTTCTTTCTAAAAAAAAATTGTAGAAAGAAGTAAACATAAATTTTTTGATAAATAATTGAGTAAATAGTATTTGCTATTAAAAATGTTATTTACTAATATTTTTGGAAAATAAAATTTTTAAAAAAAATTATATGTAAGAATGACATAAATTTGATGTCTCCTTATATTTTTATCTATCATAATATTAAAATTGATAGTTTTATTATTTTATTATACTAAAATTATTAACTTTAATATTAAAAGAAGTAAGATCGTAAGGAGTTGCTAAAAACATGACTTACCACCTAATTTTATGAGGGAAAAAAAAAAAACTCGAAGGCCCATGAGGCCTCAAATGTTAAGCTCCTGTATCTGTCGTATACCAGCAGACCCAACATTCCCACACTTGGGCCTAACAAGGGTCTCAATGAAACACAACACGTATCTCCTTGAGCTAACAACATAAGAAAAGAACGGAAGAAAAAAAAAGAGAAAATTATCCAAATAATTACATATTTTTTTATCTATTAATCAATATACATAAAATCCCTACTTTCGATTAACATGACATAAATTTGAGTTAATTTTTATTTATTTTGTGTTATATTGATCTGGTTTTAAGTTTTTGTGTCATATTAATAAAATGGTTTTTAAATTTATGATTTAGCTGCTTTGCCCTAAGAGAAATATGCACCAACTTTTTCAGGTAATTTTTTTTTCTTCTTTAACCAATAAATAAATGAAAAAAAAATTATAGTAATTAAAAGAGAATCTTCATTTTCATTCTTTAGAAGTTGCATTCATCTATTTTACACAAGGTGCGTATGCAAGTCTTTCATTGATTTTACTGTCAAAATAAAGTATTTACCAAAATTTCATCCAGTACACTTTAGAATATCAAAAATATTATTGATAAGTGTTATAACAAAGGGTTGGCAATAATTATCGGTTATTGATCCTACGACGACATTTGGAATGGTTTATTGTGATACCAAAAATTTTATCATCGATGATTAACTTAAGTTTACTTTTTTAATTGCCCCCTCAAGAAAAAAAAAAGTTTTTTTTTTTTTGTTTTTTTTGTTTTTGACGGAATCAAATAAAAAAATTGTAGGTGCCACTTAGAGATGGTAGTGAATATCTTTTGCTGTAGAAACTTGAGGAGATCTTCTAGTTATCTAACAAGAGAGATCTCTAGTGCAAGATAAATGTTCTCCTAACTAGTAAAAGAGATGGCGCAGGCAGACAATAGTGGCAAGGTGAGAAAACAGATAAAAAGAGAGAGAAATATAATTAAGAAAAAATCTATAGAAGCAGTTTCGTTTGCCTACTCTATTAAATACTAAAGACATAATAGCATTTGGGATATTATGTCTTTATTTGTAAATAAAGAACCATTAATAATATCTTTCTCTATATAATATGGGACTGCACAACTTATCATTTTTTGCGTAATGTAATTTTGTTATTCTTTTTAATATAGGTGGATTCAACTCAAAAGATTGATGATTATTGCATAGTCGTCGAGCAACAGTAATATGATCTTATTAAAAAAAATACAAAAAGAAAGATAATAAAAATAATCTATAAGAAACATTTTTGTCTGTACATTCTATTAAAAAAAATCCTAATAAATGTATAGAAATGTAGCATTTATATAATAAATCTTTAGGGGTGGCAAAACTCCACCATAAGACCAACAAGGAAGCCTCATTCGATTTTTTTTTTTTTTTTTTTGTGTGTGTGGATAATTCTATTATTATTGTTTTTTTTTTTTTTTTTTTGGTTTGAAAGTGGATAATTCAAATTTTGGATTTGTTGATTCTCTATTAACCAAATAGCCGACACATTCATCCTTTTATTCCACAACATGATATTAAGATCCCATGATCATCAGCCTACAATGATGTGGACTGACCTTGAAATGCGTGGCTCACGGATTATCTTATGGCCTTTCTCATTATATTAAGTAATAATTATTACATTCTATTATCTACCTTGCTTTCATACGTAGCAATTTCAAAAAATTTTATCTTAAAACATGTTCTAATCCTAGTTCATGCATAATTGATTGAAGAAAAACAAAAAAAAAAGTTTCCTTCCCCGAGGTTTGACACTGTTTTTCACAAGTAAAATTATCTCCTTTTTCTTTTACTTTACAAGGATGATTAGGACAGGTCCAGTGAACTCAGAAGGCAAGAAACTCCATTTTCAATCATAATGTTCCCTAAACATTGTTGTTTTCACTAACTATGAGAGCTTAAATTAATGTTGGGAAATTGGTGAACATGACGCATATATGTATATGTGTGTATGTATATATGTATATTTATAGTAGCAGCTTCTATGGAACAATTGTGGATATGTTTTTAAAAAGAGCACAATGAGACACATAATCAGCTATAGGAACAGGGCAAATCCATGGTCCTCGGATTAAAACACGGTGTCGGGTCTTTGTTTGTTTGGTGTCTCCTTTGGTTCATTGCATTTCTTTATATAAATTTCTCAACACTAATATGATTATTATGATTATTAGTTTGATAACAAAGACTAATTGGATTATTACTTATTATATCCTCTTGTCTTCAAAGTCCTCTAGTTGGTGCAATGAATCATTTCCCTTTAGAAGTGTTACTGTCACTCAAAAATGAAATCAAGTTAATCTAATTCTAGGTCTTATCAATTAAATGGGAAAGAGAAAAAAGATAAGATAAGTAAATTATGAAAAACCGATGTTCTTATAAATCATATTTTATAATTAGACAACGCTTATGAAATAAATATAACAATCTTGTCCAAAAAATCCTCTTATGATATCGAGTTTCATACAATGTACACCGTTTTGTTTAAATTTTTTGCAAGCCTCACAAGGAAAAAGCAAATCATGTTCAATGACCATTAATGACTTAATGACGTGTCGGGTCATAGGCCACCAAGACAAGTTGGGGAAAAACAAAGTAACTGCAGGGCACAAAATATGGCACATACAAAAGAGTCACTTTCAGTCCAAGCAATGCCCATGTAGTTCAATTTCCATGGGGAGGTGGGTGACCTTAACAGTGTCAAATTCAGATGATCCTGAAAATCCTGTGAAGTGAGGGAACATATTGGCTTGTGATTCACTCTGATTTTTTGTAGTAGTTGTTATTTGTCTTTTATTAGACCAATTTCCCCTTCTTTTAAATAATAATAATTATAAATAAATAAATAAATAAATAAATAAAAGAAGAAGAAAGCTTTCTACCCTCGATATCAACTATTGTCTGTTCCACATAATTATGTCTTTTGATATTATTCTGACTATATCGGATATTCAAAACCGTACATCATCTGTGTCAAATAGACATAAATAAAACTCATATTCAAAATTTAACTCAAAGAATAAGGGAACTCAATTTATATATAAATATCATAATAATTTAATAACTTAAAAATATAGGATAATATATATATATATTTTTTATGTATGTCATGTAAATAAACTGAAATCTAAATCTATTATGACTTATTATATCTGATTTTAATATCATATTAAATAAATTTTAATAGAATTTATCATTAAAAATTATAAAAATATATACTTAAGTCCATTTAACAATGGTAAGGAATATGTACTGGATAGAGACTATTTGTTTATGGAGGTGAGATATTATGGTGCACCTAGAAGACTGTATTTGGTGGTCAGCAATTAAAAAAAAAGGAGGGGGTGGGGCCATATGTGTTTTTGGTTATGTTATAGTTTGGCGTATTGTCACAATGATACCATGATGATGCTTTGGAAATTAGCTGCAACCTTGCTTTGCAGGTCAGGGCTATTAGTCGTCATGTCATTTATGGGCTGTGTCGTTACACAGACAAATCCCACTTCCTTCCCTCTATTCCTTTGCGATTTTTCTAACTTCGAATTTTCAAACTGTCCAATTTCATGTCTTGTACCCATTTAATATCTGTAGAGCCTCTAGGGGTGCAAAACTATGGTCATTTCTACCATTTTTGTCTGGTTTGAGTTTTTCCATTGGTCTTAGCTTTAATTTTTTCCATCTCATAGCTATCTAGCTACCACAATCACTAATTCTATGGGAAAAAATAAGGCTACTTAGGGGTGGTAATACGGGTCGTGACACGACGACACGACTCGAAAACAACACGAATTTCACGGGTTCGGGTTGGGAAAAATATGGAGCGGGTCGTGTTCGGGTTGAGAAAAATTGACACGAAAAAAATTCGTGTCGTGTTTGGGTTGGACCCTTTTTTTCGTGTCAATTTCGTGTTCATTTTCGTGTCAATTTCGGGTCAGGTGTCAATTTCGTGTCAATTTGGGTCAAATTTCGTGTCAATTTCGTATTAATTTCGTGTTGCGGGTCAATTTCGAGTCAAGTTCGTGTCTTTTCGTGTCAATCCGTTACGAGTTCGTGTCGCGGTTTCGTATCGTTTTTTCGGTTGGTTTCATGGTTCTTTATTCATTATGCTATTGTAACAATACTATTATGTAAGGCTACTAGTGATCGGTCGGACACACGACACATGAAAAAACAAATTTCAGGTTCGGTTGGAAAAATATGAAACGGTCGTTTCGGTTAAAAATACACGAAAAAATTCGTGTCGTTACGGTTGACCATTTTTTCGTGTCAATTTCGTGTTCATTTTCGTGTCAATTTCGGATCAATTTCGGATCACGTGTCAATTTCGGTCACGTGTCAATTTCGGTCAATTTCATGTCAATTTCGTGTTGCGAGTCAATTTCGAGTCAAGTTCGTGTCGTTTCGTGTCAATCCGTTACGAGTTCGTGTCGTGTTCGTGTCGCGGTTTCGTGTCACGGGTCGTGTTCGGATTGGGGAGAAAAAAATTTGACACGACACGAACGACACGAGACACGAATTGACACCCTAAGGCTACTACACATCCTTCCGTATCGTTTAATCTCAACTGTTGGATGATAAACACAAAAACAATATGAGCGAGTAGCAAGCGACAGTTTTGTTTTTAACAACTGAGATTGTTTCTTTCTTTTTTTTTTTTTTTAATATATATTTATATCTTCTATTAGTTGAAATTTAGAAACTATTTTTTGCCTGAAGATATTGTTCATGCACACCCTCAACAAAATGCCCTTTTCTAGCTGGTTTTGCACATGGGCGCCAAAGGCAATAAAAGAAGGCAAAAGAAAAAAAAAAAAAAAAAAACTTAAATCTAGGAGTACCATTGTGATTTCTGAGAGGTCTTTGGTAAAAAATAAAAATAAAAATAAAAAAAGGGGAAAAGTAAAGGGAGGTCAAACATTACAAGAGCAGAAAAGATGTATGGACTTTATAGCAGTTTTTCCAAGCTGCAACAAGCAGTCAAAATTGAATCTCCAACCAACCATCAGCAAGATGCAGATGGGACGGATAGCCACAGAGACTTGTTGGAGAGAGAGAGAGAAGAGAGAAAGACAGAGCAAATGAATGCTTTTTTTTTTTTTTTCCCTTCTTTTTTTGCTTTGGAAAATCAGGTTTTATTTAATAAAAAGCAAAATAAAATGCTTCTTTTGCAATTCAGAAGTACTTTTGAAAAGCAATGTCAGGATGAAATCACCCTCCCCCTCCCCTGAAATCTGCAGGTTGATTATCAAGAAATGACCTCTCTGTTTTCTTGTACAGAGAGCTATTTAGAAATTATGCAGAATAATACTCGTCTCCTTTTTTCCTTGAAACCCACTTAAGCAGATTTTTCACAGTACTTATTCAGCCAAATTGTGCTGAAATTAAAGCTAATCATTTCATCTAATTACTTAATTTTTAGTTTTAATATGCATCTTCCCAAGAAATGTAAGTTGAGTCATTTCAACAGATCAAGATTCACATATCACAGTTCAAAAGCAATATAATAGTAGAGCACAGAGAGCAAGAAGTACATACCATAAAATAATTATAACTTACTCAGCAGACACTTTTATTTTAATGTCTATTTTTATGTTAATAATTAGCTTGAGTCTAATTCATCAATTAAAAATAAATTTTTCAATTAAAATTAATTATAAATTTTTTAAAAAATAAAAAATAAGATAAAAAATATAATTTAATTAAAATTAAACTATAATATAAACCAAACCTTAAATTAATATTAAATAATTTAATTTATGAGTAAATATACACGTTAAAAATTAACAATTCATCGTATAAATCTGCTTCTAATCACATTTTTAAAAAAATGTTGATAATAAAAAAGTGCAGTTTTTACCCTAAATTATTCCAAAATAAATTGCATAAAACAAAAAAGATACCTAATCAGTCTTTCTTCAATTTTCTCATAATTGACCCATCACTTTACAGACTGCAACAAGAGAGAACCTCCAAGGTGCTATTCACTGGCTAAAATAATGACCAACAAAAAATAATAAAATTAAACAACACTTTCCTCTCTTTCTAAATTCTTCTTCGTCTTTTTTCTTTACAACAGAACCATTACATTACCACACCACAAAAAAAAAAAAAAAAAAAACATATTCTCTTGCTTTTCTTTTGTTTCTTTCTATCAATTTCGTAGAAAATAAAGTTAATAATCCGGGAAAGTTTCAAATGCCGATTCCACGTCCGTCTTCGATGGAATTTCTCGCAGAACTATCGTGGGATGTCTCGCTAGCAGAGTTTGATAATCGATACGAATCTGGGAATAAATAAAATTCAACAACAAATGTGAAAACTACAGCAAAAACAGAGTATTGAAATTCACGTATATAACTTTAGAATCGGGGGATTTGAATATGATTCGTTACCAGTAGAACACGATTTCCTGGACATGGACGAAGAATCACTGGTTGATCGAGACAATGAAAAAGAATCTGCAAAAAAAAAAAAAAAAAAACCTTAAAAACTTAAATCATTTCTTTCAAATAATCAACGAAAAATTTATGATTTTTTAAAAAATATATATTTATACCTCTGGAGGAGTTGAACGATCTCTTGCAATGCAAAATGGCGCCTTGGATCCCATCATGCTGCTGCAACAGAGAATCATCTCTCCGATTCGACGTCGTTTGGGACACGACACTCACCGACGACGATTTGCTCTTCCCGAGATGCTTACAAACGACGCGAATCCCGGCCGGACTATTCCCCGCCGGCCTGTCCTTCGGCAACGCCATGGACGCCGGAGACGACGAAGGCGACGGCAACGACCCGACGAAGAAGTCCGTGTGGCTGTTGTTCATCTTCTCTCCGTTGTAGCGCTTCGAAACCTTGACGTAGAGAGGCTTGACGAGCTTCAGGTATTTCGTTATGACGTCCTTCGAGAACCGCTCTGTTTTGGCGTCAGTTGTCCCTGTTGTTCTTCTCGAGCTGGTTTGTCTGCTGAGCTTCGGAGATTCTTCGGCGCTGAATTTCGCTGTCGTTTCCTCTGTTTTCCGCGTCGTTCCCGTGGATTTGGATTTCTTGAACGAGAAGGCTCGGAATGTGGGGGCGGATTTGAGGAGAGCGATCGGAGACTGGGGCTTGGGAATGGGCTCGAGAGGGAGGATTTTCCGTTTGGGAATCGGATCGGCAGGAGAAAGTGAAAGAGACGGTTTGGGGTAAACGGGTTTTGTTGTTTCTTCCTTACGGTCGAGGATTTTGGACTCTTTCGTCGTTTTATCATCTGGGCAGTGGTCTTTTTCGTTGATTCTGGTGTTGTTTTTCTTGGTGTCGGAATCTGGTGTGGTCAGCTCCAAGTCGAAGAACGAGTCTTCCTCTTCCTCTTCTTCTTCTTCGTTATCTACTTCAATTAGAGGGGTGGGAAATGTTGTAGTGGGTTTCCAGAACTTGAGGAAATTCAGACCTTCCATGGAGTCCAGAGAGAGAGAAGAAGAAGAAGAGAGAGAGGATAAGCGGATATTGTACTACTTGATCTAGGGTTTATAGTGGGTCTTATATGAGAGTGAGAGAGAGAGAGAGAGAGAGAGAGAATAGGGTTGGTATTGTAACGTGAGGAGATATGAGTAAGTTGAGTTAAAAAAGAGATAGCTTTACTCAAAATTGCACTTCGTTTTATGGTCGTGTTTTCAACATTGAAAATGGTGATTGGAGTAAGCACAGAGAGAGAGGAGAGAGAGAGAGAGAGAGAGAGCAGCGGAGCTTTAAAGCTTTTCTTTTGCTTTTTAATAGAAAGAGGAGAGAGAGAGAGAGGAGATAGAGGTGGCCTGTGTGAGTTTTTTTGTTTTTTGTTTTTTGTTTTTTTTTTTTTGTGTTGCGTTGTTTTATTTACGTATATATTTACAATACAATGGCATGTTTTACGTTACGTGGGTCTGTGTATAAAAGGAAGAAGATTACGAAGCCTCAGAGCTCTGAAGAGAGTACTGTGTGGGTGTAGTCTTACGAATTCAGATTCTCTTTCAGATGATTAATTCAGACTTATTTGCAGTTCATCAATTTTTTCTTTCCAGCAGCCCCACTCCTGGTCCCCACTCTCTTATTTGACTTGGAATTTTCTTTTGTTCATTTCCATCCAATCGAATTTATATCATAACCAGATCAACCAACTGAATTTGACTATTTAAATTACCCAAAACTATAAAAATTCTATTTAAAAAAAAAAAAAACCCTTTTCTCACTACTTGAATTGTGAAAATGTTCTTTTGAATTGAGCTTTTTTATGGGTCCCCCCCCCCCCCCCCTCTTTGAGAAGGCGTGAAAGTGAATATGAAGTGAGGTGTTACTTTGAGGAAGAGATATGTTATGTTTTAATTTTTTTTTTTTTTTTGTTTTATATTTTTTGACTTTTAGAAAAAAAAAAAAAAAAAAAAATTGATTGTAGTTTTAATTTTTTTTTTTAACTTTATGTACATGTAGTTCGATGCCAGAGTCTTTGGATACAGAAAGACGTAGGAGTAGGATGGTGACGAGAAACTTCCAAAAAGAAAAGAGAAGAAGAAAAGGAGATTAAAAAAAAAAAAAGAGAGGAAAAAAAAAAAAAGGCCAAAAAGAAAAGAGACTCGCTCAAAGGCAAAGAGAAAAAGAGAATGGCAAAGCAACCAAAACGTAAATGTTTCACACACACACACATGAGAGAGAGAGAGAGAGAGAGAGAGAGAGAGAGAGGCTTTAACTTTTTCAGAGAGAGTCTTTAAAAAGATCTGCCAAGTCAGAGACTTGGGTTCTTTACAAGGCAAGGAATTGGTTGCAACTGGGCACGCTTGTTTGAACTAAGCCAGTGGCCCATTAAAGAGGCTCCAACTCTCTGAATGTTTTTTTTTTTTTTTTTTTTTGAAAGAGAAAAAGAAAATATTGGCAAAGTCTTTTGCTTTATGTTTTTGTACAAAAGGTTTGACTTGGAAACATGGGGTTCGAGTTGAGCGTTGAATAGGCCTTACAAAATGCTCCATACAGAGAAAGCTCCTTTATTATTTTTTTTTTTTTCTTCTTTATTCTTTTGTTTTTATATACTTGCCTAACTCTTTGGAAAAATAAAGAAATATATAATGTGACTAATATGCCTTATATTTTAAAAATTGGAACCCATATATAACCAGCACTAGCACATGTCAATTTAGTTTGAGGAGTATGGTTTTACAAGTTTTGCACTTTTATTTTTATGTACTTTATTGATAGGAATTAAAGGCATAACTTATTATTATTATTATTATTTATAGATTGCGAATTAAAAAAAAAAAAAAGAAGAAGAAGAAAACTAAGGGGAAAATTACTTGTAAATAGTTCTGAGATTTGTGGCTCTCTTGGATGCTTGGAAAAGTACTGCGAAATTTGGCTATTAACAGCGCAGCAGTACTCTCCAGCGAAATATCTTTGTCCTACGCAGCCAAATCATGTGCTACATCAAATATATTTTCTGGTCCTAAAACGCTTCTTTTTTTTTTTTTTTTTTTTTTTTTCTTTGTTTTTTTAAGGTCCTTTAAAAATAAGGGACGTTAGTCCTCTTTGAGAATGCTTCAAGCAAAAATAAAAAAATAAAAAAAGAAACCCCATTAAAAGAATATTAATTTCCTCCTGTTAATGGCCTGCACGATATATTTTGAAAATTTGTATAAAAAGCTGACTCTCATATATTTATTTATGGATTTATTTACTATGTTTTTGCTTGAGAAGATTGGTTTTATTGTCTCCTTCCTTGTCAATCTGTTTTGAGAGTTCTTAATGAAAAAAAACTTTTTCTGGAATAAACATCTGCATACTTAAACAAACATATGCAACTTGTACATGTCTTTTAAAAAAAAAAAATCATTAGTATTTTACCATAGTGCGCTCTTTTAAATGCTTAATAAAATCACGGAAAAATATATAAAACTAACATAAAAGATTATACATCCGAAATTAAAAAAAAAAAAAGGAAAAAGTTATTCAAATGTTGAATTTTCTAAAAGACGGACAAAAAACAAATATAGTTTGTTCCTGTAAATGACATGCATTTTGTACGGTACATGTAGAAAGAATAGGATTTTTTTTTATACACAGTAAATACACATATATTTTCTTACACGGATCGACCATAAGACAGTGAGGATTATTTGACAGTCTCATCAATGTGGTTGCTCTTTGTCCTAACTCGTATAACAAAATCAATATGATCACTCGTATGTATCAAGTATATATCGTTGATCGTGCTTACTTTTTTTCACGTCTTTATAACTTTTTTTCAGTTTTTTTTTTTTTTTTTTTTTTTTTTTTGGGTCTAAAAGGAACAAGTAACTACCGTGTGCCACATGCATGATGATTTTTAACTCTTTTTGTAGTCATCTCGGCTGGTGAAAACCATTCCGACATCCAAAATTCCTCGTCCACTCAAGAGCCCAACAAGACATTCGTTCTCCTTTTTTCTTTTCTTTGGGTTTTGTTTGTTGGCGCGTTTGTGAGAAGTGTTAGTTCCCATTCAACGAGTTTCATTTAACTTTGGCTTGGCCGGTCAAATGATTCACCAAAAGAATTTTGTATTTACTGGTGGGGTCTTCTTGTTTCTGCACAGTAATTTATTTCCCATTTTAAAGAAAACAAAATTGCTGGTCGTTGACAAATTTTATTTTATATTTATTTTATTGCGTTTTATGTCTATGAACTTGTGTTGACTGACCGACCTTGCTTGTTTGTGTATGAAACAAAGAAGTTATTAGCCTTCGAGTATATAATTATAAAACTTTAGTCCTGTGGCTGGATGACGATTAAAAAGAACAATAGTAATGCTTAAATCGTGAAACAGATGATATGTTGACCTGCATGGCTGCATCCTATTTTTTCCACATGCCATTTTTCATTCAAATTTCTGCTACTCGTTTTCTTTTCAATGTACTAATTTGTGGCCATGAATTGTAATTCCCTTTAAGGCAGGACGGAACTGACATATCTAATTTATCTCAAAATAAGGGATTCCTCAAACTTCAGGAGTCTAGTAACTTATCCTTGTTCAGTATCTATATAGTAACGAATAGAAATTCATCTCTTATTACTTATCAGAAGAAGTAATTGGGATCGAATCATAGGTTGAATTAGCATATGAATCAACCTTGTCATTTGGTAACCAAATTTGATAAATAAATTCAGTATCTTCTCAAGTAACTTTCATAGAAATCTTTAAAGCAAAAAAAAAAAAAATAATAATAATAATAAATAATAAATAAACTTTCATATGTAGAAATCTGGAATTTAACTATTTCAAGCTGTGTAATAATGAAAATCTCCACGAACGCTTTAGAAATCCAAGCCCATTTAAAAGTTGGTCATGGACTTGTCCATTGACTGGTGTCCATGAACTACAACTTTGGGCTTTGTAAAGAACCCACAGGGACAAGATTGTGGAGTTTTTTTTTTTTTTTTTTCCCTTCTCTCTTCAAAATTGCTTTCCTTTGTTTTGTATGGATTAGCTTTTCCTCTGGTTATTTTTCAAGGGTCGGGATTGTTCTGTTTCTTCCTAAAAAGAAAAAGGTTTCTTTTGTCTCTTTAACAACAATGTTCATAGCAATCATTAATTTTGTTTGGGAGTTGTAATTGAACAGAGATCGCTATATATCAATTAAAATCTCTCTTTTAAAGATTTTGTGGTCGATCTATCTCGTAAAAAAAAATATAATACTGTTTGTGTGAATACAATAAAATTAAGCAATGTTCATACACACAATTTTTAGGTTCTCTTTTGTGTTTTAAGATGAATGTCGGTCAATACTTTTTGAAGCTAGGCTTAAAACATCATTGTAAACATGTTAACGACAAAATCTCTTAGAGTTATATGTTGCTTTATTACTCTGCACTTTTCTTCACTGGCCATGGCTTGACCTAGTTCTCGTGTTGTTTAAGTGATTTTTAGGACATTCATTTTCTTAAAGATAAACAAAGGGATCAGAGATAAGTGAACTTAGTTCTTCATTTGATTAGAGATATATTTTTTAAATTCATTTTAGCGATAAGTGAAATTAGTTCTCACATTAAACATCAACTATATCTTGTGGGTTTTTTTTTTTTTTTTTTTTTTTTTTTTTTTTTTTTTTTTTTGTCGTTCGTCTTCGCGTTTTCTTACGCTATTGAATGATATGATTCTAATTTCAAACGTAATCTTGCCGGTTCATGAGAAGTGGTAAAAAAAAAAAAAAAAAAAAAAAAACAACAACAACAACAAGAGAGCACTAAATTAGCTTTAAAGGAAATTCTCTGTGAAAGCTTTGTTTTCTTCTAAGGAAAGATACATGTAATCAAAATTAGTGGAGCAATAGGGGAAAGCATATTCCAAAAGAGGTTCTGTTATTCTCAACAAACAGTGGATATTCTCCAAGAATATATGTGTGTGTGTGTGTGTGTGTGAGGGCCCAGTTAGGCGGAGACATAAAACTCTTCCTTTCTGGTTATTGGCATCAAAGAAGCTGCGAAGACGATCTCTGAGGGAGCTTCTCTTGCAAATATCAACAGGTAATTTTTCGTTTTTATTTTACTTTAATCTTTCAATCCTTATTGTAGTAGCAGTCTCATGATTTGTTTGATCATCAGATGCTATATATATGCGTGTGTGTCTGTTATGAATTACAATTTGACGTTAAATTCGCAAATTATGTGTATTGTGATTTCTTGTATTGCTGAGCTTGAATTCTCTTTCATAGAATCAGTATCATGGTAGTCCGCAAGCAGTGTTTCAATCTCTACTATATTCTCCTTCAAAATCCATTCATCAACCGAATAGGTCAAAATATATGTTGGGAGTATTTTTCATTTTACTGGATTCTTGTTATCAATATCGATTAATGATCTGTCGATCAATCAATACTTATTGATCCTGTCAATGGTCATTTTCTTAAAAAAGAGAAATTCGGTTACTTTTTAAAAATAAATGTACAAAAATTATATATAATTGATTTTAGTTATAGATAGAAGTCGCTTAAAAATTAGTTTAGTAGTCATAACTATAGTTCTTATTGATAATAAAATATAGAAGGTCAGTAATCATAACTATAGTTCTTACTGATAGTAAGATATAGGAGATCTTCTAATATTTAAGGGAATTTGATTTATTTGTGATTTTATCATTATATATATATATATATATATAAATCTAATAATATAGCAAGGAACTTGGAATTTGGAGTGAGTGCAGTTATAATTTAACCACAATTACTGATAGGAACCCAAAAATATAGACATATAATTTAATCAAAATGGAACTACTGCACTGAAAAATAACGAGATAACAGAACACTCATTCCTCTCCTCCCCATATCCACTCAACCCCTCTTATACCGCCCATCCCCTAACAAGCTACTAACAACTACAAGCTAACCGTTATACTAACAACCTCTACTAACCATTCACTAACTAAACTAACCCCCTCATTAGTCTTCTCAAGCCTATTAACGACGGTTCCTAACAATTCCCATTTGAATCCTTATAAATTGTGGAGTTTGAATTCACATGGTAAAATTAAAAAAAGGGGCATTTTTATACTTGTCCTATAGTTGTTGTAATTGCACTTTCTTTTATTTTTGATAATTTACACCAAGAACTGATTGATTTATAGCAATCTACCCCCGTTGATAACAAACACACTCTAAGTTGCTTGGTTGGTGGGAGGGGGTGGAGGGAGAGGGCAAATCTCTTGTTTGTTGGAGGGAAGAGATGAAGGAGGGAGGAATGGAGGGAAGAGCTCTCATTTTGGGCCCACAAAAGTGCATCCTTCCACTAATAAAAAATTCAAGTCACCTCTCTTTTTAAATTTAAATATCTATTTTATCTTTAAAAAAAATTACTTTATAATAAATTAGACAACATAATAATTTTATAATAATTATTCATATATTCTTTCAACTCTCATTCTTCTTACCAAATAACATAAAAAATTTCTATAATTCTTTTCATCATTTACTTTCTCTATCCCTCCAACTCTCTACATTTCTCCTTCCTCTCCATCCGTCCTACCAAAACAAAGCCTAAAAGTTGGGATACACATTTATCAAATTTTTATCAAAAAACAAAAGATAAAGTGTGGGATTGTCTAGCGTAGGCCAACGACAAATAATATCCAAGAATATTAAAATAAGCCTACAGTGTCTCCACGTGTCGTGTCGGTACATGGTTATTCCGTACATTACGATTTGGTGTTATTCAGAGGAGGGGCGAATCCCAGATTCATCGAGATGGGTGCCACGAGTAGTAAATAGAAATAGAAAAAGAAATAGAAATAAAATCATAATAGCACAAACTGGGGCCCACGTCCAAGTAGACGTCGTTAGTGTCCACCGGCCCGCCTTAGCCTCGAGCTGCGCAACCAGAAGAGAGCAGTGGTTGGCTTGCCTTCTATATCCCTGCCAAGGTTTTCATTCATTTGCTATTTTATTTACATCGATATTATCACCGTTATTTTTTTTTATCATTTTTTTAAAATTTAAATTTAAATTTTAGATAATGTAATCTCAACCACTAATAAACTACTTGTTTAAAATTATTTAATTATGTATAACCTTTACACATTCTTTTGCAGGGGAATTTTCTTTTTTTATAGCTTCTACAAACTCAAACCCACACCAATAATGAAATTGTAAACATGCTTAAGAACTCAAGCATTACGAGATTAAATCGTCTTATTTTTTTTTACGATGAATTAGCTTCATATACTAGATTAGAGCTCATCAGTTGTAAGAACAACTGGATTAATCTCATATTGTTTTATAAATTTTTGTTATTTTTGGGCAATATATAGAATCTGACTCATCAAAATCAAAATGTTTAGCATGCATTTCATTAATGGGTTTGAGTTGAAAATTTTGGATTGAAATTATTTGATTTTTCAGAAATTAGCTAAAATTTTAGTTGATTTTGCAGACAAAAACAAAAATTAATTGAGTATTTTGAGTTACAGTTGTTGCATTAAACATATGCTTAATAGTTTTGTATATTGATTTAAGACTTCTTGACAATTTTTTAGTGAAATATTTTAGATTAATTATTTATTATTCATTATTAGTAGAAAAAATTGTGATTTTGTTGTATTCAACATTTGGAATATTATTTTTCCACAATGGAGAATAGAAAAGGTGATAAGGAAAAAAGACAAAAGATAAAAAAACAAAAAACAAAAAACAAATAAGGGCCAGTTTGGGGTTAGATATCCAACTGATATTTTGTTATTGGGATTTTAAAATTCTAATTTTTATCAAACTTTCTCTATTTTATTTGTAAAAAACTTAATTTTTAAAACTTCATAACTTTCTCATTTTAAATCGAAATGAGATAACGTAATGACGAAATGAATAAAACAAAATTCATTTTGTATATTTTTCCGAACACATTTCAAATTTTTGTACTAATTTTATATCACAAAATTTTTCTAAAAAGTTTTCGCCAAACAAACATTTCCAACACAACTTTCAAACACCATTATAGATGTCTTCCAAACCGACTTTAAAAAAGAAAAAAAAGAAAAGAAAGCTAAGGGTCGTTTGGATAATATCTGGATATGATATTTTGGATGTTAAGTTGAAAATATATATCTGAGGGAAACTTTTGATAAAGTTTTATGATATAGAAAATAATACAAAATTTTAAAATATGTTCGAAAAAAAATATATAAAATAATATTGTGTTATTCGTTTTATCTTACGAGTATTTTGACATAAATTTATATCATTTCAAAATTTTAATTTAAAATAAAAAAAATATGAATTTTTAAATTTGAGTTTAAAAAAATCTTAATATAAAATTAAAAATTAAAAATTTAAATGATAAAATATCGTATTCAAATGGTACCAGAAACCATCCCTAAAAAATTGGTTACAGTGAGAGGGCTGGAAAAAGGGTATTTTCCATGTTCGCACTTTCCCTTTTCTGCAGACACCCGCGCACTCTCCTCGGTTTCCGTTAAACACCCGAACCTCAGCCTCGGCCTCTTTACCATTTTTAACGGCTCAGATTTCATCACCCCGTAATCTCTCTCTCTCTCTCTCTAAACCCCCCATACAAACTCAAATTCTCTCTCCCTCTCTCTCTCTCTCTCTCTCGTCACTTTTCCATTGTTTTGGGTCGCGTCATCGTTGTGAGGAGATCCATGGCGGAGCACGCAGGCGAGCAGCGGGAGTCGTTGATCGAGAAGATCGTCGGCGGCGATTCGTCGTCTTCATCAGATTCCGACGACGACAAGGCCTCCAAGGTCGAGGAAGTTCAAGCCAAGATTTTCAGGCTCTTCGGTAGAGAAAAACCCATCCACAAGGTCTTGGGCGGTGGAAAACGTAATTTTCGCCTCTTCTCTCGATTCAAATCCACTCTTTTTATCATCTTTAACGTAAATGCATGTCTATGTATATAGATTTGATCCTGAGTTTTATACATTTATTTACTTATTTATCTTTTGGATCTGACGGAAAATGAGCGTTAAAAAGCGATGATTTTGGAATCGTACAGTATTATGGAGATGATCTGTTTGATTGATTTTCTATTTATTTGTTGTCGTATTTCTCTGATTTTGTCTTTCTTTTGGCGTAACGGAATTGTTAAGACGAAACGAAGGTCGGAAAGGAAATGAATTGATGAAAGTTTTGGGCCTGTTCAGATCTGGCGTAGTTTAATTGCCAATGTTCGAATTTATTTAACTTCTTCTGTATGTAGCACCGGTTGCTAGTTTCATTCATGAGATTTTGTGGTGCTTTAGATTTATATTGCACTTTGTGATTCTGGGTACGAAAGATATTGGTTTGAAGCTGCTTTGTATTTTTTAAGAATGATTTGACTCTTGCTATTATTTTAACTGCATTGAGTGTTGGATTTGGATCCACAATTGTGGTTGGTTAAATTGTTGTTTAACTTATCTGTGATCATTGTATTCTAAATCATCCAAAGACGAAATCTTTGAGGCTATAAACTAAAATCCACGTCTTCAGGTTATAAACTGCATGATACATTGATACTCTTGTTACATTCCCTCTGTTCATTTTTTTATTTGTTATTTGTGTAATTTAATTTGTAGCAATAGAAGTTTAAATTTTGAAATAGGTCAGTGTGTTTCTCGCATTGATTCAAGAGTTCTAAGCTTGCACATGGGTCAACCGATCAGAATCTTTTGTATGTATAGTTCATCTCTTACATTCCAAATATACTCTACATATCTCATTGGTAAGCAACGCATTCCTGGAAATGATTTTAAATTGTTGTTTTTCATTTGAAAAGATACAACGTTTGAATTGAATTTAAGGAAGTATGTTACTGTAAAGTGTTTAGATACGGCAAAAAGTTATATTTTAGAAATTAGAACCACATCTGCTCAATTCTTGTAGTTTTTACCAATATGATTTCTTATGAGTTCCAAGGGAAGACAAGGAATAATCGTATATGTTTATGACTTATCATTCATCGATTACCATTAATTTGCGGGAAATCTTTCCTTGCAGCTGCCAATGTTTTCCTATGGAGGAACAAGAAAATTTCTGCAGGCGTACTTGGTGGGGCCACTGCATTGTGGGTTCTCTTTGAGTTGCTTGAATATCATTTACTCACATTGGTCTGCCATATCTTGATACTTTCTCTGGCACTTCTTTTCCTGTGGTCCAATGCCTCCACCTTTATCAACAAGTAAGTCATTGTCATTTGAGTGTTTCTTTCCTTTATTTTTGATAAAGTTTCCCATGGTTGCGATCTCACTTTGTTCCTTAACTAGGTCTCCTCCGCAAATACCAGAAGTCCGAATCCCTGAGAAATGCGTCCTTGAGGTTGCTTCGGCGCTGAGAGCTGAAGTAAATTGTGCACTGGCTATCTTGAGGGATATTGCATCTGGGAAGGAGTTGAAGAAATTTCTCGGTGTATGTTTTTACCTTATTCCCTTATACCATATTTAAAGTTTTAGTTTTCACTAGGAGTTCTAATGCCAGAAGTGCTATTGCTCTCCATAAAAACATGGAACAGTAAAATGCCTTTTCTTGTCAAGACTTACCATACATTAACATGGTCAATGGGCCTGACTGTCGGAGTGTGTTTCTGGTGAAGAGTTGATATGTGCAGTTTGTGTTTTTTCCGCTTTATTAGGAAACTCATTTTCTTTGTTATCAGGTTATTGCTGGCTTGTGGGTTCTGTCCGTTGTTGGGAACTGGTGCAACTTCCTTACCCTGTTCTACATAGGTCAGTAATTTTTTCAAATGTTGTTGATTATGTTTGTGCATAATATCTGTTAGTCTTTGACACCAATTTGTCGTTTGAGAAACAGCGTTTGTCTTGCTGCACACGGTGCCGGTGTTCTATGAGAAGTATGAAGATCAGGTTGATGCTCTTTCTGAGAAGGCGACGATTGAGATCAAGAAGCAGTACGCAGTTTTTGATGCAAAGGTATTGAGTAAAATCCCGAAAGGTCCGTTTAAAGAGAAGAAGAAGGATTAGAGTCATCAAAGATAGTTTTAACTAGGCCCCATGTTATTGACACAGTGATTTAAGGTTTTAATTCAGGTCTGGAACACCTGTTTCCCAGTAGGTTCCCTGTTTCTGCCTTTTGCCTGAGAATTGTTTGGAAGCACACAGTTTTAATATAATATGGTATTTCGTTATATAGTCATGACTCATATTACTGTCTGAACTATTTTCATGCTTTAATAAACTACCATATAGACGTCGACCTCATTTTCTTAACATCTCGAACTAGGGGTAACCTTTGATAGAAAACGTGCAATTGAGATATTTGAAGCTCCGGTGGAGCGCTAGAGCCTGCCTTTTACACCCCCAAACCCCACCCCCCCCCCCCCCCCCCCAAGTTGTAGATAAGTGTGATATTTTCACGCAAAACATGATTATGATGGTTTTTTTTTAAATGCAAATCATGATAATCTCCTGATGGTGATGTTTTTTCCTTTATGGAATTACATTAAACCAAAAAAAAAAAAAAAAAAAAAAGATGAGACCCCCACCTTCACAAGAGATGAGTGTTTCCCAAATTACTATCTCAATGTGGAGGATATATATATATATATATATATATATATTTTTTTTTTTGGTGTGGAGAATATCTCGATGAGGAGTTAGAGCTTGCAATGCCCGTGGTTCTGCCTAATTATAAATCGATAACCTAATAATCTTTGGTTTCAAGATTTCTTTCGCTTGAGAAATTAGGTCGTGTAATAGTTTTTGAACATTTATCTAAAATAAACAGTTATTTCTTTTTTCAAGAAAACTGACCGAAGGTCATTAAAATGGTTGATCTCATCAATTAGGTCATAGTAATTATTGAACAATCACTGATCGATGAATTCTTAATTGACAGTGATTAAACACACTAATATCAGTCATTAAGCTGTGGACCATCGATTCAATTACCGATTGATATTTATTTAAAAAATGACCCTTTTTTAATTTGGAAAACTTAAAGAAACAAAATCACAGAGAATAAAAATTGGGTGGCATACAAAATCACAGAGAATAAAAATTGGGTTGTAATGCCACGCGGTAATCAAAATATAGGAAAGCACATTACTGTTATGGCGAATTGGTTTAACTGAAAACTGAAATTTGGAAATTTTGCTTCATGTCGGTAATGCTGAAACATACACATCTATATGCCTTGTATTTTAAGTTTCTTCAAAAAATATACCATTCATTTTGAACCTCGTCTAATAATACTAAAACATTTTAAATGTGTAAAATCCATATTACAGAAATGTCACCCTTCAATTTTGACTATGATGATGGCAAAACACTCTCAAAGAAAAAAAAAAGATTTTTTTTTATAATTTTAATTTTTAAGAACCCAAGAACAAGAACAAGGACAAACATAAATAAATAATTTTAAACACCTTTTCTCAGTCTTTGAGGTTATTTAATTGGATTATTTAATTATTTTTTCGTTTGAGGGCATTTTCATTATTACATTAATCAAAATTAAACATCAACAAATTTGAAAAAAATAAAAACAAAATATTGTATTACACATTCGATGAGATCCAAGGATAGATGATGACGATATTAACAATTTTTGCTAACCTGCAATGCAAAACAAAAAGCATTCATTCAAACAAAACTTTTTTTGGTTGACAGTTTCTATAGGCGTAGGCCTCCCAAGAGGAAATGGAGGCTGTGTGTAACGTGTATCCCTCCGTTCTAGTCATGGAATAGATGAAATAAACCAAAAAAATGAATAGATCACCTTTCCGCTCCACATGGTCACGGTAAATTCTGAAAGCGACATTGGGTGGGAGCATAAGGACACCATTCATCTTTTTTATTTTTTTGTCGGAGAAAAAATTATAATAAAATTTGCATCCAAATGAAAGGTCAGTATTGGGTGTCAGATTGTTTAGGCGAACGATCAACAAGTCAATGGCAGTTAGATTAGATTCTATCCTGATTGCTAAACGCAGTTTTATGCCATTGCTACGAGTTGGTTACCAGTCTATTATGTAAAATACACTCTTATTTAAGAACTTGATATGATCAAATATATGATCACTGGGAGATTCATCATTCCAGAAACAAATCTATAGGTTTCTGTTCTCTCTCAAAAGTTAATACGGATAGACCCATAACCTTGACATTAGAAGTGAATCTTCTTCTGAATCACTCTCACTATCCGAAGATGATCTCGCCATCAATGAACCATCCAGAATGTATTCAACAACCTGAGAATGAGGAAAATTTGCCGCTAATAGGTAAGGTCACTGTGATAAATCTTAACTCAATATTATAAAACAGATGACGAGCTTGTATAAGAAAATACTCATCACACCTCACAAGTCGAGATGGGCTTGACTTCAGACTGTAATCGACAATGTTCATTCGAACATTTCAAGTTATTGAGCCACACTATCATTTCGCAGTTTTCACAGAATCCCCTATTATATACTAATCTCTTCGACAGATTGCCTGAAATCCAAGCACACATGCGAATGCCAATAAGGAAAAAAAAAAAAAAAGGATGGTGTCAATGCTATGTTGGTTAAGTGGATAAATGCGGCTTGTTCTTTGAAGAAAATAGACAAAGTGTATCATATCGAAATAGAAGATAACATACCACTATATTCTCTTTTAAAGGCTTCCTTCCAGTGAATGCCTGTTCCAGTAACCTCTTCTTCCGGTAAGGAGGCACACTTCTTATTTCCAATCTCTTTAGGTCTTTGAGGCCTACTAATCTTCAAACTAGTATCGGATTCAGAACTCCCAAAGAAGGTAGCATATTGTGCACGCCAAAGCTGATCATCACTTGCTGCTAAATTCCACGACCTGAAAACAGGGCAACCAAGTTAAAATACGATTAACAATACCAGAGCATATGTGAAATAATGTCTGAGAAGGTTTAGCTTAGTGTTGCATATCCATTTTCGTTTAAATGTGTGGAGCCTAATTATTGCACTGACACAAAGTTATCATCGTAGCAAAACTTTTGCACTGACTGAAAGTGGAAGTAATTCTCACATCAGGTGGAAAAGCGTTATACATCTCGTGTGTTTTTCTGTTCATTACTTCTCATGTTAGGAAAGGATTAGGACCCCTTAGTTCGTAACATAGTAGCCACAAGACACAAGGAGAGAAACCAAAGAGAACCCACAAAAAAGTCCAGGAAAATATGAACTTACAAGCACACTAGCCCGGCAGAAACTAAAGATTGCGTATCTAGAAAACTGAAGATGTGGATAAGAATATCTTGTGGCAGATGAGCAGAGCCTGAAACTAGGGACATAAAATGGATTCATGCTGCTAAGTACTCGATAATAAGAATATACAAACAAACAACAAAAAAATCATTGTCAAGGTTTATAAAAAGAGTTACCTTTTTCTTCTTTGCGGGCTTTACATCGCCGCTTATGGGCAATCATTGCTTGCTTGAACTCTGTGACAGCCAAATTCTTCTTCTGCTTTGGCAATGTGGCCTCGGCGCTCTGAAGGAGAACATGAGCTCCAGAAACTGCGTTGCGTGTCTGCATTCTAGTACAATCAAAGCAAAGAAACCATAAAATCAATTACGTAAATAGACAGTTTTTAAATACTTATTTAATTTTATTTTTAAAAAATAACCATTAATCAATCATCCACCATAATTAGTCAATAAAAATACATACTAATATTTTGCTTAGTGATTAACCATAATCACCGGTTGAAAAACGGTTATTTTCCTAATTTTACAAAACTTCAGCCCTTTATTAAAAAAAACTTACAGTAAAAAAAAAAAGGGGAATTTACCCACGAATCCCATTTAATCACCTGAATACCAACCATGTCAAGAACTCGGTTTTCAATCTTAAAACAGTATAATTCCATAGAATTGTCATTTGGGGTAAACAATTTACATAAATAGAATACGAATCAAAAGAATACAAACCCAGGAAGGAGACGAAAGGCGGTGATGGAGTCTTGGACGATTAGGGCCTGCAAATTCTTGGGAAATTCGGCGTAAGCGGCTCTGAGAATGAAGCCCAGCTCTTTACATGCTAATGGGTATCGGTGAATTTTTTCAAGTGACTCTTTATACCCAAGTTTCTGGTATCTCGCCAGTGGGTTTGACATAGTTTACTTCAGATTTGGTTGAAAAAGGTGAGAGGGATTAATGGCGGCGAATGGAAAAAAAGAAAGGGGAAATCTTGAATTTTTGGTAATTGGATTGGTTTATCTTTTGGATGGGGTTTGCTTTGGAAAAGAATTGAGCTGGTGACAAGAGGATGGTGGCGGTGGCCGGAGATAAATTGGGTAACGTGAAGAGGACACCGTCGTAAGTCTGATGTTATGGACGTATATCAAATTCAGCGACAATCACTTAAAGAACTCTCAAAAAAAAAAAAAAGCCGACAGAAGTGACGTCCGGATTTTTGGTGAGAGGAGCTCATGACGAGTTTTTAATTTTTGGGGGCTTAAAATGAAGTTTTAAAATTTTATAGGGGATTGTTTATAGATTTTGGTCAAATACATATACAAAAACACAATTAAAAAAAGTTGCGGATTGATCTAAAACGACGACAAATACTAACGACGTGAAAATATAGAAACGACAGAAATTTGATAAAGTCTTGACAGTTGTTTCTGTCATCATCGTTTTTAGGATGTTGTCGTTTTTTTTTGTTTTTTTTTTTTGGCCTTTTTCAATAGTTGTCGTCTTTCGAGTTGATGTCGTTTTACATTTCATAGACCTTTTTATGGGGGGTTTTTTCCTTTTATATTCATGTTGTGATTTTTTTTTTTTTTTGTATAAATAAGCAATATTCATGTTGTAGTTATTTTTCATTTCATTGTCGTTTTCTATGTTTCTAAGATGTTGTCGTTTAGCAAAAAGTACAAATTTGGGTTAGATGTTTACTGAAAAGAAAAATAATAAAAGGGATATATTGTCAAAATAGCAATAATCAGTGTCGTTTTTATGTTACTGGCGTTTACCAAGATATTATTATATTTGTTACTATTTTTATTTTCAACGGTGAAACTTCCTGGTAAGACATATCCACAATAGATAAAAGCAAAGTCTAAAACGAGTATAAAGCAAATATTGTACGAATAAAATCACAGAACCAATTTACAAATACTATATTATGGGGGTGTCAATCATTCAAACAAGTCCATTTGCAAGTTATTTCCCCCAAACCTAATAGCAGTACTCCTTTTATATGCACTTTCCAAACACCAGATCAGACACTCACAGATCACAACTAAAAATCCCGACAGCCCTCTCTTAAGCCTGAAAATGCCAGACACCGATTTACGCAAACCCGACAAGCTCTCTAATGGTGGTTGGTTCGAACTTTTTAAGGCTTTGTGCTAGATATAGAGGATTTCCATTGGAAAAAAAGGGTGTTTCAGATGGGACTTCTTTCCAGCTTCCCCAAGACTTTCGACGTTCCTTATCCGAGAAGAAAGATGCTGACGAGATTGATGTAGAATTCCTGTGCTTTATGAGAGAGATCTTAGAGGAAGTATGTCAGTTGCTGCTTCTTCCTTGAACCTCCCTCGCCATACAGTTCGTTCCACTGCTTCAGCTCATTCATTATTGATCCCTCGGGGGCGAAACTCGCCGCCAACTGCATTGCACCAAACGTGTGTAAACATTGTTTACAATTTACAAATAATGCTTTTTGGCAGGGTATTAAAAAAAAGACTCTACCGCTAGACTTCTGTTTGAATGGTTTCGATTTTTACGTGATTTTGACTAATCTAACATTCAGAAACATGCAAGAGTTACAACGTCGTCGAGTCACTCATGTTACCTGATTCTTTGCCTGTCTCATATCTTCCATGTTTAAGGACCTGAGGGCGATTACGCGCTCCTTCTCTTTGTCTTCTTCTTTTTTAGATGAAGCATCTTCCGAGGAAGAGCCTTCCGAATCTTTCTTCTTCTTTTCCTGGATTAATATCATTGCGCATTGCTTAAAATGCGAAAACATGGTAAAAGTAACAGATGAAGAGCTTAAAGAGATAGTAAGTACCTTATCCTTCTCTCTCTCCTGTTGTAATAGCTCCCTAACGGGCCGATATGCAGCTGTCACGCACAGGTTCTGTTTCCAGAAGTTAATCTCATTAGATAATCACAGATAATTATGATAATGATTCACTAATTATATCAATATAAAAAATATATATATACCTTAAGGTCACTTCCAGTATACCCTTCTGTCATTGTTGCAAGCTCTTTGAAGTCTAGATTCTCGACCTTTTCTTTTGAAAGGAGAGTTTTCAAGATCATTTCCCGATTCTCAATCGAGGGAAGGCCAACCATGATTCTGCACAACACACCCCCAAAAAAAAAAAAAAAATGTATAAACTTAACTGTCTGCTCTTGTGTATTAGAATGGCAGAGAAAAGATGATGAGTTTGATGATCAGTACCTGCGCTCGAATCGCCTAATGATGGCTTCATCGAGGTCGAAAGGCCTGTTGGTGGCAGCAAGAACAAGAATTCTCTCTCCAGGTTTGGTCAAGAGGCCATCCCAGTGTGCCATGAACTCATTCTTGATCTTCCTCATGGCTTCATGCTCCCCCACTCTGGTCCTCTGCCCGAGCATGCTGTCGACTTCATCCACGAAAATGATAGTCGGCGAGATCTTGGCTGCAAGCGAGAAAAGTGCTCGAACGGTCTTCTCATCCTCTCCAAACCATTTCGAAGTGATGGTGGACATTGAGACGTTGATGAAATACGCACCGGCTTCTTTTGCAATCGCCTTTGCCAGCATTGTTTTGCCTGTGCCGGGAGGTCCAAAGAGCAGTATGCCTCTACAAGGCTTGAGAAGGCCACCTTTGAAGAGGTCAGGTCTTCGCAGCGGAAGCATTACCAACTCCTGAAGTGATTCCTTTATCTCATCCAAGGCTCCAATATCTGCAAATGTCACTCCTATCTCGTTTGCTGGGATAACCTCTGGCCTAATTCGCTTCTCAAACTCGTTATCAGGTGGAACTTCCTAAAGAACACCACAACACAAGACAACGAATTATGTGAAAACTTGAGAGAGAATTCTTTATCTTTATATTTATGTTCATTACAATTTGGATCTTACTTTTGCAGGAGGTGCATTCTCACCATCCTTCTTCCCTGCCGAACCAGTTTTCTGCGCCTCGCTTTTGCTTTCAGGACCTTGAGTTTCGGAATTAGATTCCTTCTTTGAGGATTCGGCATTTGTCTCTAGCTTCAAAGTGTCTTTCTCGCCGCTCTTTCCCTCCTGGAAGATACTCAATCCATGGGACAGACTGTTCCAAAAAATCCAGAAAAATTGTCAAGTACAAAAACATTTCCATTGTTGCAATACAAGTCGAATGGGAGTCATGAGCACAACTGCAAAAGAATTATCTACCTCTTTGAAGAAATGACAAGCTTTCCGTTTCGGTACTCGGGGTCTTTGTTATGCATCAAGTGATAGGAAATTGCAGTGATCACAATTTCTTCAATGTAGTTGCTGAGAACCATTGTGTCTGCCTCGCAGATCGAATCCAAATTATAGCACTCGAGATCATTCGCTGCCAGAACCTCGGCTATGTGGTTTTTATTGTCTTGAAATTGGATCGTCTTCATGTCCTCTTCTAGTTGAGCTTTCCAGCTGGCCGGTTGAGTCTCATCTTCCGGTGGTTTGATCTCAATGTTGTACGGAAACAACACAGAAAGCCTCTCATCCCCTTCTCTACAACTATCATCTTCTGTGTCCAACATCTGCGAACCGAGTATCAACACTGACCCCGAGAGTTTCTTCAACATTTTCTGGAACAAATTGTAAAACCTTTGTGATTGGAGAAGCAGCTTTTCGACGTCCCTGATGTACAATATTATCGAATAATTTTCCGATTTTGAAGCCACTACCTGGACATAAAAACGCCAGTACTTTATCTTGTTAAAACCATCTCGAGATACAGGAAAAGTATGCAATTTATCTGGCTAATTCTGTTTGAATTACCGGAATAAAAGTCTGCTATAAAAAAAAAAAAAAAAAGGGAAATCCACAAGCCTGAGGTTGATAATTTTCATCTATAATACCATCTGCAGGAGTCTATTATTCACATTATAAATTAAAAGTGTCATAAAAACAGGATTAAATTTAAAACAAGTAACTTAATTTGTTATAATTACCGTGTAAAGCGAGTGTACAAAGTCTCTCTCATCAAAACACCACCTACTCGAGTGCTTCAAGGAAGCTGCAAAAATCAAACGAGATCACCGAGAATGATTAACAGTTTCGAAGCGATGGCATTAGATGTGATCGAGACATTCTTAAAGGTATAAGATATGAGTTTTTGTACAAAGAAAATTCCTGAAGTACCTGAGTCTGTCGGAGCATGTTTTGAAGCGATTCCACTCATATCAGAGGAACTAGAGGCATTTTTACGAAGTGTTGAAGGATTGTTTGAACCTTCCCTACCTCTAGTGTCTCCGCTTGAAGGACGGATTGAGAAGGAACCAAACAAATTGGAAACTTGCTCTATTGCCACCTCCGAGATAGAGCGATTGAGAGACTACAGAAAAAAGAGACAAGTTCAAATATCTTGGTTAAACTTCATAAACTAAAGTATGGAGGAAGCATTTAGCATATAGAAGAAAACAAGCACAGTTCCTCGGTACGAAAAGCAAAGAAATCTCACGGCTTCTCTTTTGGCGCAGCCGTACTTGCTCTGCATCTGTGAGGAATTAAAGTGATAAAAAGTATTTAGTATTACCGTAAGACGGACAGGTCTTATTGGAGGAAGAATCGAGAAGTACTAGTAGGACATGGTTACCTTTAGAGAAAAAGCATTGACATCCAACACAAGCAGCTTGGATTTGAACTCTCGTGCCAAGGCTTTGGCAAGCATTTGATGGCAAGGTTCTTCAAGAAAAGACAAAATCATGTTCAGTTCAGATTGTACGAAATGATTGTCTTTAGGGGTGCCAAAAATCAGTTTTCTAAATGTTACATACCGGCCGGTCCCGAAAGCAAAATAGCTCTACTCGCCGGCGAAAGGTTCCGGGTGTGCTTGGAAAATTCCGAGCGTCTCAGATGTACATGTGCAGCACTTGTTAATAACACTCTAGTTTTCTCACTGTCATTGCCATAATTTGAAGAGAGAGAGAGAGAGAGAGAGAGAGAGAGAGAGAGAACTTTGGTAAGTAATTTACAATCTAAAACACATGGAATTAGATAGAGGAAAATTTAGGTATTAGAAGTGACTAATAAAATTGCGCATAACCCAGAAATTATCATTCCTTAACCTTGATTAAGTTGAATTTATGATTAAGAAGCCCAAAAAATGCTTGCTTTTTCACTAGTGTTAAGCAAAAAAAGAGACTAATTAAACAAAAACCGGTCCTATATGCTTTCCTCTTGACTTATTACAGGTGAAGAAGATTAAGAAAATTCACAACTTAAGTCTTGTACAAGTTCTAATGGATCACGTGAAATACCAAAAAAAAATCAACAAACAAGTACACAACTAGAAAACCAACCAACCCACAAGTAAACAAAGGAAAAACTTCAAAACCCAGAAAAACAAAGAAGAGAGAGATGTTGAAAATTTACCTTAAATAAGAGAAGTCATCAAAGGTGACCTTGCTTTCTCTGCAGTCGAGGACTTGCCTGAACAACTCGTACTCAATTTGGTCGGCAGAGACCAAATCAGGAGAGCTATTATTATTTCCTTTGACCCATTTACTCACTGACTGCCCTGAACTCAGCAGCCCAACTCCAACCCCAACCCCAACACTCAAAGCTGACAACAAGACATGTTTCTGTTCCATCCTCTAACCGATCCAGAATCAAGCATAAACAAAAACAAAAACACTCGGTCTTTTTATCTCAAGCTAACCGGTTTTTTTTTTTTTCTTTTCTTTTTTTTTTTTTTTTTATGACTCTGTTTGTTTGTCCATATAAACAAGCAAATTAGTTTCACTGGATTGGATGTTGAAAAATGGATCAAAAATCGAGCTTTGAGAAAATCAAGGAAACCGGTTTGTGGGTTTTTCTTTTCTTTTCTTTCTCTCTCTCTCTCTCTCTCTCTTTTTGTTTATTTTGAGTTTTGATGAAAGAAGAAAAGAGAGTTTCTTTTCTGTGATATGTTTCTCTCTGGAGGTGCAACAACAACGTTGGTTATTTATAACATGCCAATCGCCATGTTACTTGCGCACGTTAAATGCCTTCCCAGAAAAGTAAATATATAATACAGTATTTTTAACATTATTACTATAATTCAACAATGTAATATATTTTTTAAATAAAATGTTAGCTATGTTTCATCAGTGTATTACAAGATTGTATTAAAAAAAAAAACAGGATAATCATTGTATATGTACTATTTGTAACTTTGTTTTATGAGTGATATTTTCGTCATATCACAAAATTCCCCAATAGAAATTTATTTTAATTTTTCTGTTAAGTCTTTTTGTTTCCATATTGTTCCTGTTTAGTAGTTGTCTATCTTTTATTTATTTATTATATTTAAATTTAATAAATTAGTCATATATTAAAAAATTATATATCAACAATATTATCTGAGGTGTCAAACATTAATTGGATGGACAAAATAATTGAGAGAGTGTTTGGTGGAGTAGTTTAAATTAGAATTTTTAAGTTTAAATAGTAAATTTTTTTGAATTTTTTTAAATTTTCAAAAAAGATAAAAACTTTTTAAGAAAAAAAAAAAAATTGAGTTAGAAAATTTGGATAGTTACGCCAAACTCCCATAAAGCTGTCTTTTTGACTCACATTATAACGTACGGTAGGTAACTATATTCACGGTCAAATCCAATAGGGTTTTTATTGCTTTCTTTTCAAATTCTTTGAATTAGGGGAATTCTTCCACGATGTAAAGTATTTTATTCTATTGATAAGAGTAATGTCTTTTTAGTATGAACGGTTGAGATCATATAGGATGCAATAAAACTATTGTGAGAGTATTGTAGGTGATTATATAATACTTTAAAAAAAAAAAAAAAAAAACAAGAGGGAGACTTTCTTCTTTGAGACGAAGCTCTCAAGGAATTTTTATTTATTTATTTTAATTTCTGATTCAACACTTCAGCTTTTACAGATTAAACTAATCTTACAAACTAATCAAACTATTCTTACAAAATTAAAAAAAAAAAAAACTGAAAAAAAACTCTTAGCTGCTCAAGAACAAACATTCTTTCTTCCCTTCCGACCGTCAAACAACTCTTCCAAATTCTGTATCTCAAGTAGAAGTGGACAATGATGGGAAACAATCTTTGAATGAAAAAAAAAAAAAAAAACGGATCGTCCTAATTCCATCTTAAACTTCATCATTATTATTATAATAAAAAATAAAAAAAACAAATCAGAGAATGAAAAAAAGTATAAAAAGGATAAATAAAATTTTTTTTTTTGAGTTGAACAAAACTCATCTTCTTCCTCTCCGGTGAGGCTACCCCCGGAGAAGAGGAAGACCTATGGTGGAGTTAGGACGATCTGGGCCACCTATCCCCAATCCTTTACCTTCGGCGACAACTAACCAGCCGACCACTCGACCCCGCGCCCCCACCGCGATGATGAACCACCACCACGCGTCCAAGCTCCCCCTATGACGGCGAACCACCACCACGTGACCCACCGTCCCCCCTGTGACGGCCCACCCCAGCTAGCGACGTCCCCATTCCCCCACTCTCCAAAACGCGACTCAACCGCCCCACCCCCTCTCCTCCACGACCTCTTTTCACCGGAATCTGGGGTTTTTTTATCACCGGAATCTAGGGCTTTTTTTTTTTTTTTTGTATTGTTTTTTAATTTTAATAAAAGGATTTAATACTAAATTATTTGAATTAGTTGGATTAGAATTTGATGTGCTACAGAACACATACATCCTTACTTCGATTAAATGATGATAGTTGAATGTCACTCTATCCATGGAGGAAAAACAAGTATTCCCACCATAGAATTCCCCATTTATTTGTTTCATGTTTTTAATTTTTTTTTTTTCTAAATACATTTCAAATTTTTATACTTTTCAATCTGAACAGTTTATTTTTACCAAACATATATTTTTAAAACTTAAATCATCTCTAATTTTCAAAACACCGTCTCCAAATGTAATTCCAAATGGAGCCTTAGTGCTGAATTATTTTATTTATTTACTTTTTTGTTCATTTCAACTTCCCCGATTTGTTTGTCTTGGCATGGTTCATGCCGTTATTTCCAGAAATATCAATTACTCCCTTGGAATTATCAAAATACCATTAAAACCCTGGAAACCTTATTTTAATTTTAACCCCCTTTACTTTGTGTAATTAAACCATTTTTCAGTATTTCCATTTGGAGTAGGTCACATGAGTGCCAAACTGCCAATAGATATTATACTTATGTATGTATATATAATGTTTTGCATTGTTTGCAATTTAGGAGATATTGCTTTGTAGATCTGAGTTGTGCTTTGTTTGGTTTCAGCTAATATTTTCCATTTTTGTATATTAATACATTTATTTGATCAAATACAACTCTACTTTGGTGAGCCATGTCTCCCCGATCTGAATTGTTATTCCATTTCTAGCAAAAAAGAAAAAAAAAAAGTTATTCAAATTAAAATATCAGCATATGATTATTTGGACCAAATTATAATATATGACACAAAATGTACAAATTTTTTTTTTTTTCAAATTAAACTATATATATTGATGCTTATGAGTCAAATAATTAATTTTCACTTATAATCTTCTTCACGTTGCTAACTGTTCCCAAATTCGAATCTCTCTCTTAATTAAAGTAACTCGTATTTATCAACTAGGCTAGCATTAGTTGGCATTTTCAGGCATAAAACTGGACAAATTAATTTTGATGGTCCATACTCCTTGGAAGTTTGTAAATTCCATTCCTCCAAGAGGTAGCTCTTAAATTGATATCCATATAAATGTAGGGGGGAAAAAATCATTTGGTGACTCTAATAAGAAAATGACTAATATGGTCAGCAAATAATTCTCTCTCTTCACACTTTTGAGAATGAATTATTTTTCCAAAAAGACACATTTGATATGATGTATTGGAATGTATTATTTAATTAATTCGTTTTTTTTTTTTTTTTAAAGCTTTTCCATGGTTAATATTTTATTGTTATTATAATAGTTTGGGGGCTCATTACTTTAGCCATCACATGGATATGGAGGACACAAAAAAAGGTGTTCATTTTGCACGCTTCTTCTTTGTTCCTTTTTGTTTTGTTGAATCGAAAATTTTATTGCTTTCCATAGTCATTATGTTGCCACTACATAAAAAAAATTAAAGTATGTGAAATATAAATATATTTATATGTATATATAAAAGTGCTAAGAGACTAGAAAGGGGCGGCTATACACCTCGATGCCACGGTGGACTGACGCGTCATAGTTGATACAATGTCAGCACATATCTAAGTCTTTGAATGAGACCATTAAACTTACTTGGAAACTTTAATTTTTACACTTCTTTTGGCTGTTTCGGTTAGAAAGACAAAGAGAATGCCTTTATTTATTTATTTATTTATTTTTGTCATAATATAGGTTTTTCCAACTTCCTATGCTAGGGAGATAACATGTGATTCTGAATGTTTGATCTGAATAAAATTACTGAAAATGAGAAATATACAAAATCAATAAAATCTTATATAGATATAATGATTTAGAAATAGAATCCGTTGATTATGATATTTATTCATGACAATTTAGAAACCAGAGTAGAGAGAGAAACATAAAACAATAATATGTTATAGAGTGAATACGATCTTCTCATTACTGAAAATAGTATGTACAAGAAAGTATAAATAGAGGTGACATTAGTGACAAACTAGTCTAATGAACCAATAACTAGTTTACACGTGTACAACATTCTAACAAACTCAACTAGTCAAACTTATACTCGTGAAATTTCCTTTTTCATATTATTATTAAAAAAAAAAAAAGAAAAAAACAAATAAACAAAAGCAGAAGAATAATGCTTAACAACCAAGCTTTTGAAGAAGACTTTTGTGTTAGAAAGGCTTATTGTATGAATACTTGTTTTCTAAGGAGAAAAAATTATAGAAATTTTAAGTTAAATATTACGCAAATTAGAAAGACGTCGAGAAGTATATTATACTAGTAAGGTATATTTTATGTAGAATTCATCAATATTTTTGTAACTTGATTAATCATGAATGCAATCTCCAACTTTCTTCTCTAAATTTATTGACGTAGGTTTATACAAAATTTTTTGATTCAAATCCAAATTTTTACAAAAGAAAGTACTTTATATATATATAGACACACACACACATAAAGTTTGAATTATAGTTCAAACGGAGAAACAACTTTTTTTACAAATTATTGAACAAATAGGTGGGATCAACAATTAATGTACTAACTTGCTTTCTAATTGATTGGCATTATGTATCATGTGAATTATGATACTAAGTGTCATGATTCATGAATTATCATCATATCATGAAGTGATATTGATATGATTATTAAAGGCGATTACCCATATTACAATAAAAAGAAATTAATACAAATGATTCTAATAACAGATCATGAGATTTTGGGGAGAAGTGTTTATATATATATATATATATATATGCATCCTTAATAAGTATAGATATGTAGAATATCCATTACTGTTGAATTTGGAGGTGGACCTTGTCCAATTATTTCTTCAGCCATCACTATCAGCCTGATTAAATTGGTCCCAAGAAAACAAAAGGAAATTACTATAACAATTTTCAACTCGACTCTAGACAGCCGGTGACAGCGTGACCCACAAGGTATACACTTTCTTCGGCTGCACTCAAGCAAACTCCTAAAAAAGAGCCTTTTGCGGTAGAGAGGATCCATCGATAATGCATTTTTCTGTCCGTTATATATGATTAATATCATATTATAATAAAGAAATATTCAAAACTTTTAACAAAGTTTGATTTTATAATATAAAGGTTTAAAACGAAACTATATAAAAGATCTGGGAATTTGCATTTAATTTATATGGACCTTGTGGAAAATGGACAAGGAACGGCTCAAATTAATTGGGAAAACCTTTCCAATCATTTTTTTTTTTTTTTTTTGTGTTTCATTAATATTATATACATATATACATATATATTAACATGTGATGGGAAAGTGGGGACCTCTACATGGAGAGCACCAATAACAAACCTCTAATAAAGTTTTTTTTTTTGTTTTTTTTTTGTTTTGGGGGGGGGGGGGGGGGGGGGGGGTTGGGCGCCGGGCGGAAAAATATAAATGCAATGACAGTAAAAGTAGTGGCTTTTGGGACTTTAGAAACAGTTGCCCAAAAGAGTGTCGTTTAAAGGGGCAAAGGAGAAGCAGTGAGAGAGCTTATCAACTTATCAAAGTGGCATAATAAGAGAATCTCTACAAACAAAATATAGGTTTTAGCCCCCAAAATAAATAAATAAATAAATAAATAAATAATTAATTAAATAAATAAAAGGGAAAAAAAATGTGTGAGAGAGAGATCAACGAGAGATTCCTTAGAGCTTTAGTCCACAAAGCCCCTTTCCACCTCAGCATCACATGCGTTGGTTCAAAAACCTTTTTGCTGCGTTTTGATTTGTGGGTTACACGCAATGCCCACTATCCTTTTCACCACTTTTTTCAAGTCACACCACAAATGTAAAAAAAAAATAAAAATAAAAAAGCTTCTCTCAAAGGGCAAACAGCAAAAAAGAAAAGAAAAGTAAATTAATATTGTAGAATGGCAATACAAAACACACATATAGAAATACAAAAGTTAAAAAATAAAAATAAAAATCAGGAGCACTATTATAGTGGTCCTAGTCAAAACGACATCCTTTGATTAATCATTAATATGTTAACTTTTCTTTCTTATGTATACTTCTTATTTACCTATATTCTTTTTTCAATAAATTAAAAAGATTGATGATATTCTCACATCCCTTGTCTAACACGTTATAGAAGTCTTCAAAGACCATGTATAATCTGACAATCTTGGACCTAAGTCTTCGATAATGTGTAATCCCAAACTTTAAGAGTAGGTTGCACGTTATTTTTTTTATTTTTTTATTTTTAAATACTAAAACTAGAAATTTCGTATGTCACAATGCGATTTGGTGAATTGATAAAAGTGAAGTTTTTAAAGGCAACCCTTAAACTTAATGGCTTTTTCTCTTTTGTCTTCCCAAATTTTTAAAGATGGCAAAATCCAATATAATCCTCTTAAATTTGATGTTAAGGCAATTTACCTACTCTCTCTCTCTCTCTCTCGTATTCTTTCAAATGACTAATCCTATTGTTTCATTTGCTCCTTGTTCCATATGTACATTAATGCTTATATATTTGCCACAAAATCTTCAGATATATCTTTGTGTCTATATATATATGCCTATATATATGCACACACACACACATATATATATATATATACATATGCGTGTACTGTCGACTCGTCAATAATTTGCCTGGCCAATTGTCAATTTACACGCGCGACACTTACCCAACTTCTCTTTTATGATTGTGGTGGAGAATTCTTCATATTCATATTCAAATTATTATATGAATATAATAATGGATATCATTGTTCTTGTCCTCATTAAGGCAGCATATACCATACACTATGCAAAATCCCTGCTGGCGTTTTTATATGGCTCATTTTTATGATTTTCTGTGAAATAATTAAAAACTAGTTTTATTAACATCCGACCAACTGATATTTTTGCATTCATCACGTGGTTATGCCAGTTTAAAGAAAAATACTGGCTCATAATTAGAGAGAACAGAAAACAAAAAAGTTAACAAAAAGAAGTTATTTTTGGCTCAATATCGTTATATCTTTGTGAATTGTTTTTATTCTGGGGTTTAGTAAATATTGATTTATTGGAGAATGAAGTCAAAATTTCACGCATGCCAAAAGGCATTTCCATGGATTTATTTTTTTAACTAGAGAGATCTAAAGCCAAAATGCAATAAAGTCAATTACCCTATTTGCATCTGCATGTGCATGGATTTATTTTTTTAACTTTAAAACACGTGAGCCATATTAGAGAAAGTTAGTATTTTATATTAAGAAAAATTATTATTTTGTATATAATTATCTTTGTTAAGAATTTTAAATTATTTGTAATAATTGTAATCTAGAATAATCTTAATTTTAGGAGACTTGTAAGTATTAGACAACTTACCTGATTGTATATATTATAACTTATATTTATATGAGAGCTCATTCATAGTACTCCTCACTAATGAATTATTTGTTTTTAGTCAATAAAAACACATCCACCCTAAACATTTTTGTATTCCTTTTTTCTTCTCTTATTACTCTTATTATTTTCTTATTTAATTTTTCATTAAGTCATTCATCCTTTTATCAGTACGATGAAAAAGGGTTAACCAATAAAAGTCCTCAACATAAGTCCCTTTAAAAAAAAAAAAAAAAAGCCTATATGTTTATTGATTTAACTCTGTTTTTACTTTTTAACCGTCATCAATATTGTATAATTTTTGCATTTTGATGTGATATTGATAAGAAAAATATTAAAAAAACTAACCTTATCGATGAAGATACTACACATGCATCGTAGAATTAAAGCTGGCGCTAGGCTATCTTTTTCTTTCTTCTTTCTTCTTTTTTTTTTCCCTTCATTTTTCATGTTCAAAGTTGCTCGAACTGTGGCTAATATATAAGATCACAAAAGAATAAAGGTTACTTGCATGTGTCTAATTCTAAGTGAAAAGAATACATATTAGAAGGAAAGAGGAATTATTTAAAGCGAAAAAAACAAAGAAATTTTTTTTTTTGAATGTCTTGTCAATGCTGATCAAACGACCTTTACTGACTAGCTAAGAAACTGTTCTGCCCTCCAACCATACGATGAAAACAAGAAAAAGCAAAGCAAATTCAAAAGTTACAACTTTAATGAAAGTTTTTTTTTTCCCCCCCGATTATTTGATTGTCCAAAATTAATAAACTATACTTTCCATTCGCAGAAAGTTTGGATCCTTGTTGGATTGGGGACATAAGCCAGATCCTTCAGCAATATAGAGCCAATCAAATTGCAGATTCTCTCAGGCATTACTGGCCGTGCATTTAGATTGTAGAAATAGTAGTACAACCGAATGAAAACACATTAAAAAAAAAAAAAAAAACCATTGTTTTGCTTAAAGCCCAAGCTTGCCCTATTATGGGTGGTAGAACATATTAGAAAGAGAGATGGAAAAAAAAAAAAAAAAAAATTCAATTTAATCAGGTGTCACGTGTGGCTTTGTCCCAGTAAACTCTTCTTCTTCCTCTTCTTATTTTATTTTAATTTTACCTTTAAAAATTTTATATATTTTTCTCATTTTTTCTTAACTAAAATTAATTACTATACATTAACCTCCAAAAAATTTTACGTTTTAGTATATGTCTCACTAAAATAATAAACTAGCTCAGCTGATATACCTAGCCAATTTAAAGCATATGGTCATGTTAGGAATTGCATTAAATTAACTAGCATTCACTTTATTTGTTTATCGGAAAATATTCTTTTGGGTAGAAAGAATACAAAAAAAAAAAAAAAAAAAACATATATAAGATAGCAAAAGATAATTAAACGAGAGAGAGAGAGAGAGATTAAAATAATTATAAACCCATAAACTTGTTTTTTAATGTTTTATTTTGTTCCCTGCATGAGGACCTAACATGTAAGTAATTAGAGAACCGACCACAGGCTGTGAAACCTAAACCTTTTTGAGAAAAAAATGCAGACCCTTCATCAAGGGTTTAAGCCAGGTTGGGCCAACCAGGAGTGGCCGACTGTACTCGTCGCTTTCCTTTCTTTCTTTCTTTTCTTTTGTCGTTGGTTGGTGCTCAGTGACACATCAAAAAAGGAGGCCCTCACCCAGTCACGCACCCCCACCCAGGGCCCTCCCCCTTGCTATAGCTACAAGTAGGTCAAAACTGAACTATTATAAAATTACAAAAAAAATAAAAAAAAAAATAAAAATAAAAGGTTATTATACATGCAAACAACAATTTGACAACCATTTTAGCACCAGTGCCGGTGGCTTGTTGTAAAGAAGACCTACGCTCAACATTCACTTTAATCAAATCTCAGATTTAAATCACGATGCATATAAAATTTAGTCTTTAACAAGAAAAATTATGTACTATTAGTTTTTTAAATTTGAAATTTGTTAGTTATGAAGATCTAAGATTATATTTTTTTATCATTCTATCAGTGTGATCAATAAGCGTATTTAAAGATTATTAGGACGGAACGTGAGGACATCAACAATATCTTTTTTCTTACTTTAAAAAGAAAATTGTGACAACGATTTCATAAATCACTTTATGAAAACAGCCCCTATAAACGACCATCTAATAGTAACCAATTTCCTGTAAATCATATAAAGGTCCATCACTTGAAAGCTACATATGTTTTTGCTCCAATATATATATATATATATATATATTATTAATTTGCTTTTTCTTAGTCCTTTTCATTCTCAGTTGCATGTACCAACTTTTATTTTTCTTTTAGCCACCAATTTGTTCATGTAGTGCGCCAGCTCTTTATGAATAAGACTCGTTAGGCCATAGAGTAGAAAGCCAATTCAAACGCATCGAAAGTCCTGTCACGGTATAACTAATTTTTACAAATAGGAGAGGATGGGATTTTCCAAGAAAGTTTGTTGCCGTGTTCTATGGTATCTTTTGTATCTTTCCACGAAGGAGAAAAATTAGAAATTGATTTTCTTTTCACACATCAGTGTAATAATTAAGTTTGACATTTCGAGAATTCTGCAGCAAAGAATGTAAAATAACACTCTCGATAGAATTTTGTTTTCAATCTGCTATATCTGTATCATGTTATTTCAATTAAAGTAATTCGTTTATTATTATTATTATTATTATTATTATCACATTTTGATTAATTAGAACTACCCTATCATAGAAGCCTTCTTATTAAATTGCTAAATTGGACTAAAATATTATTCATACTGGCTTTTCCTTCTTCAAATTTTCACACACACAATTAATATGTACTTGTCAAATTGTCAAGATTCCGAGTCCTTAAATTCAACAAGTTTGGTCAGGCGTTTCTTGAACTTTAATGAGAAGCTCTTGGGATTTATAAATAATAATATGTAATTAAGCACCTAACTTGATTGATACGTGATAGATATACAATACATATCCTCAAGGACTTGTTTAATCTATTCATGTTTTTTAACTTTTTTTCTTGGATGCAAATTGAATAAAAATCTCATGCCACTTCTCATCACTGTCTTGCTTTTTAGGATTGTGAATCCTCTTGTTGTCTTTTAGGGTATGTTATATATGACATATAATATATATATATATATATATATATATATTGTTGAGTGAGTGCTAGCAAAAGATGTGACAATTTATAAGATTGTGGTTTGGAGCAGACAATATTCTATGTAGGGTTTAGTGGGCTTCTTATACATTCAACAAGTAATCCTTTCCTTTCATTGGCTATGCAGTGAAAACTATAATATTTAGTGGGGAAAGACATATCACAAAGAAGGGACAAAAGACCTTTGCGGTGCAATGAGCTAGTAAAATTGTGCCAAGTGCATAGACCCAAATCTTATCGTGTGATTTTTTTTTTTTTAAATTGAATAAATAAAAGAGTTTTCATTTCTCACATCAAGTACCCTAGGATTTTTGCGCATTTTTAATTTAAGAAAGGATGAACTTCCTAAAGTTGGGATCTAGACTCCTCCAATTAACCTACATGTGGCCAAATTTATACCAATATGACGTGACATATATAGGTTTTCACAAGCCTAATAGTTTTGTAAATATTATGCATATATATATATATATTATATGTGTATGTATATACTACTTTCACACTTATATAAACCTACATATGTTAGTCGTTTTACATTATATTAGGAGTAAAATTAAGTTTAAAAGTGAGCTCTTATAAGGGTGGTAAGTTTATGAATATCAATGCTCGTATACGTACCCACTAATTAATAATTTAGAGTGTCTAGAATCATATTCTTATATATTCTAATTATTAACAATACATTTGGTAAGCATGAAATGACAAGTTTCTTGTTAAGAAATAGGGTTTTCAATGAACATTTATATCAACATCTAGAAAGCTTATATGATATTGCTCAAAGAAAGTATGTTATCACCAATCTCCTTGGTCTTAAAACTTTTCTTAAAAAATAAACAAATAAGTAAATAAATAAAGCACCATTTACTGTTTTTTATTTTTATTTTTATTTTGGCCTGCCAGTTTTCCACATATATACATATAGCGGCCTGAACTACTAAAGAATCATAAGTGCAGACAAAAATATTATTTACATGCATGTCTAGTGATCTCTTCACACCAGTGAACGAGTGACGATGAATTTTAAAAATGTTTCATGTTATATACATATATATATATATATATATATCAGTTATATTCTCGGTTTTTGTCATTGTTATAAGTCTGAACCAAGGCTCATATGATTTCTATACATATTATTTGATGTTAGACTTGCATAACAATTAGCCTCCGTTTCGCCGCGCCAAAGATGCAACCTTTAATTTATTGGAAGAGACAAAAGTATAATAGATTGGAAATGAAGTGGCAGAATTTGAAAAGGTCAAAAACAAAGGATTGAAGTGGCTTAATTTGACTAAAATTGAGCGGATCTTCACTTATTATAACTTGTATAATAATTGAAATAGAACATTAGCTCAAGAAAAGAGGGTATACAATTCATATATATATATATATATCGTTAAGTAATTTAGTCATGTTTGACAAATTCACAATCTAACTTTCTAGCTCCCTCACATCTAGGATGTCATGTAAATGGATCTAACCTCACCATCGTATGGAAAGTCTGGCTTTTATATTATGTTAAATATGCATGGGTAGAAGTCATCCTCAAAAACTAACTTAGACGAAAAGGATATTCAATTTATAGTTAAACACGACTAAATGATATGGGACAAATTTACAATCAAATAGGTTCTAGTACTGTTCTATTTGTGATTCTATTAGATTTTCAAATTGATAATGGGAGGATACATGCAATCTCTTTATTAGTAAAATAAAATAAAACAGTGGAGATTAATCTCCAATGAATCATATACATGCGTCAGTTTTTCGTTTTTATTTTAACAAATCAGTTGGTCAGATAGAGATAGAATTTCAACGAAAGAAAGTAGTTTTTTTTTTTTTCTTTTTTTTTTTTTTTTGGGGGTAATAAAAAATAGAAACATGAATCAGTCCACTGATTGATACCTCTCAAGGAGCCCATTGTTATTGTTGCCTTGGCACAAGGAAACTGAAAGAGAGATGCAAAATGCACGCATGTATATTTAAGATATTTGCAAACATGTCCTCTAGTTTTTCTGCGGCGCAACTTCGATCGGTTTTCTGGAGAAGAGAAAGTTAGAAAATGACTTGTTTTCTACTTTCAACTGATCATCGAACCCACCCTTTGATCCTTTGGTGGTGGAAAACACAATGATATAGAGTGTGACTAAGCATGCAAAACTTTAGGTTTGGCTTTATATATAAAAGAACGATCCTTGGGGTACCTCATCGGGTATTAGAACCACTCCTGTAACACCACTTATTAATAAATTAAAAAAAAAAATCTCCTAATATAATATTTATTTAATATTTATAAATAAGACTCACTTTTTATTAGTTATATTTCTTTTGTACGATTCTTTTATCGTAAACTTAAAATTTCATAATGAAAGATTCAAGTTTGTCCTGAAATCAAACCAGTTAGATATCGACATGTTTCAATTGCTTGGTTATTGGGCTAGAGCTTTATTTTTAAGTCTCCTGTCCACCAGTTCTTTTGGGGCTTCTAACAATTTCAAATTGCTTTCTTATGGGCTTCTTAAAAAACTAGTGCTTGTTTATGTGTTTCCCGTGTGTCCCTGCACGTGCTTCTAATTTATTTCTTAATTAATATATTTATAAAAGTGTTTAAAGCGGATAAATAAATTATCACTTTTATTGATATATTTTTTTAATTTTTTTTAACTTCCCTAAATATTCGATATTAAAAGGAATCTGAACTAGTAATTAAATGCACTTTCATTGAACAAGTAACAAATATATATTAACAATAGGTAATCAAAATGTCGTTAATAATAAATTCAGAAGTGCTAAAAACGTTTATCTAATAGCACCAGAGAATTTAGATATGGTGAGAGTTTCTAGTGAGATTGGAGATTCGATCATTTCTCTTATATGCATTAGAAAATTAAAAAAAAAAAAGATTAAAAAAAAAAAGATGGAGGGCCTTCTCACGTCTTCAATTCACCGCTTATATTTATTTGATAATTTAGTTGAATCACAGGTGAAATGGTATTATATATAACCTGATTCATTATCTTATTAAGATCAATCCAGATTTACCTACTCTATCATAAACTCATTAGTTTCTTACTTATTCTCTCATAAGATTCGATCTAGTTATCCGGTAGTTCATCACAAATTTATAATTTTTAAATATTGGATATTAAAGTGAACACGTGATAGTTTGAACTCTAAAATTGCAATTGATAAGAGAAATCTAAAAAAGATATCCACGATCGTTATATGATTAAAAAATTCAGAATAATTGATATATGGACGTATAATTAGCCAACAAACTACAGACATCTATATTATTGTTCCGGTCCTATACTACTATATATACACACCATGCTAGTATGGTGCCACGGGGCACGGGCCATATATATATATATATATATAATATGTATGTTATTGCATGGATCTAAATATCCAGCGCATGGGTAGCCACTTATTAACTGAGCTGGCAAATGATCATCATTTTGAAGGCTTTATCATGTCAAGTCCATTTTGGACATCACTACATTTATCAATTATCATGAAAGGAGCTTATATGCATGATAATAAGCTCTCTTTGCTTCTGATTTAAAAATTTTAGTTTGAGAATATGATTATAATTGTTTATTTATTTTGTGCATTTTAGAATTTAAAATTTACAAGTTATATATGGTGAAATGAATGAGTATATTGTATATGATCAATGAAATATTAAAAGTGGCTAGTCCCGCATGGTCATTACAAATATTCTTAGAAACTATATATACGTACATTACAACATATACATGTGTATATATCGAAAGGCAGATTTAATAAGTACACATCAATCTGGATGTGTTTGCCTCGTAGATACTTTGAAGTTTGAAGGAATCAGTGATCAATGTTGGTAATTAACAAAGTAAAAGCGGTAGAAATGTAACATCAAAATTAGAGTAAAGTGAAAAAAGAATATATATATATATATATATCACATTTGTAAATCCACATTAATTTTTTTTACATCCTTCAATTTTGACGTACTTACCCATCAAAGCTATATGTAATTTAAATTTACAAATGTTTATCAATTAAGAAAATTTAAATTTACAAATAAAAGTACATATTAAAGCTCTTTCCAAATTTAGCCAAAAAAAAAAAAAGTAAAAAAGAAGCATCTCTAAGATCCATCTAATGGCCATTGCAACCAAATAATTATCAATACAATGTTGTATGTACATGTGATTGAAGTTTTCTGAATTACATTTAGCCAAAAAATGAAATAAAATTTCTATTAAAAAAAAGAAGTAATAAAATTCTGAATTATTACATACCTAAAAAAAGGTTGGTTTTAATATAAACTATATATATAGTTGGTTTTTATCCAACAAGCTTTTAACTCGTCATCAATCAGTGGTGGAAATTAGTGGAATTTTTTTTTTAATATATAAAGAAAAATTAATGGAACGTTTTAGTTCCAAGAATAATTATCCAGTGCTTTGTTAGACTAAATGCCGAATCACATTAATATCACATATATGGGATTCCACCATCTTGGCGTTTGCTAAAACTCTTTTTTTTTAATATATAAAGAAAAATTAATCAAACTTTTTAGTTCCAAGAATATTTGTCCAGTACTTTGTTAGACTAAATTAATGCCGAATAACATTAATGTCACATGTATGGGATTCCATCATCTAGGCGTTTGCTAAAAGTAGATAAGTGGAAATTATTGGAACCTTATATATATATATATATATATATATATATATAAAGAAAAATTAACGGAACGTTTATTTTAGCTCCAAGAATAATTATCCAGTACTTTGTTAGGCTAAATACCGAATCACATTAATGTCACATATATGGGATTCCACCATCTAGGGCTAAAAGTAGATGATGATATATCTTTGTTAATTAAGACTCTATATAAAGGGAGGAGGGGCTGCTATCCGGCATCTTCTTTATACGGTATTTATAATTTTTTTTGGGTGATATATTAATGTACCAACCATATAATTTTAACGGAACATGTTTCAATTAATACCATGTGTAAAGATTCTAAATATGAAATTACTATGTGATTATTAGGTTTTAAATAATAAGTTACATGTAAAATCAACTAGTTGTTACAAATTTCTAAATAAAAATTTAAAAATTCGGGATGGTATCCGATACTATGCAAAATAAAAGGAAAGAGTTACCTAATATTTCCCATTAGCAAAATAAAAGGAAAGAGTTACCTAATATAGTTCCCCATATTAAATCATGTGCATATCGTGCCATTTAGACCATCAATAAAGTTAAAAGAGGAGATAAGGAATAGGAAAAAAATATATATAATGGATCAAGGGGAAAAAAGGGTTAATGGAGAACTTATCTACGGACGTGCCTCTGCTGACACCATATTGATTCTTAAAGAGAAGGACTAATGAAAATGTGTCTTAGGTTAGGCCTTTAAGGAGAAAAAATTGTTCTTTTTGTTTTATGTCTTGTACTTTACAATAAATTATTATGCTAATTAATTCTCTTAATTACTATAGTGTAGCAAGTTAGGTTTTTCGTCAAAATCCCATAACGACTAAGTTTATTATTTTTATGGGCCATAATTTATTTCCACTTTGATTGCTATAGACAAGATAGGATCGTCTTTTCTTACCTAAGAGATCATTTAGTCTTATCCCACTTAGTTTTTAGTGAATGAGATTTTAAGAGGGAAATTGTAGGTTTGATCTTGCTGAACGTTAAAATTTTTTTTTTTGGTAGTTTTTAATATGTTTTGTTTGTGAAAATTCAAACATTCTCTTAATATATTTTATATCAGGTGCAAGGGGCGGAGCTACATGAAGCTCAGGGGAGGTGGCTGTCCTGATGGACTACTTAAAATTTAACCCTAAATTCAAATTCTTTTTACAATTTGGTCCTTTATTTGCCTCTTGTAAGATCCTTTTAATTATAACATTTACATAATTTTTTTCATAAAATAACTTCAACCCTTAGTTTTAGTTCTAAAGTGCTCATATTTCAAATAAACCAATAATATATTGTACTACTAATTAAATTCACAATTTTTTAGATTCTAAAGTTAAAAAGTGTAAATTAAAATTTAATTATAAGCTTAGTTCATTTAAGAGAAAATTCAAAGACATATAGATAAACTTTGAGATCAAAGATTCGTTACATTATAACGTGATTTAAAAATTTAGTTCAATTCATACCTTTTCTGAAAAAAAAAAAAAATTTTTGACTCCGTTACTAATTGGGTACGTTAATGCGTACTTTTGGAGAATTCCCTTGTCAGTAAAAAGGTCAAAGAAGTTCTAGGAGGCTCCAACACGTAAAAGAATGCCAAGAGCCCAAGTGTTAAAACAACTACTTGCTTGCCGTTCCTAAAAAAGTGGTTATGGGAAAGAACAAAACAAAAAAGGGAAAATTTTGTTAAGAAATACTGTTAGTATGTTCCTCAAAAGCATTCTTCTCTCAATCGTTTTAACAAATTCTTCCATTTCGATTCTAGTTTCTTGTCACCTATATATATATATATATATTTTTAATTGAGATTCATTAGTTTCTAAGGTCCAAGCCAAGAGAAAGAGAGAGAAAAATAAAGCCCAGAAAAAAATAAAGCCCAGAAAACAAGATGACCTTCTCAATTATGAGATTCCAACTTTCAAGATCAATGGATTTCTAACGAGTGACTTTGTGTTGAAGGCTGGAGTTTTAACGAGGTAGATTTCATTTTTCCTCACGTTTCTTTTAATTAATATTATTGTTGTTCTTGTCGTCTTGTCACCTTTACTAATTATTAACTCAAAAATAATAAGCATCAATTTATAGTTCTGGGTCCCTTTTCTTCTCTCTTTTGAGACAAAGAAAAAGTATTCCAAAAATTTAGGGCAAATTTATTTTTACCACATGAAACATTCTGGGCTTATTCGTTTGTTGTCGTTTTTTCAATTTTTATTAGTTTTTGTCTCCCACATAATTAGGTTGTTCAACTCTACGGTCGTTGTTGTCTTGTTTCCAACACGATCACAAGCTTTCGTAACTTTTTGTCCTCCTGGCTCTTTTTTAAACTTTTTTCGATAAATTGGTGCTCTTTATTATTATTAATTTTTTTCACGCACACATAAAAAATAATAATAATAATTAAATTTAATGACCTAGGGCTAGAATTTAAAGGAATGGAACTAGCTAGCTAGGCAAACACTGGTTCTAGGGCTGGCAATTTCTAAATGGACAACGAATAAACTTTTATGTTTAATTGCTTGCCAACTTATATAGGAACATTCTCGGAATCCAAACACTCTGGATCCCTCCACATTTTTCACCGATGAAAGCAAAAATATCAAAAAAAGAAAAAAAAAAAAAAAGAGACGTGGTGGACCGACGAAAGTCAATTGTATTTATTATTATTAGTAAATAGTGTTGGATCTAAGATGTTATAGCTGTATGTGGGGAACTACTATTGCTAGTTGTTAGGACAGTCAATACAACGTACACACACACACACATATACACACACGTATTCCAGAAATTGCAATACGTATTTGACTTCTAAAATCTTTTGTTTCATTATTTTGTCAATATTTGGCCTTACTAATTATCTGTCTCATTTCATCGGTGACATATTAATTCTACAATTTAAATCCCACATAAGTATGAATATGCATCTCCTCTATCAAGATTATCATTGATTGATTAAGGTAACCGTTCCTTTCATTGAGGAAATATTTATTCGTATTTAGTTTTAGATAATTTCAGGGAAAAAAAAAAAATATTTGAATGGTGGACATCAACGTTCACGTTTGTTGATAAAATAATCAATGAGGTAATTAACAATTCCTTTCAAGGAGGATTTTTTTTTCTTTGGTTTTTTTTTTTTTTTTTTTCTGAAAAAGAAATATTTGAATTGTGGACAGCAACGTTGTGGAGAAAATATCGGTTTTTGTAATGAACTGTAGCGTTCATTTTCTTTAAATTGTTTTGGTATGCGCAATTAATTATATATTACTGGGTTGATAACACCTGTCGTGTTATTCATTTGGTTCAACAGCAACTAAATATTACAGAAATTTCAACATTTTTGTTGCGACAGACCAACCATGTTTTTGCTGTCTTTTCGATTAGGACTGAAAGCATATATTCATATACATAATATTGCAAATCTTGTCAATACTGGAAAGTTTGACTTTCGAAGATTGTGACGTTCCTTTGTTTTCTTCAGCTTAAAAACTCCTCAAGCTTATCAAGAACAGAACTATATTTACATCAACATGAAATGTTGTATGTGTATACACACACTCTTATTTTCGTCTATCGAGTTACTCCCCGCGGAATTAAGATGAAATGTTATATTTTTATCACTAATGTTATTTTTTTCAGCAATAATTAAAATATTTTTCTTTGGGTCTCCATTCACTTAATGTAGAACATTATTTTCTGTCACATTCACTATGGACCAATATGAACTGGAATATTGATATCAAAAAAGGGAAAAAAAAAAAAAATGGAATATACTACTTGGTATTACTGCTTTTCGGCCACTTGGTGATGATTTTTACATTCCCTATGGCTATGCATAGCCCACTTGGATATATTAATTATTCTCTATTCATTCACTTTTCTTCTATGTAACGTAAAAAAAGTTGGGTGTTACTTACCCACACCGCATAGTTTAAAAGCAAAAAAAAAAAAAAAAAAAAAAAAAAAATAAATAAATAAAAAAGGTGGGATGCTCTAATTTCTTTTTTAATCAAGTCAAACCTAATTTTCTGACGCAAAGAAATAATTTAGAAAAAAAAAACCTAATAAGTTGTTGAAGATGATGACAAATCAATCAAAGCTGTCGTTTTTTTTTTTCTTTAACTTTAAATTTTCGTAACAAAAAAAGCTACCTAAATTATTCTTCATTATTTAGGAAGTAGCCTAGAATTGAATGTCTTGCTTTGTGCCATAATTGGTTCTGTCCCTTTGTTAGCATGAACGCGTCACCCTAAAGAAAAGCTGCTCTAAAATTATATCGCAAATTCAGAGTGCGTCTGATGTGACCTGTTTTCCTTTTCGTTTTTTTTGTTTTAATTTTTTTAATGTTTTTTATTTTTTATTTTTTGGATGTACAAGAGTGAGATGTGCATGTAATCTTTGCAAGTACACGCCCCACTTTTTGACTATTTAGCTGTTTTTTCCTACCGCTGATTAGGAGGTGTGTCCGGTTAACCTCATCTTCTTGTTCGCCTTCTTCTTCTTCCTTTTTGACCATTTTTCTTCTCCTTTTTATCCAGTTTCACCAATACATAGACATATATATACACACACACACACAAACACGCACGTATACATAGCAGTCTCAGTCTGGTTCTCTGGCTTCTCATCAAACTCTATCTGCTCCAAGAAGAGAGGAGGAGAGAGGAACTTGGTGATCTCACCTGAGAACTGAGTTCCATATACAGACATTGAAAGAATCCACTGTTTTATATTGTTTGCAGAGGTCAAAATCCTTGGTCTTTCTTGTTCATATATATTCCTTTGCTTATTATCATACACACATATATATATATATATATATATATTTTGTTCTATTCATAAATGCCGTGAGAAGAGCAATTTTGTTGTTTTGTCCATGATTATTTAAAATGTGATCTTATTATGAATTGCTGCATCCTAAAAAATAAAAATAAACATGTCCAGAGAAACAAGTACCCCTTTTGGATGTCTGTTTTAAACCCACTATTCGAACATATTTTTTTATGATTTCTCTCGTAAATATTGATATTTTCAATTTGGAAAGTGAGTTTAAAGCGGAGATTCAAAGGGGTATCTACAACAAAATTACCAATGAACACTGTGCTTATAGATTTGACATGATGGTCGGATTGTTGAACATTGGTTGTTGGCATTTTTGACCGTATTCTAAAGGCTTAATTAGTCAGGAATGCTCGGCGCGGATTTTGCTTTGTTCCCTTTTTGATCTTCCAAGGAGACTGAAATATAGTTTTTGTTTGGAAAAACAGAGACGCCTTTGTTTTTTGACTAAAAAATCTGCTTCATTTCAACATAGCTCTCAAGTGGCTTTCATTTCTGTTTTAAACTTCTGAGCCCTGAATCACGGACATTTTTCTTTATTCGATTTCTCTTTTGGAAATCAGGTGCCTGATTTCATGATGGAAACCAACAAGTACGTGGAGTCTATAGAGCAAGATTTCCCGGAAACTCCGTCACTAATCAGATCGGCAAATGAAGTGGCCGGATTCGATAGCATTCAAGATCAAGCAATAGGCCTTCAACAACATAGTCTGCTGGCCCAAGTAAGTTGTTAAGCATTCTTAAAACATACACAATCCATTTCTTGTTTAGGGAGTTCTTAGAACTGGCTATTACTCGTTTTGTTGACATGAATTTTGTGTTTTTTTTTTTTAAACCAGGAAACCGAAATTCATTTAGCACAAAGCCCATTAGATGAAACTGAACACAGAGGCGTCCACCAGAGGATTCATTCTGTTTCCATTAGCATGCCACCAACTCCCACAGAAGCCCGTCTGCAGAACACCAAGCGGGTTCTCTTCGACGGATTGCCAGACCCGAAAGGCGGGAGCGCCAGCTGTGAGCTGCCGAAACCGGCTAAATTCTACTCCCAGCCCATTCAAAGTACACATCAGCAGGAGATGAACACTCAAAATCTGCCAAACGTTAGGAGGTTGATAGACAGGAGGTTTGATTCCTTCAAGACATGGTCTGGGAAACTCGAAAGGCAGATCACAAACCTGCGTGGAAAGGCTCCTATAGAGACCAGACCAGAGGATGTTGTCCTAAAGAATTCGGACATCGAACCTTTAACGGTCGACCGTTACTATGATGCCCTGGAAGGGCCAGAATTGGAGACCCTTAAGGTAATTTTACCCGATTATCTGAGTTCAGATCTGTTGTCCTATTTTCATATCTTAATGGATGTCCTTTAATAGTATTTAATAATCACCAATTTGTTCAAACATTTTCAGAAATTAGTTTTTTATTTTTTTTATGTGGCTAAATTTTAAAATTCAAATGACATGACATAATACTATGGAGGGACAGCCAATGAAATAGGAAATCCGAGACAATCTTGACGCTCTTGTTGCATTATGATTTAAGCTAATGTAATTTTTTTTCGGAGAGCACCGAGTTCAATTATCATAGAGATACATGATTCTCATGATAATTTTCTTTTAGCATAATGAAATTCTGCAGTCTAGACGTCACTCTCACATAAAGAATGAACGACTATAAATCTTGTGTGTGCTTTGTTAGCAGAAATCACGGCTTTTAATTCCTAACCATTTTCGTAGAAGCTCAACATTTTTTGTTTCTTATTTTCTTACAGGCTTCAGAGGAAATTCTGCTTCCAGAAGACAAGAGATGGCCATTTCTTCTAAGGTTTTCGATATCCTCATTCGGTATCTGCCTTGGTGTGAGCAGCCAAGCTATACTGTGGAAAAACCTGGCCAGCTCTGCCTCCACAAAATTTCTCCATTTGAGCCTAACAATAAACCTTGTCCTCTGGTACATCTCCATTGCTCTAACCGCGACCGTCTTCTCCACCTACCTTATAAAAGTGATCCTTTACTTTGAAGCGGTTCGCCGCGAGTACTATCACCCCATCCGTGTCAACTTCTTCTTCGCCCCTTGGATCGCGCTCTTGTTCTTAGCTCTCGGAGTGCCACCTTCGGTCACGACGACCTTACCCCCCGCTCTTTGGTACATCCTCATGACTCCAATCTTCATCCTTGAGCTTAAGATCTATGGACAGTGGATGTCAGGAGGCCAGAGGAGGCTCTCCAAAGTGGCTAATCCTTCAAACCATCTCTCGATTGTTGGAAACTTTGTCGGGGCGTTGTTGGGTGCTTCAATGGGGCTAAAAGAAGGGCCTATTTTCTTCTTTGCCGTCGGGTTAGCTCACTACATGGTGCTCTTTGTCACTCTCTATCAGAGACTCCCAACAAACGAGACACTCCCGAAAGAGCTTCATCCCGTGTTCTTTCTATTCGTCGCTGCGCCTAGCGTTGCTTCCATGGCCTGGGCCAGGCTCCAAGGCTCCTTCGACTATGGATCAAGAGTCGCCTACTTCATTGCCTTGTTCCTTTATTTCTCACTGGTTAGCATCTATGCATTTAGTATTAATATTATTCGTCATTTTCATTTTTGTTGTGACTGGTTGTCCTAATCGTACATATTCCTTTTTTTTTTTTTTTTTTTTTTTGTGAATTTCTACAGGCTGTTAGAGTAAACTTCTTCAGAGGATTCAAGTAAGAATTGACATAAAATTTAAATTACTCATATTTTAAACTACACATTTCCTTTTTTTTTTTTTTTTTAATTTCTTTGTGATTCAATTTTTCAACCTTATTTAAAAAAAAAAAAAAAAATTTACAGATTCTCACTGGCTTGGTGGGCATACACATTTCCAATGACTGGTGCTGCAATTGCAACAGTCAAGTACTCGAATGAAGTGACAAACGTTGTGACGCAAGCCCTGGCTGTCATACTCTCCGTCGTGTCCACGCTTACGGTTTCAGCTTTGCTCATATCGACCATCCTGCACGCCTTTGTGCTAAAAGACCTTTTCCCTAACGACATTGCTATTGCCATTAGTGACAGAAAGCCTATACAACATAGGAAGTGGTTCAACATGAGAAACTTGAGCTCCGAACACTCCAAGGACATTGAGAATTTCTTGAAGTTCACTGATTCCGATGCAAAAGACTTGGAAGCTTCTGTGAATCCTCCAAGATCTGAGGAAGAAAGTATTTAAAAGTCTATTACGATGAGTAAGGGTGCAGAACATGGCCGAATTTCGCCATCATTTTGACATGCGAGGAACATAGTTTTCGAGCTTTGATAGTTCCTATGAACATGTCATGTGAAGAGTGAATGAGAGACTTTGTCCGATAGGAAAATATTAGTAAGTAATGTTGTACACAAACGTTTGTGTTTTGCAAGAGATGGATGCCGGTAATATAAGTAATCACCTATATTTTGGAGTAAATAATTTCAGTGACGTAGAAAAAAAAAAAAGAAAAAAAAAACATTTTGCTTATATATAATATATATATATATATATATATTGTTGTTTGTTTCCACGTTGGATCATATTTGTAAATTTTAAATAGAAATTGTAATGGTTAAGTGTCACCTCAACTGCAAGAATTAAATAGAACTTTGAAAAGCACCTATAGGAACAAATTTGATAACAGAGAGTGAAAGCACGAGGAAATATAAAGAGAGAAAACTCTTATAAATTCTTCAATACAGGTAATCCAAATGTGCCCACCTCTCGTTACAGCAGGAAGATCATATACAGTACAATTAAAAAAAAAAAAAAAAAAAAAAAGGAAACTTGCGAGTTGCGAAGATACCCTCACCATCACTAAACAACTCAGCGCACAACTAAAACAAAGGACAACAACAAAGTTGGACAATGAACAGCAACGAACAGGCTTAAACGACAAGTAGCATGGGACCCAAAAAGTCAACAAGGATTACAAGGCAGCTCCTACATGTCAACGATTCTTTATTTTGTTTTCGTTTTTCATTATTTGTAGTTTTCTTGTCACGGACGCTTTCTTGCCATTATCGTTTGTCCAGTTTTGTTGTCGTTTAATAAGATCATAGCCGTTTTCAATCTTTGGTTCTGTTTTCAGTTTGTTGTCGTTATGAGGTACTTGTGCTTTCTTTTTTCCCACTCGTTTTTGCGCTTTTTTAAATGTCATATTTGCTCTTATGTTCTTCTAGTTTAATTATCATTTTCAGTTAATTCCCTTTTCATCTTCTTATTGTCGTTTTCATGTTTTGTCTTTTAAAACTTTTAACACTCAACTATGTTGTCATTTTCTTGTCGTTTCTCATGATTGCCATCGTTCAGTTAACTTGTCTTTTCCCGCCTCGTCTGTCTACGAACAAACGGGACAACGAGCGCAGCAAAAACCAATTTCCATGTAATTGAATCTCTCTCTCTTCTCTTTCTCTTTTGCTTTTGAGGTCACTTGTATATTTTCATTTTCATGCTGGAGTCATTTTATCAGGGAAAAGTCTTTTTTTTTTTTTTTTTTGTGATTTTTGTCCCCCTTATTGCACTGTCGTTTATTTAGATCATTGTCGTTTTTAAATCTTGTGTTTCTTGGTTTTCTTGTTGTTTTTAGGATAATTTTTTTTATTTATGATGTTGTCGTCTTTCTTGCATTGTCGTTTATTAAGCTATTTTTGCTGGTAACGTCTTTTTGGTTTGACCAGCCCATTGTCGTTTTTGAATATGTCATTCTTTTTAATGTGGTTTTCCCTATTGCTTCTCATGACAACGTCGTTTTCATGTCAGTTTTACGATGTTCTCGTTTTGTTCTTGTCATTGTCGTTTATTGGGCTATGTTTCTGGTTAGCTCTTTTTGTTTTGACCAGAACATTGTCGTTTTGGAAGATGGTGTCATTCTCTTTTTTTTTTTTTTTAATGTCGTTTTTCCCTATCTTTTTCCATGATGATTTTTTTTTTGAAAAAAATGATTGTTGTTAGTTTCAGTTCACTATCTTTTAAAATCTTACCAGAAAACAGCTTTTTTTTTTAATTATTGTTTTTCCTTTTTGAGAAAATTACCTAATGTAACACAGATTCTTCGTTTTTTTTTTTTCAAACAATTCTCCGTTTTTAATCAATATGATAAGAAATTTAATATAATTTTATATCATATTGATCTAGTATCAAGTTTTTATGTTATATTAGTGTAATGATATTTAAATTTATATTATATATATATATATGTGTTTTCCCTTTATTTTTGTTATGTTTTACCATGAAGCCAATCTCTATTTACTCCCATGCCTGAAAATGAAAAATAAAAAATAAAGGAACACAAAGAATCCATAGTTTTTAAAATAATTTATTGTCCTTTCTTATCTTAACAAAAATGCTTTAGCTTCCAACCATTGACCAAATCTTGCTAATTAAAAAACACAGACACAAAATTGTTGCTGACTTCCCTGTTCCATGAAATTAGCACAAAACCAGCATAAACTTCCTAATTACGTCATTGATTTTGACCCTGCCATAGTACAATGAACATGATCAAGAGAGAAAACAGTGGAACGACAAAAAGAAAAAATAATAAAGAAAAGTTAAGTGCAATATTTAAAATTTTTCATGTCGTTGTACTTGTACCAGTGACCTTATAGGCTAATTAAAGATGCTTGGGACACATACAGAATATAACATGGTTCCGATTCCTTCGGCCTGTTTGATTCGATTTGCCTCCGATGTCGTTCCAAGTAAGCCTTCTTAGAAGGCATATCACAAGGATCTAACGGTGCTAGACACTAGTAATTATCAGTTGAGGAATTTTTGTTTCCATTGCTTGTCATTCTATTCTTCTGCATCATCATATTTGTGCTGACAACTTGATAGACCACATTCTTCCATTCTGATTTGATCATGCCGTGGAATTTAACCCGAGTCCTTTTATTTGTCCCGATACAGTTATAACCTTGTTCTAATATGTCAAAGTTTAATAGATTAAAATACTTTTCTTTTATCTTAACGTAAGAAAAAATAAGATCGACATATAAGTGTCAACTTAAAAAGAGAAAGTTTATCACTTTCTTTTACCGCCACCCATTTTATTTGAGACCTATATGAAGATCTTCCACCTCTACAAAAAAAAAAAAAAAAAAAAAAAAAAAAAAAAAAAAAAAAAAAAAGAAGCTCAAATGGCTTTCATTGGGAATGGGAAAAAATGATGGGAAGTGGGGATACCTTTTCTCTTTTCTTTTTTTTTTTTTGAACAGTAACAGGTAGGGTATGAAAAAAAAATACCATACTAGTAATATTTTTTAATCGTCAAATTTCATTAGAATCATTTGAGATAACTTAATGCAGATAATAATTCAAAACTATGTCCTATATAGACCCCTAGGTCATGATTTCACCATGTAAAACTCTTGGTGATCATAATTATTTGTTGACTTGCGTATTGGTCTTCACAATCTCTATCACCCATATAGGGATTTCTCTCTTTAATGCTTAAAAAAAAAAAAAAAATCCTTTTAAAGTTCTTTAAATTCTGAGGACGTAATCAGTGAAAACACCCATATCCTCAACTTGCAATTTGGAAATGGGCATAATGTGAAACATCTTGATGACAAGTGCAGAAATGACAGAGCTAGCTAGTTAGTGGCTTGTTAGAAGCTACAGTGACAAAAGGACCAATTTCAGAGACAAGTAGCATGTATGAGTTTCTGGTCCCCCCACAACCTTAAGCTGATAATTATATAAGCTACAAGAGGAAAAACAGAAACATACAACATAATAATGATAGTAAAAAAAAAAAAAAAAAAAAAAAAAAAAAGGGCTACGGTGAAGAGGAAAATCCAAAGAGGAAGACAAAGGAGAAGCAGAAAGGAACGCAAGAATGCAATGTTATCGAGAGTTGGGGGATTTTATCCTAGCACATTTTGTCTATGTCTCCCCTCATCTGCATGTTGACATGTGACAAAACTCTCGCTCTTAGCCAATCTGTTACCGAACCCCCGTCGGTTCACATTAGGCCAGCTAAATTTATTTTACATGAAAATGGCTTGGTATGGACAAGGTAGTTTCATCGAGATTGTGTGAAAAAAATGGCCATGTATAAAGCGAGACACATATCAGAATTTGGTCCCCATACCTTAGGGGACCATAATTCTTGTCCTAGCCCTTCACTTCTTTCTCTTCACATACCATGAAAAAAAAAAAAAAAAAAAAATTGCTCAAAATCATACCAAAATTACTTTCAATATTGTGACCAAAATTATAAGTAGTACATAAGTTTCATCACAATATAGGCATGCTTTTCATGCCCCGGGAAATACAGTGAAACGGAATGTTGTTTTTGCCAGCATCCTTCGCATAGTACAGAGATTTGCCGTGGAAAAATAGGCACAAAGGGAGCCTAGCTATGTGAATGATTGTGTTACGGAAATAGACTCGAGTTTGTTGTGAAGAGTACTTGAAGAGGGAGGGGGGTCTACCATCCTAGCGATACCAAAGGTGAAGCCAAAAAACAGTACAAGTCATGTGTCCGTCTTTAGCTCTGATCTCCAATATTGGCTCATTAACCTTTTTCCCCCATCACATGTTTCTCAACATGATCTGTTACCCTTTGGTAAATTTAACATTCTTCACTCTGTAGCTGAAAAACAATCCTTAATGCGGAACTCGGAAGTTGATAGATCCTTAACCAGTACATTATTATTAAGGTGACAAATGACTAAACACACTTAATTCTCTGCAAGAGACAACGATATTTCGACAATAATAGACACTTAAGTTTGTTTAATGCTGTATGCTAATAATGTTGTACTATAAAGTTGCTGTAGTTATTAAATTTTCGGAGCCGATTTTTGTTTTCAACTTTTCAGCAACTGGGATTCTTATTCTTTTACAAATTATATATGATATGAGTACAGACCTTTTTTTTTTTTTTTTCCCTGATATAAAATCATACAAGGATTTTTTGTCAGAGATATCCTCTTTTCCAATAATAAAAAAGCTGTAACTATACATGAGAAACAAAATTCAACAGTGAGGGAAAAAGTAAAGGAATTTGTACCAATTTTTATAAATCTTCACTGGTTATTGGGGTCTTATAAGGAAACAGAAAGATACCCATGAACTAGATTTTTCTGATGAATTCACTGAATAGGAGATTTACATGTCTTTAAGGAAAGGAGATTCTCTGAAATAGGTAGTTTCCTTTCCATAAAGATAAAGAGAGAAAAAAAAAAGGACAAAATTTTGTATTTTTGCATGTCCCCATTTTTTTTTTTTTTTGTTGCTCTTCCTAGCTAATTAGGCCAGAATTTCCATGGCTGGCTAGCCATCCAGATAGCTAATTCACAGACAAAATTTACATTGCCATCAAAGAAATGAGTGAAGGAAAGTGACAAAGAACAAGTGGGTGGTGATCTTCACTTGTCACCTCTCATTCCCTTCCTTCCCATGTGATTCCCGAAAATTGTTCCTTTCTCACCTTTCGTCCTCTTGTCTCTTCTTCTCTTCTCTTGTCATCTTTTTTATTATTATTTTTCCTGCTCCGTCTCTTCGAAGCAAATATTGCATCTTCAGATCATCAGTTTCCTGGAAAAATAGAAGAGTTTCACAACGGTTAAGAATTTCCGACAAAGATACCGAACATAAGATAAATTAAATTAAGAATCAAGATGGAGAAATACCTATGGATCTTTTGCAATGGAGAACTGCCTCATAAATCGAGCTATCCGAATCACATGACTTTCTCCAATAATCATCTGCAGAGTAAGCTACACTGATTCTCGGAGACGCGGTCTCTGAAGAGTACACCCGGTTTTTACCTCTTTTCTCGACGTGTCCAGCGGCTTTAGCACTCGCCTTGTTGTGACCTCGAATTTTTCGATATAATGGCCTAAGGAAGTTCAAGTACTTCTGAATTATCCTCCTTGACAATCTCCTGCACCTTCGCAACGATGAACAATCGGAGTTCCCGGTGGGGACACCGGTTCTCGGGGAATGAGAGGAGTTGGGGAGGGTTTGAGGTGAACCGGCCGAGGCCTCATACGTGTCCATCTTCAAAGGGTCGAAAAAGAGAGGCATGAGGTAGCCATTGGAGATGAGCTCATCAGCATGGACAAGGCTGAGAGGAGATGGTGAAGTTGGGAAATCGAACTTGAAATCTTGCGAAATCCTTAAGAATCTCTTGGAAGGTGGCATTCTCGGGTCCATCTCGATGAAGGAGGCTTCATCGGACGCGTCGAGAGACGTCCTAAGAGAGTTGTCAAGGCTTTCTAGAGATGGTTTTAGGTTCACTAACCAACTGTATGAGAAGCTCTCAATGGAAAGAGGCTGCGAAGTTTCCATATGGCTTAACTTCTTCTTCTTCTTCTTCTTCCTATTTTTCTTCTTCCCCTTTGTTAGTGTATGAAGAATGAGGAAATAAGGTTTAAAAAAAAAAGAGAGAGAGGTGTAGAGATGTATACTCTCAACGGAGAAAGAGATACAAAGGTTAGCAAAGGCTAGCTGAGGCCCCTTACTATAGTTGGAACATATATATCTAATGTATATATGTACCTTAATATCCTCTCTATCTCTCTCTTCTCTCTCCAACAATTGTGTATGTGGTTGTCTGGCGAGAGACACTGATATATATATATATATTATATATTATACATATTTGATAATTGAGAAAAGGGAAAAAGAGAAAAGAAACATAAAAATGCCAGTCCCCACAAGCAACCATGATGTTCTGTTGCATCAGTAGTTTAGGCCCACCTCTCCTTTTAATCATGTTTCATCTTAAAGCTTGAGGGGGGAAAAAAGAATATAATTTTCTTCTCTGTCATCAACTCAAAATTTCAAACTTAGTAGAATAAATTCTATCAGATTAACTACTAACCAACAGGTTCATGCATTCTCTACAAATTAAATAGTCAAAGATCTATTGTCGTCCCTCCACTCTTTATTTATTATGTAAGAAATTAACTGAGTTGTCAAAATTTAATTAGAGGGATAACTAATAGAACAGAAGCAGATGTGAACTCAAAATTAAGTCATCCAAAACCTTGCTGACTTAAAAAGGAAAAAAAAAAAAAAAAAAAAGACTAGTTTTAATTAAACAAATAAAATTAATAAGTATTCCTGTTAGGGAGATTTTGTTATCTACGTACCAGAAAAGGAAAGTAAGTACGACAAAATTAGTGCTAATGGGAGCCCATGTTCATGCACGTTCTATTGTCTCTCTAACCCGCTTAGGGTAAACTGAGTTGATTCATTCCTTTCAAACCTTTGAGAATGTTCTCTTTTTCTTTTTTTTTTTCCTTTTTTTTTTTTTTTGGTTTTCTATGCATAGAACTATTATTTAATACACGCCGTACACAATTATGCTGATTTTGCTTAGCTTGCTGTGTTTTGTCCTCGTCTTTGTAATGCAATTTTGTAATGTCAAACTTTTATTAGGCTTTTGCGTGGATAATTAGCCAGTTTTGAGATGATGATTTCACCAGTCTGATGCTACATCCTAACTACTGCAGCACAAGGCTGAACCTAATTAAATTATAAAATAATAATTGTAGCATGACACAATCATTATATATATATATGCCCTTATAATGTTACTCTTGATTAAATTATAACCCAAAAGCTCGATGAAAAAAAAAAAAAACATGAATATGTAGCACATGTGAGTGGATGAGTAAAGTATCTGGTCCCTGAATAGGACTTGTTTGATGCAATTATATTTATTGGCTTTTGTTATGGTCCTTCCACAAGGACATACTTCCAACATAATATATAAAAGCGTAACATGATATATACTTACACCTTTCTAATTCAGTGTTGATCTGAAATATTTAATTATTTCGGATTATTTTTTTTATAGAGATATCTAAGATTATTATTTCACTCTTTTGACGTTAATATCACGGTATGATAATGAAATAATAATAATGTTATGTTATATTTCTCGTTTTAGTATGTCGTGGAATAATAATATATGTACATATTACGCTGATACAGCTTGGAATTCAAAGTGATGACTCTTGGTCTAGTTCAAGAGAGTTTAGTGAAGGCATTTTTCTGTGGAAGAATTGACATGTGCATTAATTTATTTATTTAAGTACAGAACTGCCAACTCAATGGGGAGCGAAATCATGCATAAATAAAGGGGTAAACGTTACACTTATTATCTAGAACTAATAACATGTTCTTTAAAATATTAGCTATATATATAATCATTACTTGCCAAGGTGTGAAACTTGGAACTAGAAGCATTTTTCTTCTTGTTCTTTTGTATTTTGGTAGTTTTTTGTTGTCCCGTAACTAAATTAAAAATATATGTACATATATGTATATATATATATATATATATCTATAGCAGTTCTCAAGTCTCAACAATTTCCCACTTTGTTACGAAATTTCGCTCAGATTCATGGTCCCATTTTTCCAATCCACTTTTATAAAGAGCAAAGAAATTTTTTATAAAAAGAAAAAAAAACAAATTTACCTGGCTCAGAGAATTTCAAGAAATAGAAGAACCACAGGGAAGTTATATTATTTTTACAATTAGATTATATTAGATAATTATCAGGTTCAAAAGGTCACATGAGCGCGCAAAAGAAAGACAAAAGAAAAAGAATGTCTGAAAACATCATGATTACCTTGACAATTGACAAAAAATTTACTTGGTGTTCGTCAAAATCACTACAAACACTGGAACAAAAACATGAAAAAGAAAACAATAATTTTATAGAAATTGAACAGATAAAATCAAACGACCCTGAGTCCATCATAGGCAAGCCCCTACATGTTTGTCCTCGAATAAAGTGTGGAGAAATATATTTATAAAACATATATATATATATGTAATATCCAAATTCCATAGAGCTGAAAACAAAAAAATATCGAAGAGTTTCTCATGGTATGGAAACCTGGAGCAATTCCATCCACGACCACTCTGAGTGGTGGTGAATTGAATGAAAATCTACACACAAACTCTAAACATTTTGGACTTGACACATCCTTTTCATTGAAAATTGAACTAAGCATAGATAGAAATTACAAAGCCAATATTTATACAAATGTTAATATATATGTATATGAGTATATATATATAAATGTATATATTTTATCAATATTTTCAAATGAGAGGAGAGAGAGAAAGAGAGAGAGCAGACAAGGGTCCCCGGGGATGTCGGAGAAAGACATGGACATGAACTGAGGTGTTTATGTGACAAAAAGCCAGAAAAGAAGAGTGACTGAAACCAATTGGTCCCCCCTAATGTCCCCCTTAAACGACAATAACTAATTGCAAGAGAATCCAACCCTTCATAAATGCAGTTTTAATCCTTTAAAAAAGAATATATGTTCTTTATCAATTACTATAGAAATAAATAAAGAAAATAAAAGTTTGGTCATATTATTGGTATATTACATGTACGTCGGGAGAGAGATTGGAGGACCGAAAAAAAAAAAAAAAAAAAAACTACTATGCAGTCACGGATGGATTCTGTGATGAAAGATACGATAACTTTTTTGTTTAATTACTGACAAGAGAAAAAATAAAGTTTAATTATTAGGTGAATATACTGCACATTTGTTATTAAATTAACCAAATTAATTACTATAGGCTGTTGATTACAGTGATCAAAGTTATAACAGGAGGTAATCACTCATCAATTGGGATCGTAAGACTATTTTTTTTTTTTTTATAAGATCTTGAATTTGAATTAGTCCTACTGTAATAGAAAATGTTGATGAATAATCTATTTTGATAGCGATTCATATATTTCACGTGAAGATGTCTTGTATGGTATTGAATACTTCAAAATATATATATATATATATATATATATAACTAGTTTCTTTTTGAAAAATAAAAAAAAAAAAGTTTGAGTTCAATGAATAATGGATGGCTTAGGAGAAGAATAAAAGAGGGTAGTTAACAACTGTTTCCATAAAGCAGTAGCCAGCCGAGACTTTCTTTTTTTTTTTGGTTTGAAAAAAAAAAAAAGATATATTATACCTTTTCTTTTTTTTTTTTTTTTTTGCTGGCAGCAACTTTTAAGTTTCTCTCCTCTAAAGGCAGGAGATGATTATTGGATATACATGGAATATAATTGGACAAAGCCGTCAATCAGCTTTTGGTTAATTAGTTTTGGCTTTAGTGTTACGTATGGAATTATTTAGCTTGATAGTCGTGTAACTCGATAAATAAAGTTTTGGTTTCTTTTTTTTTTTTTTTTTGAAATTGTTTTTGGTTTCGTTACTATGTTCTTGCTATTATCTTTTCTCTGCTTTAATAATAATATTCCTTACTCTTTTTCCACCGAAAATATTCCTTACTCCTAAGTCCTAAGTAAGGATAGCTTCATCTAAGAGCATGTTTACTAGGAATGAGAGAAAATAGGAAATGAGTCGTAAATCACCTTATTAGTAGAGGAAATAAGGAAGGAGGAAGAGACCATTTCTTTCACATTATTTGGAATAAAATCCCTCTAATAATTTATCAAGTTTAGAAGAGATCAAATTAAAGTGTTTTAAAGGATTTGGAGTCCCTCTCCTAATCCTTTATTCATTTTTTTCTCTTCTACTAAATAACTATAAATGTTAAAATCCTTGCACTTATCCCTCTATCCCTCTCATTCCTTCCACTTTTCTTTTCTTCCGAACACACTCTAAAGGATGCTTTTATTTGTTAAGGTAGTAATTAATGTCTCCTAAGGAGGAACGAGAGTTCATGAACCATGGGAGATGATGGTGTAAGCTTTTATTTTGTTTGATTGAAAAAGAAAATCAATTTAACGCGTAAACTTTTGTGACCTAGAACTTTCTTCGGTTCTATATTTCATGTATTGGGTGATTATGAAGACATTAATTTTTCTTACAGGTATCTGATATGTGGCAATCTAGACATATGAATGTGTTTATAAATGTGAATCCGTTAGATTTCCAAGTTCCCAACTCAACATCACAGGCCCCACCCTTACCCGTTGTCATAACCCAACCCCACCAGAGATTGTCATCATTGTCCTTCCCACGATGTTGGGCGAACAACTTTTAGCTCTACAACACCGCCTATCCTCTCTCGTGCAATGCTCACCCCTCCACCTCCCCGGAAGGCCACATAACCGTCGTCCATCACCGCCCATGCAATGTCACTCATCCGCACATTGAGAAGCCCCACATTTGCCCAACCCTGTGTCCGCTATGTCATTCCCCACCCTGTAATTTGTGTAGTCCCACATCATTCATCTCCACCCTTTAGATCTCAACGGTCAAATATGATTTAAGCTTGGGTAAGAGAGAGAGTTGTCATCACTTCTTTTATAATCTTTTATCAATCGGTCATGTGACTTGCACCTCATTAAATTTATCTGTAAAAAAAAAATTGACTGCTAAAGAATAGAAAGTACCAAAACTGTTGGTAGTTCGGAGACGGGGGTTGAGTGCGGTTTTGTGTTGTGAGAGAAACAGAAATAGGACAAATTTAAAATGAACTCTGTAAGCATATTTTTAATTAGTTCCACTGTTCATTTGAATGGAAAAAAGAAAAGAAAAGTCCCACTCTCAAATCCGTTTGACGAAGAGACCCATTTTCTTTAAGCCTCAGTCCAAAAATAGATTGGCTAACATAGGTCCAATACAAAAAAAGCCCATCTACCTCCAACTCTCCCCTTAAGAACAGTCAGATTCAAACAAATTCTTTAAGAAAAAAGGAAGTAAGTATAAATTTAAAGACTATTATATTAATATGATATTAAAAAATTTGAAATTAGATTGACATGATATAAAAATAAAATAAAATTAAAATTTGTATCATGTTAATTAATAGATTAAAAGAAAAATAGTAGTTATATGTGTAACTTTCTCAATAAAATTTTTATTTCATACCATTCAAATTTATAAATATATAAGCACTCCTTTCTTCTTGTTGTTTTGAGTGAAGGCACGTCCTAAAACCAAGAGGGAATAATATTGAACAGTCCAATCTCTTTCATAAACAATTCATTTATTAATAAATACACATTCTGGTTTGCAGTATTTGGTTCAACTACCGAGAGAATTGCAAACTTATAATTAATCACATAACCCAAAAAATTAAAGCATGACCACAATATAGCTAGAAGGGGGGAAAAAAAGAAGAGTTGGACCACTAATGCAATAAGAATAAAGGCAAACCTTCCACCATCCTCTTTTTCTAACTATAAAATTTGATATGGTTTAGTTTTATTATTAAATCTTTTAGTTGCGTTGTAGTTACAGGTACAATCTAACGAGTATTTCACACACGACTTTATCATAAAATTAAAGAGTTTGAATCTTTCCATTCTAAATTAATATATATATATATATATATATACACACTCGAATTGTCATTATAATTTGAGAATGGTATGGTTGTAGAAAAGAATGGAGCAATATCAAACAGTAATTGGAAGTTGTCTTTCTCTAACATGATTGCATTACATGGGAGACTTTTTAACAAGTGAAATCAATAATTTTAGAAAGTGATACTGCCTAATGTCAAACTAAAGATAATATACGCCTTGAATACAAAGGTCCCCCCAACATTCATATTCAAGAGCCCAAATTTCAACAGGTCGGTTTCTTTGGCTCGTAAGAAATGAACATATGACATTCATTCATAAAAGTGGATAAAATTTTGAAAATAATTGTAATTAGACGATCGACATCAATCTCTCTCTCTCTTTTAGGTTTTCTGCCCCCACTTGCAATAAGAGGTAAAACTCAACGCTTTATGGCCCATTTGACGTCTTTTTCACTCATCATGCACGTACATACAAACCCAATTTTCTAGGAGACATCATACATGCGTATGAACCATATTTTAGCTCCCAAACACCAGCGTAACCATGTTGATCTATATATATATATATTTATATATTTATATATATGTGGAGATAAGTCCATTTGTAAATCGTAGAATTTTCAACATGCATCACAAAATACAACTCCCCCATTCCCATATTAAAATATTAATTCTAAGCACTTGGACTCAAACCTATGAACTCTTATCCAAACCCTTCTTCTCTAAACCACCGCACTATCTCTCAATAAGATACTCTTCCAATAATGAGCTTATAGTTTGTTTGAAAAATATATTCATTGTATATTATATTATAATACAATGTAATATGTGTTTGGTAATCTCACATATTCCATTTCAATACAATATATTTGAATAGTAAATTAATCCAAAATACTATTTATCGATTCTCTTTTTCTATCTTTTTTTACCAACCACATCATATATATATTATATCTCTGTCACTAACACATATCATAGAATAATAATTTAAATGTAAACAATTAACCTAAGCACACGTACATTACATTTGACTACAAATACAAAATGAATATGTCTTCCAAAATAACTATTAGTCATTTCCTTCCACTATCACAAATCCAATTTCATATAATTCATTAACTAGAAAGCTTAAAATAAGATTGTAAAATATCAAAACTTATAAAATTCATACTTAATATATTGTGTAAAGAGGAAGAATATCCATTCTAATCGATACTCCAAACAATTCCACAAATCTCTTATTATAACTTATGTCCGCAACCACATTTTTGTTTGCATCAAAAAGAGACCACACAAAATAGCTATAAGAACAAGTCACCATCATCTATGATGAACTATACATGATCTCATTCTCCAAACAAAGAAGTACAAAAAAAGCTAAAAAAATGCGGCTTTCCAAATTCCAAATGTGAAAATGAGAATTATTTTCTCATGCAAATAATTATGACCACGTGTCAATAGGTTAGGACCTTTTAGTGAATTAGTCACATAACTCTCTTAGGACATTTTTAGACCATCAAAAATTCAACACGTTTCTTCATCAATATCCGATTGTATGATCCTCCAAGTCCGAGCCGACCGACCATTTTTGTTGCGGCTGTTTTTTCAAATTGTAGCTCACCCACCAATGCCTACGTGTCATCAGTGCATTCAAATATATGTTTTTTTTTTCTTTAAAACATTTATAATCTTAGTAAGGTTCTCACTTTCCACAAAAAGGACAGGTACAAACCTTATAAAGTTCGGTTATTCTCTCTTTAGAACAAGTACAGAACCAGTTTTAACTTGATGCGTAGTTTTGTTTATCCTAGTTTGGCCTTGTTCGGCCTAGTCTTGGCCGGTATTATTCTGGCTGGTTTTGAATATGGCTGCATGGCGAACCAGATTGAGTTGGGTTCGAGGTTGTCGGCCAAGGAGAACATAGTTTGGGTGTCTGAGAATGGCACTTTTGCTTTTGGTTTCACGCCGGTGACGGATGAAGGAGACAAGTTTCAACTGGCAATTTGGTTTGCTGAGCTTCCTGGTGACCGGACAACGGTTTGGTCGCCTAACAGGTACTTCTCTTTATGTTTCGTTGGCATTGGGTTCATAAGTTTGAATACAAAATTCAATTATTTGTAAGAGAAAACATCATACAAAAACGTTTGAATTGTGGGTAATAACATCGATCGAATTCATCTTTTTTTTTTTTTTTTTTTTTTAAATAATTATAACCATTTATTTAGTGATGTATACTTTTTTTTTTTTTTTACCCGCTAAAGAGTAACGTATGATTTTAGTTTCATCAACTAATGCTTTCTCTTAGTGCAATATGCTTCAACATTTTTCTATGATTTATTTTCTTTTGAAAAAATTGTGTAAATATGCAGTTTTTAACCACTTATTAAATAAATAAATAAATAAAAGATTTTTTTTTATTTAGTAAAATGATCCTTAGTTTGTGATTGATTATAGTCAATGATAGAGCTAGACTTTCAAACCATGGAGTCACAAATAAAGATAAAATTTATAATTAAAAAAAAAACAAGTAAATTTCTATCCTTAACTTTAGAAGAAGCTCTACATTGTCAAATTACTCTTTGTTGATTTTGTAATATTATTGATTTTCCTATGAGGATAGAAGCCTTATTTTTCTTGAAAAATACTTCTTCGAGACGATTCAATATAGAAAAAATAAAATGAAATTGAATCTGTTTAAATAATATCATAATCTGATAGCCGACATAATCAAGAGTAATTTCACAACTAATTTACCTAATTTCATTATAATGTACATAGTTCAAAACCCCACCAAAATTCTAAAAAAAAAAAAAATCGTAAATATAAAAAGTGAACTATTATGAAGAAAAAAATTAATCTCATAAAATTATAACAAAAGTAATATATTCTATGTAAATAAAAGTAAAGTACCTGTACGATCGAGAGATCAAAGAGAAAAGAAATAATAAAAAATCTATCGGAAATAACGTAAATGGAAGTTGGAGACAAATTATAAAAAAAAAAAAAAAAAAAAAAAAAGGATCACAACATCTAAAAGGCCAGAATCAAATTCAAGCCCCCAAAAAAAAGTTCAGAAGGCCCAAATCGAAGTGGGGACACAGTGATTACAAGAAATGGACATTAGCAAATAGTTAATATGTATATAATTACCTGATGTTATTTCAGTGCAACGTGCCCACTGGCCTATTGTCTGTTTGTTCGTAATTATAGTCCATCAATAATTAATTATTAAAAAATATTTTTCTAATTTTATAAATTTTGATTATTTATTAATTTTTTTAAATTAAAAAGGCCATTTATGCATGTTACCCTTTTTATTTTATTTTTTTGATCAAAATTTTCTATTTACTATCCTTTTGTCATTGCTAGCTAATTAAGGACACATGCAATACATGTGTATATATGAGTTAAATGTGTTTTTATACCTATGGAAGATTCTAACTATTTACTTTTAGGTAGAGTTAGATATAAAATTATCACTAAATTATATATATAATCACTTTTTATCCATATATTTTGGTCTATATGAAAACTTTTTTTGAATGAGTTTCCTAAAATAAAAAAAAATATTTTTTTTTGATGAGAAATGGTGTTGCTACGGGTAAACTCATGGGTTTCTAGAGAGAGAAAAAAAAAAACGAAGTTCCCAATCTCTAGTCTTTACAAAAGCTTTTGCAGGTGTTATATGACCATGAACAAATTTCATTTTCTCTCAATGATCATCATATAGAAACTCTCCGGTCACCAACAACGCAATCGTAGTGCTCGACAACACCGGAAACCTCGTCCTCTTCGACGGCAGGACCGTTATCTGGTCCTCGAACACGTCCGGCGCCGGCGTCCAATCCGTTGCCTTATCAGAATACGGCAACCTCATTCTCTTCAACGACGTGAACCAATCTGTGTGGCAGAGTTTTCAGCACCCGTCAGACACTCTCCTTCCCAACCAGCCTCTGTCGGTCTCTCTCGAACTAACGACACCTAAATCGCCTTTGCGAGGTAGTTATTACGCGCTCAAAATGCTTCAACAGCCAACCTCTCTAAGCCTTGCTCTGACATACAATTTGCCGGAAACTTATGACGCCAATCCAGAATCATACGCCAACTATTCATACTGGAAAGGACCGGACATATCGAATGTAACCGGAGACGTCGTAGCGGTTTTAGACGAAGCAGGAAGCTTCGGAATTGTGTATGGAGAATCCTCGGACGGAGCTGTTTATGTGTACAAGAATGATGGCGACTACGATGGCCTGTCTTCGGCAGCGAATAGGTCGGCTCGGTTATCGGTTTTTCGACGCTTGACACTCGAATCTAACGGCAATTTGAGGCTGTATAGATGGGATGATGATGTTAACGGGTCGCGCCAATGGGTTCCGGAGTGGGCCGCGGTCTCGAAACCCTGTGACATTGCAGGCATTTGCGGAAATGGGATATGCAATTTGGACAAAAGTCAGACGAATGCTTCTTGTACTTGTTTGCCGGGGACTTCGAAGGCGGGGAAAGATAGTCAGTGCTCGGAGAATTCTTCGCTGACCGGGAAGTGCGATTCGAGACAGGATTATCAGAAATCCGAGTTCAGAATCTCAACTGTGAATCAGACCTATTACTACTATTCTGATCTTTCTGTTATAGCTAACTATAGTGATATTAGGACAGTGTCGAAATGTGGTGACGCTTGTTTATCAGACTGTGAGTGTGTTGCCTCTGTGTATGGATTTGATGACGAGAAGCCTTATTGTTGGGTTTTGAGGAGCTTGGATTTTGGTGGGTACGAGGATACTGGATCTACCCTGTTTGTGAAGGTGAGATCCGATGGGTGGGTGTCACCGGAAGGCAGAAAAGGATCGGGGGATTCTGGAGATGTGAAAGAGAAGGTTTTGGTTATCCCCATTGTTCTCAGCATGACTTTTCTTATTGCTCTCCTCTGTTTGCTGTTGTACTACAATATGCATAGGAAGAGAGCCTTGAAAAGAGCTATCGAAAGCTCTTTGATCTTGTCAGGTACTCCGATCAATTTCAGTTACCGCGATATGCAATTTCGTACGTGGAATTTCTCGCAGGTCCTCGGAACAGGTAAGCATAATACTTATAGTAATTTAATCCAATTTATTTCATCGTTAAAGCTAAAATATTAAACTATTATTGACTCACCTCTAATAATTTAAGCTTTTACGATATATTGATAAACTAGCTTGGTATTAGAATAGGAAGTCCTAAGTTTTAATATCTGTTATTGCATTTTTTAATTCCTTTATTGTCATCACATATCGAGTCTAGATGTTTGTCTATTAACGTGTATGTGAGGGGGAGTGCTCCTAATCGCTTAAATTTTTGGGATTGATTGATAATCTAACAGTTCATAAACTGTAGACAGAATTGTATGAGTGTAAAGACTAATTAGACAGTGCTAATTTGAAGGAGGATTTGGGACCGTGTATAAGGGAAGCCTTGCAGATGGGACTTTAGTAGCAGTAAAGAAACTTGACAAGGTTTTGCCGCAAGGGGAAAAGGAGTTCATAACTGAAGTCAACACTATTGGTTCAATGCACCACGTGAACTTGGTTAGGCTTTGTGGATACTGCTCTGAAGGACAACATAGGTAAACAATATTTCTATGATCATATATTATAATTTGTCGGAGATTTGTGTATATAATGTATTGATTTTTTGTTGAGGACTTGGTGGCTTTGCAGGCTTCTAGTTTACGAGTTCATGAAAAATGGCTCCTTGGACAAATGGATCTTCCCGTCGTATCATTCTGGGGATAGGCTGTTAGATTGGCCGACCCGCTTCAACATAGCACTGGCTACTGCACAGGGGATTGCGTATTTTCACGAACAATGTCGGGATCGGATCATACACTGCGACATCAAACCGGAGAACATTCTGTTGGATGAGAATTTTTCACCTAAAGTATCAGATTTCGGGCTGGCTAAGTTGATGGGAAGAGAGCACTCGAAAGTAGTCACAATGGTCAGAGGGACCAGAGGCTATCTAGCTCCGGAGTGGGTTAGTAATCGGCCTATAACCGTAAAAGCTGATGTTTACAGTTACGGAATGCTTCTATTAGAAATTGTTGGCGGTCGGAGGAACCTTGACATGTCTTATGATGCAGAGGACTTTTTCTATCCCGGATTGGCTTTTAAGGTAAGCCAGAGTTGATTTATCTCTTCTGAATGGATTGATTCCTTTTTAACTTAAAACAAAATTGGGGATTTTGGTGTAGGAGTTGACAAATGGAATGCCGTTGAAAGCGGCGGACAGGCGACTAGAAAGAGCGGTGGAAGAGGAAGAGCTCATAAGAGCGTTGAAAGTAGCACTTTGGTGCATACAAGATGAGGTTATCATGAGACCAACGATGGGGGACGTGGTGAGGATGTTGGAAGGATCGATGGACATAAACATGCCGCCGATGCCGCAGACGGTGTCGGAGCTAGTGGAAGAAGGCTTAGATAATGTGTACAAAGCCATGAAGAGAGAATTCAATAACTTCAGCTCCTTCACCATCAACAGCCACCCTTCTTCTCGTGCTACTTGTAGTTACTCTACGATGTCCCCTAGATAATCCAAGCTTCAAACAAATTAGAGATATTTTGATTTTTTAGGACACTAGCTTGTAGTCGTACCCTCCAAAAATCCCTTTCAACAAAATTTTGTAATTGCAAATCATTGTGCATTGGTTTTGAAAAGCACTACTTTAAGATTCTTAATAGAAGATCATCAAAATACTTGGATCACAGCATTACATCCCAATATTTAGCTTGAACAGTGGCAAAGGCCTTTTTTTTTTTTTAATTATTTTTTTTAGGGTGGGCATGGAGTAGAGCTAAAATTTTGAACTAAATTAACTGTGTAACTATTTCTTTTCTTTTTTATTCTTTTTAACTCTTTGTCACTTATTATATGTATATATATATATATATATATTTCATATATGTATAAATATGTATATAGATTTGTGTCATTACTTTTTTTCCGCCAAATGAACCAAGTAATCAAGTTCAGTAAGCCCTTGAAATTATGAATTTATAGAAGTATAGCTCATTTTTTGTTTTATTTGAGATTTTTAAATTTCAGTATATTTAAAAGTCAAAATTAAAAGTATAGTTCAAGCCTCAAAAAAAAAAAAACATTTGTAATATGAGTATCTCAAGGTTGCTCATTAACAATAAATAAATAATAAAAGAATAATGATAAATAAACTAATTCTAATGTCAACTTTTAAACATCAACTTATATAATATTTGAGTTATCAGCTAAACTTTTTATGTTTGGCAAATTAATTTCTAAACAAAAAAATCTTGATAATTAACTTAAACATCAAACTCCATTCAGCTAATCTCAACTGAAAACAAGATTAATTTTTTTAACTGTATTTTTGTGTGTGACTTAAACATTGGTCTAAGTCTTGTTTGTTCAATTAGATCACACAAGAATAAAACTTACTCGGGGAGTGTTTATCAATTCCTATATGGTATAAGAGTACAACTTTCTTATACTATTTAAATAGCATAATATATTTTCAGTTCATATTTCAACTAAACATATATTAAATATATATATATAATTTAAACTTGAAGTAAGATATTAGATAAAGTCATACGTGGTATTATCGTATTATCGTAAGATTATCCGTGATCCCTCTCCTGAAAAAGAGAACGGCACAAAACTTAGGCATTGTTTAGTCACTACCCTCTTGGGCTGTCCAAAGGCCTAAAAAAAAAAAAAAAGGGCCCACAGAGCCAATATTTTCTTTTTTAATTTTTTAATTTTTTTTTTCTTTGAGAGGCGCTGTTTTTTCGTCGTTTACTTCACTCAGAAGCCAAATCCGAAGCACTCGAGTAAATTCCCCTGCAATCACCGGCAAGTTCTCTCTTCAGCAACTCCACAACGTACAGTTCTCGCAATCTTCATATTTATATCAAAATATTGTAATTTCTTAAATCTCATATAATACCAATTCCAATTTCAGTCAACCCTCGATCTCTTTTCAACCCCCTTCTCAATTTTTCGATTTTTTTATTAAGTTTTTTCATTATTTTTGGGTGAAAAATAATGACTTTACGTAGGTCTTGCAAGAAACAATGGAGAATATGCAGTACGCAGAGGAGCTCGTGAGGGAATTTCTGGTCTTCCGAGGTTTTACCAACACTTTGCAAGCTTTCGACTCCGAACTCTCCTCGGACATCGGCAAAGCGTTTCAGGTCGACAAGATCGTAGATTTAGTCTTCTCGGTGTATGTTCCGAAGTTTCAGGCCGAGAAGTTGGTGGGTCTGTTGAATTTCTTCAAACGTTGTCTCTCTTCTTCGTCGGAGAGAGTGTTTTTCGAGACACTGTGTAGATTGGAGGTCTCTGTTTTGAGATACTACATTGTTTATGCCGTGCAATCTGGGAGGAAGGACAAGGTTGTCGAGTTTTATGGGATGATTGGAATGATTTGATGCAAAGGAGTGAAGATTGGACTCCCTGGTTTGGTGGGTTTTGTTTGGTTTTATTTTTTTGGTTTTTGATTTTGTGTTATAATTCTTTTGAGTTCTTGTTGATATATGTTATTGGAAATGTGGTGCAGCTATTCCGTATTTGAAGAATCCGAGCTCGGATCCCGAATTTCGAACTTATTTCTCGAGGGAATGGTTCGATACTTTGCATCTTTCTGTGAGGAATTTCTTCAGTGCGATCTTCAATGGTACTCATATCCTTTGTTTTAATGAGTTTTACAAAAGACTTAATTCTTTGTTGTCACAAACCAGTTCTAGTCTAGTGGAGAGCTTAGTTTGTTGGTTTAAAGAATTGTTAAGCATGAAATGTGTTGGTTAAAGTGATGGTCCCATCTCTGTGGTCAGAGAAACCTCACTCGCCGTCCCACCCGAAAGGAAAAAACTTCTATTTTTGACCAATTATTGTCACTTTAAGAAGTTGGTACTTCCCTTTAAATGAACAGTGTATTGATGAACGAGATTTGAGAACACTTCCTTAACTAAACCACGCATCCCTGCCCTATTGAAAATCAGTTCTGAGACGAATACCGTCCACCGTTTAAAGAAAGACATCAAGCAACTCAATGTTAAGTTATCAGAACTACAGGCTTTGCTGGAGGAAAAGGAGGCTCAGTTAAGCCAGCTTAGGAGGTATATCTACGCATATTTTTGTTTTTGTTTTTTTCTGTCGAGACCAAATTTTTGTATACGTGGTTGATTTGATTACCCTTGGTTTGTTTTCTGGCACTCAGTAATGTTCCATCATTCACTGATACAACTACAAGCACCGAAAAAGGCAGGAGTTCATCAAGTGTTGTGTATGAGGAAAATCTTCGTATATTCAAAGACACTCTGGAAACTGGTTCTCCTGCAACTCCACAGGTGGGTGAAGCAGAGCCGGACCGAGAATGGGCCGTCACTGCTCCATTAGGAAATCAAGTAGATGTTTCCATATCAACGTCTGGTTATAACTTAAGTTCTTCGTTAAGTCTTCACGTAGGAGATGGTGGTGTTGGTGAAAGCAGCCTGCTGTTGGACAGCTCCCATGCCGGTATGCTACTGTTCAGTAGAAGTTAATTTTCCCATTGCCTGTTGAGGATGGTTCATGGGCGATTTGCATTGCACTTTGAACAAGATGAAAAAGTTAATTATGGACGCTGAGAGTTAACATTGGGTTGGCCCAAACATTTTGTGTTAAAACATTAAACACTGTAACATAGCTTAACATAGGGCTAGGTTTGTACACTTCTTGAGAATTTATTGATTTTGTAACGGTTGGATATTTTGTGGCAGAAATTGGCAGGGAAAGCCATGTAGAAGAATTACCTGAAGTTAAAGTTGACTTTCAGGTAAAATGGCTCCCAACGGCATGACTGAATTTTGATGTTTGAATCTCATATTCAGTGCTTCGTATTTGTAGCTTATGTTCAGTTGGAGGATTCATTACTTATAATTTTCTAGTTTTTTCTTGATTGGAGTTTACATAACTTTAAGGAGAACTTCATTTGTAGGAAACGTTTCTGGGTCATACTAGTCCAATCAGTCGCTGCCGCTTTTCTGCCTCTGGGAACAACATAGCCAGTGCTTCTGTGGATGGGACGGTCAGGTACTTTCTGTAGAAGTTTAAATTATAAGGAATGGAGATGATATGATAGCAGTGGGCTGAGCAATATTACTGCTTCCATATATCCTATGTGCAAATTTCAAAAATTTCATTGGTGTAAATGATATTATAGATCTACCCTATCCGTTTCACATTGGAACATCATGTTGTTACACATGGCGGAGAAGGCTCCAGGTCTTCAGTTGCTGTTTAACATCTTCTTTATTATTAACACAGGATATGGACATATGACTCCTCAACTCCGGCATCTAGAAACGCAACCATTTATTGTGGAGCGGAGATCATGTCACTTGATTGGGAGTGTAAATCTGACAGATTGGTATGTAATATTGGCATTCATGGGGAACAGATATGTGCTTAACATCAGAGTTATGATTTTTCACTACTTGGGAGTGACAATGCCTGCTCTTAAGCGTTGTGGTTCTTCATGACAAAAGCTTCTCATAGGCACTGCTGACCGAGGCATTAAAGCATGGAATGTTGATGCAAAGAGAGTTGTTTGTGATCTCAACACTACTGAAGCATTTCCAAGGTCTCTGCCTAAGCTTGATATTTACTCTGGTTTTTCTTCTTACATGTTGACTTGCTTACTTCCCTTCCTTTTTCTGTTGCAGCGTTTTGGACATAAAGTGCAGTCCTGTAGAAACAATTTTTGTGTCTGCAGCAGCATCCAGGGGGTATGTTTTTTTCTTTTCACAATCTCATCCTTCTGCAAATTAAATTATAATCTCTGTGTGTGTGGTTGTGTTCTTTTCTCTTTTATCTTTTTCCAAGGGTGCGAAAAATCAACAGGGTCATGTTTTCTTGTAGGCGTGGCTCAAGTTACACGGATAGTTTGGGGTTTGCTTCATTAACCGTGTGGAATATGAAGACATGGAAGGCTATGGTATGTGTATGATTGACCGCGAACATTGCATGGATTTGTAGTTGCCATTTTGTACTGCGTGCCTTATAAATCTCTTGGCTTTCGTGAAGACGGTCCTTCCTCTTGGTAAAGATCCACCTGCCATTACGTCACTAAGTTTCAATCACAATGGAAAAATTTTAGCAGCCGCTGCAACTGATGGAATGATTCACATGTTTGGTATCCTTACTATTATTTTGAGGTCCTTTATAAATTGTAAAACCATAATTTTTTGACACCTTTGCATTTTTATTTTTATTTTTTTGCGGAATTCTAAATACGAGTTCATACAAGGCACATTTGTTGTGTGCATGGTTCTGGGATAGAATTGCAAACCTTAACGAGGAAAAGACATGTCTGCGGGTCTTCAAATTACTGGATGGCCGGCTCATGATTCTGCCATAAGCTCAATTCTTTTCGGGCCTGATGAGACCAGCATTTTTAGTTTGGGAGCAGATGGAAAGGCTAGTATCTCTCTCAACTCTCTTTGGCTTGAACTTTAAACATGGTTGTGAATTTTTAGAACTTAATGATTACTTAGATTACACGTGTCTCATGGTGATAGTATCTGTTTTTTTATGCCAGATTTTGGAATGGAGCTTGCAAAATCAAGGTCAAGTTCTTTGGTCAAGAAATTGTAGCAGGTATTTGCAGATCAATTATAGTCACTGCCTATTCACAAGATCCGCCGAATGGATCAAACTGTTAATTACTATCATCGTATGAAGAATGCGCTGTCATTTCACGTAACAACTCTGTTCCGAAATGTAGGTTCTGCGACCCTGAGAGCTCAAAACATTGCAGACATGAAATGGCTTTGGATGCTAATGGGAGGAGACTATTGGTAACATCTGGTTCAGTAAGAGCACCCATATATCAGGTTGATTTCTCTTCCTTTCGGGAACTTTCTTGGCTTCATTTTCTTATTGCACAATTTTTGGCAGTGATTTCATTATAAGGTTTCACGTTTCATTATTTTGGCTCAGGTTCGAGGCCACAATGGATTAAGAACTCTTGCGCACACTGCTGCTATAACCACTGTAGATTGGCACCCGACCTTGCCCATCTTCTTGTCCGGATCGGCCGACAACTCTGTCCGAGTAACTTCTCTTTTGTAAAGGTTTGTCAATGTTAACATCTCTCTATTCTTTTATGCCTCCTTGGTCTGGTTTGAGGTTAGTTGAGGAAGGCTTGAACTTGAGTTTGTTACAATAAAGATTTCACTTTTTTGCTTTAATTTATATATTTATTTTTTTCTTGTAATTGATTCGAGTAGTTTGTTTCATAGAGGATGAGCCATCCCTTGATGTGGGAGAGACTTGCGCATAGCAAGCAATATCATGTGTTCCATAACATTGGGGACATAATTTTCAACCCAAAAAAAAAAAAACATTGGGGGCATAATTGAGCTTTACCATATTGTTTTAATGAGAGCCAGGATGCAACAAAGAATTTATAGGAAAAAGAACAACTGAGAGATGGAGTTGTTTATTACAAACAGAAATAATAATAATAATAAAAGGAAAAATAAAAGATGATTGAGAAAAGTAGGGGGAAAAATAGGAGAGAAAACTGGGTAAGAAAGAGAACTGCGGTGAAGATGGATAGCAGGAATTGTTAGCTTAAAAAAAAAAAAAAAAAGACAGTTTGTGAAGGTCCTTTCTTGATGCACTTTTTATTTAATTTGTGAGAAAGACGCAAATAGTATTTTTTACGAACAAAAAAAGAAAAAGAAAAAGGAAAAAGTTTGTGAACGTGTTTTTACTGCCTTCTGGATGCACTTTTTCTGGGTGGCAGATACTTTTTTTTTATTTTTTTTTATTTTGAGGGATTTTCAGTGCTCTTAGGCAAAACGACAACAATTTAATTTTAAAAAGACAAATAATGTCGAAATTCGCCATCAAGATGGAAACGACACCGTCTATGAAAGATAATAATTGAGAAACGACACCTGAATAACGACAATATGTTTGAGAAGTCGCCTCAAACACGATCACGAAACAACAAAATTAAGCACGCAGAAAACGACAAGTCGTCAACAGAATGGAAACGAAATCAAAATAAAGAATGATCGTTGTCCTACATCAACATCTATTGGCTCTTTCATTCACGAAGCCAAAAAAACATGGAGGAAAGGTGGGATATTTATTTGAAGCACCAGGAGGAAAAAAACTGGAAGAAGAGAGAGAGAGAAGAAAAACAAAAAAAGGAAAGCACCCTAATTACATAATTTTAAAGACTATTATATTAATATGACATAAAAAAATTAATACTAGACTAATATTACATAAAATTAAACTAAAATAAACTAAAATTTGTATCATATTGGTCAAGATAGAGGAATTTGTGTCTTGTTAGTCATAGATGAAAAAAAAATAGTTATCTAGGTAATTTTCTTGAAAAAAAAAAAATTGCCGAACCTGTTTGGCTTTTCCATTTTGGACTTTTGGACCGAAATGAAGACGAAAATAAAATGACATTAACAATCGGAAACGACATCAAAATTTAAACGACAACAACATAGAAGAGACATCAAACAATATTTAAGGGAAACAACAATAGCAAGAAGAAGCAACATGAACCTGTAAACGACATCAGTTTCAAGAAACGACATGCAAAGACGAGAATAAACTTTAGACAAGAAAATTATTACGAACCTCAACACATGAAACGACAATAATTCGACAATAAGCCAAAACAAACGACATGATCATAGCAACGATAATATTAATAAAACGACAATAACCACAAAAAAATTATAAAAAACGACAACAATCCCAAAAAAAAAAAAAATAAAACGATAACCGTTTAGATTCTAGAACACAAACACATAAGCATAACACCAGCAAGAATGGAAAGCGACATTAAAAGACATGGGCATTGTTAAGGGTAAAAAAAAACTCAAGTCTCACGTCACTTAACACAGATTAAGTGGTGTGTAGTCCCACACCACTTAACACAGGTTAACACAGGGTAAAAAAAAAATTCAAGTCTCACGCCACTTAAAATGAAAACCCAATTCCTTATATGTACAAGCGACGAAAGCCACCAACAATTACATTTATAAAAAAGTTCAAAGATCTGATGTAGTCCACGATGGTTGGGAAACAAACAGTTCAACGACTATTACACGTACACAGAATTGCAATAAAAGGAAAACGACCATTGTAATAAGGCTTGACAAGAAAGGAAAGATAGGTGGATAGAAAGCGCCTTCCACAATATAACGCCAACTTGAACTTGAAGTTCGGCAATATGCTTTTTGATCAACATGTCACCTGTTCCTAATAATATAACGAGATAAGACAGAAAGCAAGTTCAGAAAATGTTCTAAAATTATCATTAAAAAAAAAAAAAAGAATTTAGAGTAGCTTTTCCATTTAGATATGAGTGTATATTCTCTGCAATCTTGCCTTAAATATTCTTGTTGTCACGTAGATCCAATCATTCATGTTATCCAATAAGCGGAAGTAGGCGTATCTCCAAGAGCTTTTGAGGATTAGAGAACCACAAACTCCCCAAAATCCCACAAAAAATCCGATCCGTATACTAACATAGAAGCCAAAGGTTACCAACTCATCATCTGAACCTCCTTTGTTCTCGCCGTTTTCGTCGCCATCAGTGACGCCGGGATCTTCATCTGTTTCGTCTCCAGGGCAGTGTTCTGTGAGTGGTGGTCCACAAAGTTGGAGATTTTCCATATACGTAGAAGCATCAAAGCCGCGTAGTTGAGTACTCTGATGGAATGCGGCCATTCAAGTTGTTGTAAGACAGGTCTAGTTTACCAAGAAAGTTTAAGCTAGAAAAGCTTGTGGGAATTGTACCTGACAGCTGGTTTCTTGACAAATCAAGAGATTCTAAATGGCTTAACTGGCCAAAGTCACGAGGAATACTTCCCGTCAAATTGTTTCTGGACAAGTTCAGAGACATCAATTGCTGCAGGCTTGTTATGTTTTCAGGAATCGTCCCGCTCAAAGCGATTGCTCGAAATGTCAATGTTTCTCCTGAGTTGAATATTCCGCCCAAACTCCATCAAAATTCCTTTCCACACCCTATTTCCAGAGTCAGCACCTGCACAAGGATGTATTTCGGATATCATGGCAGTCATATTACCAAGGCATTTTGGTAAAACTCCGGCTATGCTGTTTAGGGAGAGGCCTAATACTTGAAGAGATTGTAGATTGAAACAACTTGCAGGGACGCTTCCGTTGAACTTGTTGGATCACAAGAGCAAAATTGACAAATACTCTTTGCTTTCCACTAACCATTCTGGTAGTTTGCCAGAGAATCTATTCTCCCCGAGGTCAAGGATGGTCAATGTTTTACAGCTCCATAATGAAGGTATTTCTCCAGACAATTCGTTGTTGCGTAGACACAATACTGCAAGTTGCGGTAAGTAATCCAACGAGGTTGGGATTTTGCCAGTAAAGTTGTTTCTTGCAAGATTCAAGATTCTCAATTCTTGAAATAGGATCCAACAGGTCGGAAATTGGCCCGAAAATCTGTTGTCAGAAAGGTCTAGCTCGTACAATCTTGAAGGGTCCGGAAGTGTACATAGAGAAGATATCGGTCCAGAGAACATGTTTTTGGAAAGAATTAAATGGCTTGTGCTTGGAGGAAGTGATGGCAGTGGACCATACAAATGGTTCGAACTAAAATCCAATGAGACTTCAGAGTTGCTTTTAGATGACGGATACGGAAGCTTTCCACGAATTTGGTTGAAAGAGATATTCAAGTAGACTAAGGAGGAAGGTAGGTTCAGAAACCAGTTAGGCAATGAATCTGAAATACCAGCTTTAGACATATCAAGAGCTCCCAGTTTCCCTTGTGTCTGAAGCCATCCAGAAAAAGCAGGGCCTACTTTGCAAGATTTCATTGCTAAATTTCGTAGTTGAAAAGGTGGAAACCAATCTGAACTCATGTTTCAAGGACAAAGCATTTTGGGAGACATCCAGAAACTGCAGCCGAGATAGCTTCGAGAAGTGGTCTTCAGTTATCATTCCATCATAGAAATTAGAAGAAAGATCCACATCTTGGAGGCGAGAAAGTTGCCCCATGCTCTCTTGTAGAGGTCCGCTGAATTCGTTCGTTGTTTAAATCTGGTAACGACATAGGTTTTGAAAGGATTTCGGTATTCCACCATCAAGTTGATTAGAAGAAAGAACCAGAGACGCTAGAGAAACCATGCTTGTGAAAACATCTGGGATCGGACCTTTTAACTGGTTCTCATGCAATCCGACATGAACAAGGTTGCTGCTTACATTGGACAGCCAAAAGAATATGGAGGAACTGAAGTGATTGCCGATGAGATGGGCGACTTCAAGAGAGGTTGAAGAGTTGATAAACGGTAGTGATCTAGGATTGACATGGCGAAGACGACACAAGTTCAACTCCAGTTCTAACAGAGAAGGGAGCTTGCTTATAGATTGTGGCCAATTAACAACCTCGGAGAGATTTAGACCCGACAGGCTAAGGTATCTCAAAGAAGAAAGACCAGACAACCAGTCGAGCTTATCGACGGTAACAGAGTTGAATGAAAGGTCAAAGAGTATGTAGACATGAGAGATTTCCTAGTTGATGGGGAACAGGTCCAGCAAAGCCAAAAAGAACCGATGAATTTTGGGATTTTCAAGTCCGCCGAAAAAGTTACAGCTGAGATCCAAGTAAGTAAAGTGTTGCAGTTCAAGCAGTGAAGGATATATATATATATATATATATATATATCACCCTTCTAATGGCTCCTCCAAAGAGGGAGGACGTCCATGGAGATCAAGCTGGAAAACATGGCCGGTTTGGTTAATAATAATAATAATAATAATAATAATACTAATACTGATAACAATAAGAAACCTATCCATATTACCTAATGGACGGGAACAGATAAAGAAAACACAATTGTCAAGGTCGTCATTATTATTTCTAGTCTCTCATACACAAATATTTGATGGAAGCAATAAATTTGAATGTCAAGTTATTTAAATATTTTTGGGACGTTTCAGACAAAATGCACATTATGTGACTTCAAGAGCCAACTCATGAGAAAGGTATCTTTCCTTGGATTATGTATTCTTCTTCTAAAATTAGTTTGTAATTGTCCGGGTGGGTCACTGTTAAGCTTGATTGGATTTGGAAGAAGAACAACAAATTAATTTCCTTAATTCTTCAGTACTTGTGGTTGTAAACACAGACGGAGCCACTCATATTGAGTTAAGGTGATTTTTTTTTTTTCAATTTTACCTTCGAAAATTTTATATATATATATTTTCTCATTTTCTCCCTCTAAAATAGATTGATTATCCATATATAAGTCCCCATATATTAGTCCCCTAAAAACTATATCATTTATTGTACACTCTACCTGAAACCATAAGTTGGCTTCATCAGTTGTTGTGAGTATTATCTTATTATCAATTTATGGCTAACTCGATATAGAGTTCAAATCATCTATCTTTTATCTTAAAAAAAAAAAAAAACGAAACAAACAAAAAACAAGAAAAAAAAAATCTAATAGTTACTTGAATGATTAAATACAGAAACAATGCACTATTACTGTTGACAAAAGGGTTATATAATACAGGAATTCACGACCCATTTTATTTATTGGAAAGATAATCACAGATAGAATAAAATTAGTAGTAAGGTCACCTTCCCTGTTTATATACAAGGTAATTCGGTGGATCTTGTTAAAAATATATATATATATATATATATATAGTGTGTTTTCAAATTTTTTTTTTAAATCATGAAACCTTGCAATAACATATAGGAAAAAAATAACATTAACACTTAAAGACTACAACTGCAAAATGAGATTAGATAAATAATAATCAAAAGAAAAGTGAGGCCTCGTTTGACTCTTGAGTTTAAACTCAAAATTTTCATTTCAGTTTTTATTTTTTTAAAAAAGTTTTTGTTTTTTTTTTTCTGAAAAAGTTGGTTTTTTCAGAAAAGTCAACAAAAAATTTTAATTCAAACTTAAAATTTTAAACTCAAACTCATTCACCAAACGGGGCCAATAAACATAATACGATAATAGTGCAAGAAACGCAAATTTTAAAGTAAATAAATAAATAATAAGAACCGACAAAAATTTGGAAACAGCCAGGATTGCACAAGAGTTCGTAAACGACAACCGAGAGAAAAAAAACACACAAAAGAACGTATAAACGACAGTAAACTTAACAACATCAAGGAAAACTGCAAACGACAATAACACAAGGAAGCAACATTAACATAAACCAACTTAAACGACATCAAAATGAGAAACGACAATATCATAAAAACCGAAAAGAATTTACATGGATCTCAACCTAGACTGGACAAGTTATGGAAAGGACAACAAAAGTAAAAGACGATAAATGGACAATAAGCTCAAGAAACGACATTGCAGATAACAACAACATAATGACAAAATTCAATTAAAACGACAGAGACCTACAGAAACGACATCAGAGTAAATGACCGCATGACTACAGTAAATAATGGAAAACGGCACTAACACAAAAGCAACAAATTAGACAAGATACGAAACTAAAGTAAAAACCAAAATAATAGACAATAATCACAAGAAACAATATAAATGGAAAATTGACGACAAAAGCTGCTGACTACATTACAAAATAGCGACAATAAAACCTTAACAAACGACCCCATTTTTACGGAAATAAACGACATCAGTGAATCTGACGACTTCAACCTAAAATGAAACGACAAAAACCAAAATTGAAATCCACAAAAATTTAAAATACCCCCAAAGTAGAGTAGACAACGGTTTTGCAACCACAACAAAAAGTGGAAAAAAGGCGATCGAGATCTTCAAATGACAATAACCTTGCTTTCATTCAAAAAGAGGAAAAAAAAAAAAAAAAAACGACAATAACCTTAAGAACGACAGCAAACAAAAGGCAACAGTTGCAAATTATTATGCTGTCTAGCATTGCCCGTCATGATGGATTCTTACCATGAATTTCTATTTCCATCACTGCTCTCAACACAATAATCTCCTTCTAAAAGTTTTTTCAAGCACTGTAAATTTTTTGGACTGAAAATGACGCAGTGAGAAGTTAGAAGATGAAATTTATCGGCCTAACCCGGACGGATGACCGAGGATGGAGCAAGGACTCTAAATCCACCTAAAGAAAACCCATAAAGGGGAGGAATAAAGGGAGAAACCTTTCTGAAAATGATATTCTCCAAATGTCAATCTCAACAGTCTAGATTAAAATGTTTTCAAAGCTACAATATAAAGGACTCTAAAGCAAGTGCACAAAACGCACAGCTTAAACGAAGTTCAACAAATACAGCCAATTAAAATGCTATAAGCTAAACGATCCCTATAAGAACAAATGACAACTAAACAAAGGCAAAAAGAACAAAGACATTTGTTCAACACCAGTAATAGAACCACCTCCTACATCAGAAAATCTCCAAAACTAATTATTTGAGTATCATTACAATTCATGGTACTTTTTTGTCCTTCAATGTTATCATACAAAAAGAACAAAAACTAAAAAAGCTTGACTTAAAATATTGCAGTCCTCTCTGCAGTTATTGCCTCAAATTCTATTGTCATTGCGTAGATCGAATATGCAGCCCCTAATCATGATCATTAAAAAAAAAAAAAAAAAAAAAGGAAAAAAGCCAACTGATTAGTAATATCTAGTAATGTGAAATATTAGGAAAAGCTCCAAAAATCAAAAATAGCATACCATTTAGTTTGCAAGTTCTCTCAACAATCTTGCCTTCAATACTCTTGTTGTCACATATATCCAATCTTTGATGTCATCCCAGGATCGAAAAACCACGTATCTCCAAGAACTCTTGATCACTAAAGTGCCACAAACTCCCCAGAATCCGACGATGAATCCGACTGCTAAACTAACATAAAATCCAAATGTCACAAACTCATCCTCATCTCCTATTTCCTTTTTGTCATTTCCATTGCCATCAATGTCACCAGGATCTCCGGGGCAATATTTTGTGAGTGGCGGTCCACAAAGTTCGACATTTCCCTCATATGCAGAAGCCTCAAAGCTCTGAAGTTGGGTGCTCAATGGAATTCTTCCTGTCAAGTTGTTGTACGACAAGTCGAGGTGACTGAGGAAATTTAAACTAGAAAAGCTAGCCGGAATAGTACCGACAAGCTGGTTTCTTGACAAATCAAGAGACTGCAGCATGTTCAGCTGACCGAAGTTGACAGGAATACGTCCTCTCAAGCCGTTCCTAGATAAGTTCAAATTATGCAATCCTAGCAGGCTTGTTATGGCTTCAGGAATTTCCCCACTCAAGTAGTTGCTTGAAAAGTCGATGCTTCTCACCAGTTCAGCATTCCTCCCGAACTCGAGCTCTATTCCTTTCCACATCAAGCTCGTGAAATCGATATATCCTCCAGATCTGCCTTCAGATAACATAGCAGTCATATTGTCGAGACACTTTGGCAAAACTCCGGATATGTTGTTTAGCGAGAAGTCCAGTATCTGGAGAGCTGGGAGACTGCAGAAACTCGTAGGTATGCTTCCGTACAGCTCATTTGATCGTAGCCGCAAAACTGTTAGAGAAGGTAGGCTCTGTCCTGACCATTCTGGTATTCTTCCAGAAATTCGATTTTCTCCGATGTCAAGAAGCACCAGTTCTTTATGGTTCTGGAAAGACGGTAGTTCTCCGGAGAAACTGTTGTTGCGCAAGTGCAGTAATGCGATCTGGGGCAAAGAGGCTAGAGAGAGTGGTATCTTGCCGGAGAAGTTATTATTTGCCAGATTCAGGGCAAACAGTTCCTTCAATTGCAGCCAACAAGTTGGAAGTTCTCCCGATAACATGTTGTCAGAAAGATCAAGTTGGTTCAATGGCGCAAGGCGTGTTTCACACAACGAATACATGTTTCCGGAGAACATATTCTTGGAGAAGATCAAAACGGTCGAGTTTGGAGGAAACGGTGGGAGTGGACCGTACAAATGGTTGGAACTCAGATCAATTGTCGGGTAGACATAAGTCTTCGATGACAGATTTGGCAGCTTCCCATGAATTTGGTTGAGAGAGAGATTCATGTATGCTAAGGAGGAAGATAGATCCCAAAACCAATCAGGGATCAAATCCGATATATGAGCTTTCGAAATGTCAAGTGATTCAAGTTTTCTCTGCGTCCGAAGCCATTTAGGAAAAGGAGGGCCCAGCTTGCATGAAGCCGCGGCTAATTCTTTCAATTGAAACGGTGGAATCAAATCGGAACTCACGTTGAAAGTGAGAGCATTATTAGAAAGTCGCATGAACTCTAAACTTGAGAGATTCAGAAAATGGACTTCGGTTATGACACCAGAAAAGGAATTTGAGGAAAGATCAAGCATTCGGAGTCTAGAAAGATGACCGAGGCTCTCAGGAATACTCCCGTTTAGTTGATTTTTCAAAAGGTCTAGCTCTTCCAATGATGTAAGTCCTCCTAAATCTGGTAACAATCCACTAAGCTGGTTAAAAGCTAAGTACAATAATTTAACCGTGGAAAGTTGGCCAAAACTTTGCGGGAGGGACCCATTCAAACTGTTATTTAGGAGACTTATTGTCTCCAAGGATGAAAATCTTGTTAGGTCGGGAAATGGCCCCCGGAATTGGTTATAGCCAAGATCAAGATCAATCAAAGTATCGGCAGCGCAAGATAACCTTTCCACAGAATGTTGGAGCTGGCCAGATAACTTGTTATATGACAGATATAAATGTTTTAAGCTGCAAATATTTTGGAAGGAGTTTGGTACCTCACCTTCAAGTTTGTTGAAAGAGAGATCAAGAAAGACTAGGGAGTTCGAAACTGCATTTGTGAAAGCATCTGGAAGGGGACCTTTTAACTTGTTGGCTCTTAATTGGAGGTAGATTAGACTGCTGCTGATATTGAACAACCAAGAAAATATTGAAGATGTGAAATCGTTACCAGAGAGTTTAAGGACTTGAAGAGTTTTGGAAGAATTCATTTTGGAAAGTGATCTGGGATCTATGTCGGAAAGTTGACAGTCTTGTAAGGTGAGCTCGATTAAAGAAGGGAGCTTGGTTATGGATTGTGGCCAATTCACAACCTTACTAAGATAAAGACCAGACAAATTAAGGTACTTCAATGAAGAAAGAGGAGAAAGCCATTCAAGATTATCCACAGTAAGAGCAAAATTATGACTAACATCAAGGGTGTGCAGAAACGAGAGGTTTCCAAGTTCTCGGGGAAGAGAACCATGAAAATGTGCCTCAGCAAGTTTGAGCTGTCTCAATTTGCTCAACGAACCAATGAATTTTGGGATTTTGTGTCCCGTAAAATCATTGTTGCTGAGGTCCAAGTAACTCAAGAATTTTAGCTCAAGCAGTGGAGGGCTGATCTCACCTCTCAAAGGCTCCTTAGGGGGATAGCTAGCTGAATTATTGTAACGGAGTTCTAGCTTGACGACATGTCCTGTACGGTTGTTGCACGTTATTCCGCTCCACTTGCAACAGTCCTTTTCGCTCTCCCACGAGGCAAGAGTATTGGAGTCATCGACTAGGCCTCGTTTAAACTTAAGAAGAGCTTGCCTTTCCTTCTCTACGCACCAGCTGATATTGGACTCCCCGACAACCAAATAGGCGTTAGCGATCATCATGATCATGCATAGAAGGCCAACTAGACAAAAGTGAATGGATCTGTTTCCACTAATCATATTGAACAACATGATTATGATCAGGCCAAGAGATGAAAAAACAACAACAACTGAATTTTAGCAATGAAAGCAGGAGACATCAGGCGACGAATTTTAAGAGAAAGCGAGGGGTTTTTAAGTTTATTATTTACATTACAGGTCATCTTACTGTTGATGGTCAATCTTTGAAGTTTGGCTAAATGACTCTGCTGCCAAGAAACTACCCATATTGTGATGTAAATGGACCCGTAATTGACTCATTGGTTTGTTTAATATCCTTAATATAAGGGACAGTTTCTTTAATTTTTTTTATATGTTTATTTACTTTCTCTTATGGATTAAAAAAAACGTCTCATTCCTGAACTTACAAAAACAAAAAACAAAAACAAACAAACAGAGATAGAGAGAGGAAAAGTAATGATCTTGCTATTAAGATACACGCACAATGTTCTCGTCATATTTGGTTTTACTTGATGTTAATCTTTTTTTTTTTTTTTTTTTTTTTTTAAATTATAAGAGTCACAATACAGGATAGGTTAAATTTTCCCGGAAGACTAGAAGATTTTAAATTCAAAACAGTGAGAAATCTTATATCGTATAGCCCAAGGAACAGAAAGCAAGAAAACAAATATATGACAAATGTGAAACATTAATTTTTTGAAAGGAAAGGTTTGTTGTCAAGTTGTGAGAAGTTTATAGGGAAGTTTCAAACTTTCAAACCCGGTACATATTATATTTTGAGGTCATTTTCCCAGCATGTAAAAAACATAAAAATATAAAATGTAAAAGCATTAGTTGTGGAAAACACCACATTCATTACAAGTTTATATTCAGAAGAGAAAGGAAAAACATGTAGACAATTTAGAATCCTCCAACAGTATGCATTATATAACTCCAACTTCAAGTACTTCCCAGAGCCCCTTTGGTAACGCCCAAGAGGTATGCTAATGCCAGTCACCCCCTTCCCGAACTTTTTCTACAAAAAAAAAAAAAAAAAAAAAAAAAAAACTTGGCTTGAACTTATCTGCAAAATTTATTCAACAACAAAATTATAAGCACTGTACTTTCTGAATTACCTATCAGATTCTGCAGCAATTAAGACATGATTTTGTGAACAGGGAAAGAGAGAGAGAGAGAGCCAATATTTTTCCAATGGCCGTACCATTTAGTGTCCTCTCCGAAATCTTGGCTTGAACAATGCTCTTGCTCTTATGTAGATCCAATCTTTTGTATCATCAAAGAAGCGAAAATAGGCATATCTCCAAGAACTTTTAAGAAGTAGACTGCCACAAACTCCCCAAAATCCCACAAAAAATCCAATTCCAACACTAAGACCAAAGCCAAAGGTAACAAACTCGTCATCATCTTCTTCATTCTTGTCGTCTCCATTGCCATCGGTGCCACCAGTGTCTTCAACTACATGATCTCCTGGGCAGTATTTGGTGAGAGGTGGTCCGCAGAGCTGGAGATTTCCGGTAAATGAAGAAGCATTAAAGCTCTGCATTTGGGTGCTTAATGGAATCCTGCCAGTCAAGTTGTTGTAGGACAAGTCCAGTAAGCTCAGAAAGTTTAAGCTAGAAAAGCTCGTGGGAATTCTACCCGAAAACTGGTTTCTTGACAAGTCCAGAGATTCTAAAAAGCTCAACTTATCAAAGTCGCCAGGAATGCCTCCAATCAAGTTGTTGCTTGAGAGGTTTAAAGACACCAGTTTCAAGAGACCAGTGATGTTTTCAGGAATAACCCCGCTTAAGGAATTGCTCGAGACATCAACACTTCTAAGATGTTGAAGATTTTGACCAAACTCTCTCTCTATTCCTTTCCACACCACTTGTACAAAGCCAAGAATTATGTTGTTGGTCACGTCATAAGACATAGCTGTTATGTTGTTCAGACACTTTGGCAAGCCGCCGGAAATGTTGTTATGCGAGAAGTCCAAAACATGAAGGGCTGGTAAACTACAGAGGCTCAAGGGCAAGCTTCCACTTAACTCATTGTGTCGTAAGCGTAAAACGAGTAATTTAGGCAGATTTTGCCCTGCCAATGTATTAGGTATTGTACCAGATAACCTGTTCCTTCCAAGGTCAACAACTCTTACTTCTTTACAACCCTCCAAAGAAGGCATTTCCCCTGAGAAATTGTTCTCATGCAAACGTAGCAACATAACATTCGTTAAGTAGCTTAAGGAGTTCGGTATTTTCCCAGAGAAGTTATTCTTTGCTAGGTTCAGAGAGAACAGTCCTTGAAATTGGACCCAACAATTGGGAAGTTCCCCGGAGAGTAGGTTATCAGAAAGGTCAAGTTGAGATAATGATGGAGATTGTGATTTACATAAGGATGATAAAGACCCTGAAAACTTGTTTTTGGAGAGAAACAAGGCAGTTAGGCTCGGAGGAATAAGCGGCATTGGACCGTCCAAGCGGTTAGAGCTCAGATCAACCGAAAAATAAGTGCTATTTGTCGAAGGTAGTTTTGGCAACTTCCCATGAATTTGGTTGGAAGATAGATTCAAGTCGGTTAAGCAGGTTGAAAAATCCCAAAACCTTTCAGGTATTGAATCCGAAATTCTGGCATTAGGGATATAAAGGGAACGGAGTTTCCTTTGCGATAGAATCCATTTCGGAAAGGCAGGGCCCACATTGCAAGAGATCATGACTAATGAGTCAAGTTGAAAAGGTGGAATCCAATCTGAACTTATGTTCAAAGACAATGGATTTTGAGATATGTCCAAAGACTGCAAACGAGAGAGATTCGAAAAGTGGGCTTCGGTTAGGACCCCGTCCAAGGAATTTGAATCTAGAGCCAAATATTCAAGGTTAGAAAGTTGCCCCAAACTCTCGGGAACAGATCCGCTCAGCTGATTCTTGGAAAGAAATAACATTCTCAGGGATGGAAGACCTGTAAAATCCGGTAACGGCCCGTCAAGCTTATTAAGAACTAAGCTCAAGGAATCTAGCTTGGAAAACTGGCTAAGATTTTTTGGAAGAGGACCACTGATATTTGTACCGTCTATGCACAACTCTACTAAAGATGTGAACCTTGTAATATCAGGAAATGGCCCCCAAAAGGGATTCACGCTTAAAAGCAGGTGCTTAAGGGTCTCAGCACACGACAAGTTTTCCACCGAATCATAAAGTCTATCGGAAAGTCTATTTTCCCATAGATTTAATGACTCCAAGCTACACAAGTTTCGCAAAGATTTCGGTAAACCTCCTTCCAGTTTATTGTAGGAAAGATCCAGAGACACTAGAGAAACAAGGTTTGTGAAAACATCTGGGATTGGACCTTTCATCTGACAACTACTCAATCCAATATGAACCAGGTTGGTGCTGATATTGGACACCCAATTAAATATCGAAGGATCGAAATAATTGTTAGAGAGTTCAAGAAGTTGAAGTGTGTTAGAAAAATTGCTGAGTAGATATGAACTAGGACCAACATTAGTAAGACTGGATGAAGATAATTGAAGCTCTAATAGATTAGGGAGCTTGTTGATAGATTGTGGCCAATCGACAACCTTGGAAAGATTTAGACCTGACAGGTTAAGGTATCTCAAAGAAGACAGACTCGACAACCAATCAAGATTTTTGACGACGAGATTAATGTTACTTGAAAGGTCAAGAGTATGCAAATCAGTGAGATTTCCAAGCTGATGCGGGACGGTTCCAACAAAACCGACACTTGCGAGTTTGAGGTGTTTCAATCGAGCAAAAGAGCCAATGAAATTTGGAATCGTAAGTCCATCAAAGCTGTTAAAGCTGAGGTCCAAATAACTCAGGTCATGGAGATCAAGAAGTGAAGGACTGATCTCACCTGCCAAAGGTAGTTCCCGCGAGAAGACATCAGAAACGTTGCGGCTGAGATCGAGCACGATGGCATGACCGGTTTCGTTGTTGCACGTGATTCCTCTCCATTGGCAACAATCTTTTTTGGTTCCCCAAGAGGAGAGAACATTTGACTCATCAACCAGGCCTTGTTTGAACTTGAGAAGAGCATTCTTCTCCTTGTCTATGCATGTAATCTTCGAAAACCCGTTACTCGAACAGATCGAGACAGTCAAGAGCAAGCATGCAATCCCAACATGAGCTGTGTGAAAGGAACTTTGAGTTTTCATGGCTAAGAAAAATGATGAACACAATGAAGAGAGAAAATTGTTGTTTGAAATTTGGAAAGTGATGAAAGTAGTGGGGATATGCTGAAAGTTTGAACAAAGTTATAGACCAACTATTTTATTTTATTTTATTATTTATTCAAATGCTTGTTTCAATGGCTCTGTTGAGGCAGATGGATTGCATATATCCTGTGTGTTTATTTAACGTTTTTATTCAACTAATAGTATTGATGGTTAAGGTCAGAAAATACATTTTCTTCAATTTTTTTCTTCTCATCCCTCTATATATAAATAATGCTATTATTTTAAGTTCTTGGTCTTGTTCAAAAGTAATAGCATAAATTATACTAGAAGCAGTCAATTATCTTTGATATATCACCTTTGAAAAACCCATTTTAAAAATTATATTAAAAATTTTTTTTTTCTTGGCACCTACTCCGAAAGGTGTCCTAAGACTGGCTGAGGCTATCCTTGGATTCATAATCATAGATGTGAAAAGAAACTTTGAAAAAAAAATTTATTTAAATTTTTACAAGAGAAAATATAGTAGAAAAAATGGTATTCAAATCTTTCAGACAAACCGTCCCTTGGTGTTTTTTTTTATGCTTTTGTTACGTGAGTATTGGGTGGGATAATGTTAGAAAAATCATAGTCAAATGTGACTCTTTAACTAAAATAAATAAATAACTTGGAATGGGATACATCTCATAAGGATAGACTTTGGTTTTTGTAGCTCACATATATTAAGGCGACAATTATGAGCATGGAGGTACCGAAAGCCATGGTAAGGAGAACAACTTTTCTGCCAATTTTGACAGAGCATGTCGTAGTTACACGTAATCTGCTTTAAGAATAAAATAAAAAGATTACTGTTACCTACACCCATGAATTCATTACTTACGCTTTATCACGTGAATTTATATTTAACTTCACTTTATTTATTTTATCATAATTTTAATTAAAAATAAATTTAAAAAATAAATAAATAAATATAGTTATATAATCTTTTTTTCATTTATTTTTAAATAAAATCCTATCATAATAAGTTTATTATGATTAATTCTCTTATTTTTTTTATCTATTTTTATTAAAATTCTGATAAAATAGATAAAGTAGATTAAATTCAAAATTTAACTAACAAAGTTTCTGAAGTTAAAAGAAAGTGAAAATGGCCAGGAGAGATAAAAACCAGTTTTGGGATACTAACCAGCGCAGGTCTTAATCACCATGTTAGGTTCTCTGCCACGATATTCTCAAAGATTTACATTGAAACCAAAAACTCACTATTCTTTTTTTTTTTTTTGGTTGAATATAGACGTCTTTGTCTCCATTCTACGGAAGACTAATTACCCCAACCCCCGCGCCACCCACCCCCCCCCAAAACGACTGAGTTCACCCTCCCCCCAACGCGCACCCCTCCCCCAAATCCCCAATCTGGGTCTCGCCCTTCCCTCCTAGATCCCTAATCTGGGTCTCGCCTCTGGTTGAAGGAGGCGACCTTTTTTTTTTTTTTTCCTCCCTCTCTTAGACTAAAAATCCTATACAGTGGGTTGTATTTTACATTCTTGCACCTATGATCTTTTACACCATAGAGATGCGATCAATGGGGAAGAATTCAACACCATCCATGGGGTAAAGCAACCTTACCCCATGGTAGAATTTCACATGATGGGGATAATAAGTATACAATTTGTTCCAAATTCATAGCTGCAGCGCGACTTGAATTTGGGGTGAAGACCAAAATTGTCAAATATCCAATACCAGCCGTCCAAAAGGAACTCACAGAAGATATTCAGAGCAAGACCTGTCCATATTACCATCTCAGACATCATCCTCAAGATCAAGTACCATTCTTCTCCTATTTACAGCACTTCTAGAAGGTTCATTTACTTGGGCAAAATCCACTTCATCCTCGGAATCTTCGAGATCATTAACATCGTCATCCACTGCATGATCCGGACTGTTGATGTGCGCAACATCTAAGGTATTTCTACTGCCAGTAACATTCTCTTCAGCTTCTCTAGTGTCGTCCAGACTCACCACGTAGCTAGCAACACCCTCGTTGGGTTCTGCAGGCTCCGACATGCCAGATTGTTGGCTGGCCGACCTGGCAGTGAGAAAATGTTTTGAGTAAATTATCAGGAGGGAGCAAAGCTACGAGGAAATTACTATTGCGGAACACGATGATATAATATATCTAACGATGATAACAGATAGAGGAAGGTACGGTGAACAATGAAAAAACCTTTCTTCAACTCCTTCCTCAGCCTCATCTCCCAACCCTTCCTCACTTGCTGCCCCCTTAATCGATATGTCGGGCAGCTTCACATCCTCCGACTTTGAGAGGGATACCCTTTTTCTCCTATATCCAGAAGAAAAGATAAATTTATAAGGGAAGAGAAAAAAGATAAATGCCACACAAGGTAACATCTTTCACTTCACCACTATAAGTAGGTACTAAAATCGCGTTCCATTTCTGTGCTTATACTTATGAGACTGCGCATCCATGAAACCTGGTAGTTGTCAATAGACATGGTGCATTGTTTGATTGTGTGCGAACTTTTGTTAAATTAAACATACCTAACTCACTTTCATCAAATGCACAATGCCAAACAACCGATCAATAGATTGAAAGATGAATTCTGTTTTTCTTATGCCAAACAGAGTTGGGACATAATAATTTTCAAGAAAATGTAGTACAAATGAATCATAAAATGAGCCAGGAGATGATACATAAGAACAACATTTTAAGCTTCATATAAAAGGGAAGAGTTTCCAAAAATTTAAATTCAAATGTACACAGATGAGAGAAGGATATTTACTTTAAGAGAGAGGCTAGCATTTCATCATCCGAATCATCTTTGGATAATTTTCCACCAGCATTCTGTACCGCTGCATCCTCGCTATATAGTCTGCTATTCTCCCTCCTTTTGCGCCTGTAAGTTTTAAGAGTCCCGTGTTAGATTCCATTTTGTTAAATTGAGAAATGTTTTTTGAAGGCAGCCAACGATTAGAGGATGAAAGCTGAGCTGAGCAAAGGAAAAGCTAAAGCAGAAGAAAACATGCAACTGTTGAAGAGTAGACAGAGATAACATTACCCGTTAATCAATGATAACAATGTTTCATCATCAGAGTCATTCACTCTGTCCGTAGAAATTTCATTAAGATCACCATCCTTCAAATCTTTGCTGGTTTTAGATCTCTTCTGTCGTGGAATATATAAACCAAGCTCCTTAAGTTTACGAGAAACTTGAGAAGCTGTGAACTTATTATCCGCATCCAGTGCAGTTGCAATCATGTAGCTGCACCTCTTATTATCTTTGAATCTGAATGAACCAAAGAAAACCCAAGAAGTTATTTATTCTGCATAAATAAAATAATCAACAACTAACCTAGCATGTAATTTTAGTTCCATCAGAAATTGTGAATCGAGTTAAATGGACACTTACTGCTCATACAAAGTTCTAATGGTGGCTTCCTGATCTTCACTAAAAGCACGAACTCTTTTTCTTGCATGCCTATAAAATTACGCAACTATAATAAGAATATCGACGACAATGAATTTCATGCATAATGGCAACTTATGAGTAAGAATAACAAAAGAATAGAAGATCGCCAGCACTAACAACTTAACTAAAAGAAAAGAAAAACTAATTCATAATCAGATACGAAAGAAACAAATGAATTCAGATAACATGAATCCTGCTTTAAAAGCGTTCACCGGTTCTGCAAGATAAGTGTCCCCACTTTTTAAATGGATGGGAAGGGGGACACAAAGTACCCGTTCTAGGATGTTCACAAGGGAGAATATTTGGACTTTATAAACAATTAAATTGCAAGTCAATTTCAATTGAAGAAAAATGGAGCAAATACTTGATGTTCAAAACTAAGAATCAGTTTAAATACTTACGTAGATCGGTTCAGTAATGGTTGCTGCAAATCATTTGGGTCACCCAGAGTACCAACTGTCTCCCCCCCATGTTCTTTTCCGTCAAGTTTATTAGGTACATCAGCATGACGTAACCTTTTCCTCGATGCACGTTTAAGTCCAAGCTGTTTAAGCTTCTTAGAAACCTGAAGCGATGAAACTCTACCACTGGGATCTAGATCTTCTGCTATAAGACAACTACAATCCTGGCTATCCTTGAATCTGAATTCATGTTATTTGTCAAAACAAAAATATATGCATCAGATCCAAAAGCTTTTGGAACTGTTATAAGGAAAATAACGAGCAGATAAAGTTCAACTGCAGCATAAGAATAAACCTACTTAGGGAAGGGATAAGAACTAGACAATAAACTCAACATGGCTTGCATTAGATTAGGCAAACATATGACATGTTACAGGCCTTGTGAGAAAATTGAAAACATAAAAGGAACACTGATGGAAATCAAAGAGTTAAGTTAGAACAACATACTTCTCATAGAGATTCCTAATTTTGTCATCCAGCTCACTCCCAAGAACAACTCTTTTCCTTTTCTTAGAAACCCCTTCTGATTCACATTTCACGAATTTCTTCCCACTGCAAGAGAAAAATCTTGAGATTACACAAAGGAAAAAAACCTTTAATCAAAATACAATGAACAAGAGTTGAATTTCCAGAGGGCGTACTTGTGATCTATTTCCTGTCCATCAAACCCACCATCTAAAATAGACGGAGTGCTTCTGTTTAATTCACTGATGTCATCTTCGCTACTGCACAAAGAAAGCAGACAGTCATTAATCTCTTTGCATTAACACTTTTTAATCAAGAATTATTGTTTAGATGACAGTAGGGTTAGTACAACTTACTTGTTCTCTAGGTCGTGAGTGATCACAACATCGGCTTCATCTTCACCAAGTGCATCTGCTATGCTTATACCTGTCCATTCCTTGTCCTGTGATGAGCCAATATCTACATTCCCTAATTTTTTTCCCCAGTTTTTACTTTCTTTCCTGAAGTGGCCAAGCTCATGTAGTAAATATTCAGCATCAATGTAATGGCATTCTTTCCGAGTCTTCCAGAAGAGAGCTTCCACAAAAAGTAGGGGTTGATTTTTCATTTTCTTAAGCATTTTTCTTACCAAACTCTTCAGGAAATCAACCATATTTGCATATTCTTTAGATGGAGATGACTTCTGCTCAGCCAAGATATTGTAAAAGATTGTAAGGAGTGATAGCTGCAATAAATTAGAAGGGGGGGGGGGGGGGGGGGGGGAGGAAGAAACACTGGATGAGTTATGTTATTCGCAGATGATCACTGAGCATTTAGAATGTTACAGCTTTAAAAGTTGGACCTGATACAGCATTGGGGAGAGATCGAGGTCGTCACTGATCCTTCGAATCATTTTTATAATGTAATCATTTGTCCTTGTGGAGTTACTCTTATAAAACTTCAGTAACCAACACAGTTTCTGAATCATATTGTGGTTTGCAAAAGAAGAAACAAACGCTGACGCCTTGAAATCAACTTCATCGGTCGCAGCTACCTGCTCATCACCAGAAGAATCACCTGTCCCATAGAGATCATCATTCACATGGCCAGAACTCTTGTCGTTCGCCTCTGGCAAGCTGCAACCAATGGTATCTGTCTCCAACACAGATCCTTCAGCTTTCTCAGTATGAACAGTGGTGATGGTCTCTTGTTGCCCATCCAAACTTGTATTTTGGATTTCCTTGTCAGTACCAAATTCTGCTGGTTGCTCACTATTGGAAACACCATTCTCATTCTGAAGGGCAGAAGGTTCTCCTGTCATGTCGGTTTGGCTTTCCTTATGGCTCATTGCTTTCTTCTTCCTTGCTTTCCTATGTTTTCTAGAAACCTGCATGATGAAAAAATATATATATATGCTCTTACTTAAATCAGTAAGACAAAATTTGAAAGAATCATAAACGCAAAGTCATACCAGTGTAAAAAAAAACATATCTAGTAAAAAGTTAGACACTATTTTTAAATGAGTTGCCAGGAGTCTAATGCTTTAGATAGCAACAGAAAGGAAAAAAAAAAAAAAAGGAATACCCTTAAAGTTCCACGTGCTTGGAGGTTCTCCATGAGCTGTAGAATTTTACATATCATCTCCACCAAATCTTCAAGATCACTGAAAAGAAAACTTATTAAATTTGGTACTCATATCAACACTTAAAAGCAACAAGTCGTAAAATTTTGTGTTTGATTAATGTAATACACTGTGCAAGAAAATGCAGAAACAGATAGGAATGCATAAGAGGACGTTATGGCTAAGAGAGGGAAAAGGAGCTGAGATTTCAAAAAAGAATGTGGATAAGGTCGACAGGGGATGATAATGCATAGGCATCCAAAATGTAAAAAACAGTTTTAAAAATATGAAAGTAAGAAATAAGAAACTGCAAATCATGGTTTTTTTTTTTAAATCCTGGCAACAAAAAAGTAGGAAAACTCACAAAAATCCTCTCAGCCTAGTAGAAATATAGCTTAAATTACACGTAAAATCTATAAAAAAATGTTAGAAATATATGATGCTGAAAAAGAAGCAGAACGTTCCTTAAGTTCGTCCTGTTTGACCAGAATTTTTATTGTTGATTGTACACTGTTTTGAATTTGAAGAAGTGTGACAAAAACCAATATACAAATTTAACATAAAGGGATGTGGAAAATACCTTTTGGCTTGTTTGTGAGTGTCAAATGATCTGAGCAAATTCAGGAGGAACTGAGTCAACCCTTGATCAGTCTGATCATAAAATAACTTGTAAAGAAGGACACGAGCTGTTTGAGACTCCTTAGAATCCTCTGGTAGTATTGTAAGCACCAAATCTAGCGTGCAAATCTGCAAGCAGGAAACGTCAATAACCAAATCTATCATGCAGCTTTAATCATATCATTGAGATCAATCTAAGATTCTAAAGTTCAATTTTTCTTTCCAAGGTTTGTTTTACTTTCAGCTATATGTAAAATAAGGCACCAATTATAATCTGAACATAATATCAAAATAAACTATGGCACTTACAAAAAGTCATATCTTTAGTAATGATAATTTAAACAAGCATTTCTGCAGTGTCAGAGAGACGGACATTATGTACCGAAACAGAAAACAAGATGGTATCATAGTATCACTGTGCATTCTAAATAATCTAAACAACGGAGATTTAGAATTGTTAACCTACTCAAAGAGAGACAATTACCATTTTTTTCATAACAGAACCAGCTGCAGACAGGAATTTGAAGTTTTGTGTTTCCTTCAAGCCTTCAAATGTATTACGCCAATGTGAAAAGACCAACTGAAACATAGATTCATTCATTGATGCTGCAATTGGTCCACAAATATCCCCTCCAAAATGTGTATTATCATCATGTGTATCATCAAGAACTTCAGATGTATCTGCTCCAATGTTTGGCTGTTGAAGCACAAAAGATCTAGGTAAACATTATACATGGGTCGTATGTCATGCGAAAATCAAAACTGGGATAAACAGAAATGAAAATTGTTTTCTGGCCTTCAGAAAATTTCCCTTAAAATCCCAATCATGATTGCAAGTGGTAAACTTAGAAGGCTGAAACCACACCAAAATGGTTAACAAAGCTTTTCTTCTTGGTATTTTTTTCTTGCTAAATAAGTAGTCATATAGGTTTAAATATGGTCTCCAAAAGATTTATTGAACCACTTATGATCTGTGTTGGCTCCTCAGAAACAGGGACTTCCCCATACTTTGGGTTTATAATTCCCTAAACATCAGATTCAATGTCTAAAGGAAAACCCTTCTAGCCATAATGCTGAAACAAGCAGAAAAGGAAAACATCAGATTCAATGTCTCACCTTAGAAGCCAAAAACTTGTAATACTGAAAAGAGGTAACAAACTGAGCAACCTGAAAAAAGACAACAATATCACTCTGCTGTATCGAGTGATGTTCCTTTTCAATATCCTCGCGGAGCGTCTGCATTAAAACTGGTGCACGAATGGATGACATTGAGATGACAGAAGCAGCATGAAATAGAACACAAAAATAAATAAATAGAAACAAAATCAATTGACACAATCATTTTTCATTCTAAATGTTGCATACCATTGTATCCCCCTGATAAAAACTGGTTCACAAAGTCATGAAGTAGTTCCAAAATTTCATCCTTTGGTGAAGGCAATCTCCCATGATCCCATGCAATTTTTTTTGTGGGACCTCGATGAACTTTATGTGGTTTAATAATGGTATCACGAGAAATAGAAGTAGGTTTTCCATTTAAAACTGCCTTCGAACCATCCTGCCCAGCAAAAACATATAGTGCTAGTAAAACTCAAAATTCAAACACCCTAAATAACATCAGCAGATAGAAAAATCAAAATCCTTACTATGGTAAGCTGTGTAAATGTTCCAACAAAATGTGAATGACGGGCCAAGTTGCGGGCTCTAGAAAGTCTTCTTTTTTCCTCTTCCTCTTCCATAATAGACTTGAGACTGTTAAGAGAAGCTTCGGTGTTTTCATCAGCCTATTTCCACAAAACTTGTTAATTGCTATATGAACCAATTACCCAACTTATAAATCAACTAACAGTGATATCAATGGGACAGATGCCTCAAAGCTCCACAGCTAAAAATTTTTAGAAAAGAAAGTTTTACTGATTCATCTTGCTACTTCATAACCATGAAAACTAAATACCATCTAGTGGCTCTTTCTATGCAATTTCAGTGTTTCACGTCAATACTTATTATCAAAAGCTTACTTTAATTTCACCGTTCCTTCTTATTTACGTTTCAGCAGCAAGTTTGGCACGGAATTATCATTTGCATTTAAATATAAGGATAGAAATAAAGGGCAACCAACCTTGGAACCTTTTAAATGTGCTTTGGCAATCAGCTCTGGCTCTTGACCCATGAAAATGTAATGAAAAATATCCAACAAAAGCAAGTTATCATTCCGCAGATAGCCACCAAAATGCTGGGTTATAACTATAATCAAGTCCATAACATTCTCACGAAATAAAAGTTCCAGATATCTATCTCTTAATGATATAAAGTGACTGGCAGTTCCCCCAGCCTTCTGTTGTAGTGAGATTTCTTGAATGGCTAAAATATTTCTGAATAAAGTAAGAATCAGCTGCACCAATTTCCAGTCATCCTCCGTTAATGCATCACTGTGTATCAGAATCAATCATGAGATAGAATAATGGGTTAGTCATAACATTAATCAAGATTTTCAGAGTAAAGGGAAAATGTATCGTTTTGTGGAACATGCATCAGTGGCCAATGCAATGGAAAAATAAGCCTCAGAAGGGTTCAGAACAACATAAACTGACAGAGCAAAATTGAACCGAAAACGTCCTTATCACACTTATATCACAAGTTTTCCTAAACGGTTTTAACAACAAATAAACAAAAATACTAAATTACAAAAAATTTCACTCACCGTTCCAGATTTTCCAGTGGGCTTTCCAGAAGGGATACTATAACAGCAACAATATCACTGCACGTAATTGAAGACTTTAACCCCCATAGATACTCAATCTGTTGCGATATATCATTTGATGAAGGCTCAATTGGCATGGTTAGGAACACCAAAACTTTAACTGAAACATTGAAAATGAAAAAGGCTAAGCATCAAATGCTTGGTGTTACATGCACTGCACGTAATTGAAGACTTTAACCCCCATAGATACTCAATCTGTTGCGATATATCATTTGATGAAGGCTCAATTGGCATGGTTAGGAACACCAAAACTTTAACTGAAACATTGAAAATGAAAAAGGCTAAGCATCAAATGCTTGGTGTTACATGCACCAAAGTCTTCATCTTTTTTTTTAAGGGAAAGTTTTGGCCCCGTTTGAATGGAGTGTCCATTTTTGAAATGGAAAACTTTCCTGTTTTACATGGAAAATCTTTTTATTTTGAGAATAAGATTGTGTTTGGGTGTGTAAAAATATTTCTTCTTGAAAACAAAAAGTTGTTTGGAGTGAGAAAAAAATGGTGTTGCAAATTGTGCACTGTGAGAAAATTTTAAAAAGATATGAGATAGTTTTTCTTTTTCAAAGTGAGAGAATGATGAAAGAAGTCGAGACAAACACTTTTTCCAAAAATGGTGCACTGTGAGAAAATTTTAAAAAGATATGAGATAGTTTTTCTTTTTCAAAATGAGAGAATGATGAAAGAAGTCGAGCCAAACACTTTTTGCAAAAATTTTCCAATCTCCGAATTTAGATATGTTATCCGAACATAGGGTTCATCTTTTTCATCTAAATACCTGCATTTAGAACCAAGTTACGATCTTCTTGGCAATGTTCGATAATGGGTATCAAATCTTTAGATACAATATTCCATCTGCACACTTGGTTAAAAACATCTCGATTCTGTGGGTCATCGCGCCTCAAAAACCTCAGCAAATCTTTCAAATTATCTGCTTGGAAAAATATTTAAAAAAAAAAAAAGTTGATCATACCGGGTCAAACCATTTCCACATTAAAAAAAATAAAATAAAATAAAACACTAGGGTAAAATACAACACTCATTCTTATAAAAGATTCCGTGATGAAATGATAATCCAAGTATAACTGAACTCAGAAGACTCATTAACACTAAAAAGCTCCAATTTCTGATTCGAATTTGCCATCAGATATTATTCATGAAACGGCCAAAAAATTAGAAATGAAGAAAAATTAGTAGATTTGTTTTCCTTGTGTTGCCAACAATTTCTAGGCGAAATCGAAAATAAGCTGTTAATAGAGGTGAAAAATGTACCTAGGCAGTACTCGCCCTTGGAGTATCCGATCCGATCGCCGTCCCGGTCCTCTTCGGCAACTCCGAGGCCGGCGCAGATCACCGATAAGCCCTCCATGTCCATCTTTCAGTGATGCTAGGGTTTCGGAAATTGGGGATTTTGGGAAAATTGAGAAATTCCAGAAGCGATACAGATCCAATCTCAGTGTGTGTGAGTTAGAGAGAGAGAGAGAGAGAGCGGTGAGGGTGCCAGGGCTCTGTGGCGCCAATTTAGAAGTGGATTTTCCCGCGCATTTGGAGCCAAAATTCATTATGATCTGGTACAGCTTCGTACACCCTAGCTCCATATAACCAACACGTGGTGAAAGATAATTAGTTGGACCTTTTTCCAACTTCGGAAACGAGACGCTGAGGCCGGAGGGCTTAACATCGGGCCCATTTGGATTTCGACGGCCCAAAACTGTTCATGGATTAGCCCTTGACGCTACGTCGTTTTTTTTTTTAGGAGGAAAAAAAAAAAGTAATATCTGAAAACTAACAGGTTTTTAAATGTATTCAGAATAAATTTAAGGTAGATGATTTATTTATGTCTCATTAATATTTGGTTTATTTTAGTAAATTTATTATTTACTGCAAATTTTTCATTACTTAATAAATTTATTATTTATTTTAAATATTTTAAAAAATCGCTTTTTTACTGCAATAAATTTCATAAAAATATTATTTATTATAATTTCCCTTTAAAAAAATTCACAATAAATAATTAAAATGAAAAAAAAGATTTTAAAAATATTTGAAATACATAAAAATTTATTATATTTACTTAATTAATTTAAAAATAATAATTGAAAATCAGAAACATTGGACCAGTCATATATGTATATCAAGAAACTTATGTCCATCCTACTCATCATGTTTGGGCCAGATCGGACCAGATTGAACACCAGGTCGAAAACACGGATCACTCACCCTATTTACTAGGCGCGCCTCATATTTACGGCTCTAGAATTTGTTCTTATTACATAAAGAATTATTGATTGTCCAAGAAAAAAATAGTACACAAATATATATATATATATATATATTTTGAGGAATAGAATTATTGACTTTTTGTTTTGGAACATTTTAAAACTCAACTTGCCAAGAAAACACACATGCACACGCAAGAGTGACAAAATTTGCCCATTTTATTGCAAATACTTGGCCAACAAAAGCCTTAGCGCCACGTCCGTTGGAAATGGTTCGACTCGATTCGAACGATACAACCAAAGCCTCCTCAAAACCTCCGCCCAAACCCAAAATTATAGCGGCGATTTCTTCAACATGATCCTTTTAATTAACTACTCTTTAACTCTATTACAACGCCTCCTCTTCCTTCAACTTCCCCCAACAGCTCTCTCTCTCTCTCTCTCTCTCTCTCTCTCTCTACCTCCATTCTTTCTCTCTCTAAAGGTTCCCACTTTCTCTCTCCCACACAATGTCGCAGGTGGTGGCCACTCGGTCCATTCAGACCTGCTTCCCCTCCCCTACCTCCGGATCCATATCCGACCGAGTCGAAAAGCTCAAGCCTTCGAGCTTCGCCGCCAAAGTTCTCTTCAACGACCACAACAAGAGCTCCATTAATGGCGTCTTCGTTCGGCGGTTTCAGATCACCGCCGCCAAGAGATCCGTGCAGGCCGAAGTCGTTCCCGTTTCCCCCGAGGACACGCCCAAGGTTCGAGCTTTGTCCTTCCTTTTTCTTTTCCTTGAGCCTGTTTGGTTGCGGAGAAAATTTGGGGGAAATTGATTTTGTTTTTGGTGGTGGTGTTGGTTCAGGTTGACGAGGAGCTTCAACAGCTGCGTGGATTACAACAATTCGGCGGCGACACGTCGGTCGGAATGTGGTCGAAGCCGACGGTTAGGAGGAAGACGAAGATTGTTTGTACGATTGGTCCTTCGACGAACACTCGAGAGATGATTTGGAAGCTGGCGGAGGCTGGGATGAACGTGGCGAGGCTCAACATGTCCCATGGAGACCATGCCTCTCATCAGAAAGTCATCGATTTGGTCAAGGAGTACAATGAGCATAACAAGGACAATGTCATTGCTATCATGCTCGATACAAAGGCAAGATTTTCCAAAAATGTCGTCTTTATTTATTTATTTATTTATTTTTGTCTGCATTATCTATGTTGGTTCGCCGACCAAGTTGTTTAAGTTTAGTGGATTTGGCTTAATTCGCATCCTATTTTCATGATTATTCTTTTAAAATGCCACATTGAGTATTCTTTGATTGGAAATATCACTTGTAAGTGATGACATTTATAAAAGAATATATGTTATGCCAGGTTCACATCTTTTTTTGGATTGAAAATGAAATAAATAAATAAATAACTAAATAACGAATTTCTCAAGTTTTTTTTTTTACTTTTTTTTTTTTTTGGCGATATGATATACGTTAATACGCCAACCAAGTTGCGTATAGTAATTTGGCTTAACTTGCATCATGCTTTCAAGGTCATTCTTTTTAAGTACCACCTTGTGTATACTTAGCTGAGAAATGTCAATTGTAAGTTGTAAGTGATAGTGACATTTTTGGAAAGAATATCTCTTGTGCCAAGTTCCCATCCCTTTTCGTATCCAAAAAAAAAAAAAATCAAGATTGTTTCTTTGAATACCGGGTCGTATGTTACCTAAGAAATATCAGTTGTAAGTGATTGGAATATTTACGAAAAGAATTACTCTCATGCCAAGTGCACATCTTTTGTTTTGCTGTGTCCTGAAACTTGGCTGGGCTTGGAACCCAGCACCTGAAAACTTGTGAAACTACATGCTGGAGTTAAAGAGAGGAATTGAGAATTGATCAGGGATTATGTACTCTTTCTTTATCCAAAAGAAATAATGGATTATGTACTATTTATGTGGAAATAATAGAGGTATAATCGTTATTCCTTGTCAAGTACATGGTGATTGAGTTTATTGTACAATTTGCTTCATACATTGATGATTTCTTTTCATTGGTTACCACCAGGGCCCAGAGGTTAGGAGTGGAGACCTGCCACAGCCAATCACATTAATAACTGGGCAAGAATTCACTTTCACGATTCAGAGAGGAGTTGGAACAGCAGATTGTGTGAGTGTGAACTATGATGATTTTGTTAACGATGTAGAAGTGGGTGACATGCTTCTTGTTGATGGTATGCTCCGGACCTTGCCTTTTATGTCCTTTTTTTGGTTATATGTGATACCTTTCACAGTAAAATCAGATTAAAAAAAATAAACTGTTTGTTATGTATAGTTCAAGAACTTCACATTGTTACATGAAAAATCCTAGTCTGGAGTCTTGACTCACATGATCATACAAAAATTTTTATTTTTTATTCATGATGTGAACTAGAGACGAAATATGCATCTGATGAGATTTTGCCATCTTCCTTCTCTTTTACACCTTGTTAGATACCAAATGTCCCACGTGGAAAGATTATAAGTTAAATAGTGAGTTTAAAAGCCGTTGAGTTCCCTCCCCTTGCATGTCAGTTTTGCATGGGTGAGTTCTACCTAATGGGTTCCTAACACACCTTTCTTTTGTATTTTGCTGAGATCATCACAGAACAGTTTTTTGGTTCAGAAACCTTGAGATTCTGGATCAGTTCATTGTTTCTGAAATACTGGAAATAATTTACTTCATGAAATCTTGGAAGTCTTTGCATCCAATTTTTCTAGGCACTGTACTCTTGAGACCTGTGATCATACGAATAGGTGGTATGATCACATCAAGTTCCATCATTGACTCTTGATACGTGTTGTAGGTGGGATGATGTCATTGGTAGTGAAGTCCAAAACAAAAGATTCAGTCAAATGTGAGGTTGTTGATGGAGGAGAACTCAAGTCTAGGCGACATTTGAATGTTAGAGGGAAAAGTGCAACGTTGCCTTCCATTACAGGTTGGATTTTGAATTACCGTGTCTTTTTCCTTTGTATTTGTATTACTTTTTTAGAATTATATTATCATTAGTATCCTTCTAATTATCATTCCTATCAATAATTTTAAAAGCACGGAGCACCAAATTTTTTAGGCTTGGGAAATGTATGAAGTGTTTATATTGGCTTGTTGCAGAGAAGGACTGGGAAGATATCAAATTCGGAGTCGACAACAAAGTTGACTTTTATGCTGTTTCCTTTGTAAAAGATGCCGAAGTAGTTCATGAATTGAAAAATTATTTGAAGAGTAAGTGCTTTGGACATGCATTTGTTGTGCTTAGTGAATCCTGTAGAGGATGCTTGCTGATCAGACCTTAGCTTATAACCTTCTTCTACTTAATGTCACAGGCTGCGATGGAGATATACATGTAATTGTGAAAATAGAAAGTGCAGACTCTATCCCAAACTTGCACTCCATTATCACGGCATCTGATGGGGTGATCTCCTCAAACATTGAACTGGAACTTTCTGGTCAATTATGATGAATTAATTGCTCTTATCTACATTGATATTCTACCTGGAACGTTGATCTTAATCTTAGTGCTTGGCTCACTTGTATAACTGCATATTAAAAGCTATCACATCCGATTTTCTATTTTAGGCAATGGTTGCAAGAGGAGATCTTGGTGCGGAGCTTCCTATTGAGGAGGTTCCCCTTCTACAGGTACCTTTCATTGTTTCTGAACGAAGAGAAAATGCAAAGATATTGTTGCTTTTTGAGTGCCCTTAACATGTCTGGCAATAGACATCAATTTGGAGTTTAATCATTCTCAGATTTTTCTTCGTGTATTAGGAAGAGATAATCAGGATCTGTCGTAGCATGGGGAAGGCTGTCATTGTGGCTACAAATATGCTCGAAAGCATGATTGTTCACCCTACCCCAACCCGAGCAGAGGTGTCGGACATTGCAATTGCTGTTCGTGAGGGTGCTGATGCAGTCATGCTTTCCGGTGAAACTGCTCATGGAAAGTACGTTCGTAGTTTGTATGTGTGTATGCGTTTATTTGACATCTTTTGCTTGTTACTAGGATTGTTTGACTTGCTAATATGTTGTCGTGCAATGCTTGCATGCACGGATGTATGTCATTGCAATTGTGCTGGTTCTTTATGTTTTTGTACATATTTCTTAAACATAGTGATTTCACTTCCCTATAGGTTCCCTCTGAAGGCTGCAAAAGTTATGCACACAGTTGCATTACGGACAGAAGCAACCATAACGGGTGGTACATTGCCAACTAATCTCGGTCAAGCATTCAAGGTTAGTTGACAAACTTAACATCTTCTAGTGCATTAATTTTCATGCTTTCCCAACTCGCAAATCATTTTCAATTTCATCTGAGCGTTGATTCCAAGTACTGACGCCCAAGTTGTTTTGCTTGTGTAGAACCATATGAGTGAGATGTTTGCTTACCACGCAACTATGATGTCCAACACTCTCGGCACCTCAATTGTTGTCTTCACAAGAACCGGTTTCATGGCTATTCTTTTGAGCCACTATCGACCTTCTGGCACCATTTTTGCCTTTACAAATGAGTGAGTTATAATTCTTCTTTTTACATGGCTATTACTCATCTCTCCAAAATAGTGGCATCAATTGGCTTTACTCATCTGAATTTAACAGTTTGACTAACCACTGCGTTTTGATGCCCACGCAGGAAGAGAATACAACAGAGATTGGCTTTATATCAGGGTGTGTGTCCGATATACATGGAATTCTCAGATGATGCTGAAGAGACCTTCGGAAATGCCTTGGGTTTACTGCAGGTAAGAACTTGAAGGAAGATTTATATTGTCCTCCAAATTCGATAACAACAAAATCATACCAAGTTGACTCAAAAGTCATCTAGTAAATCAAAACTACAATGTATGAAACTGTGTGAATCTCTTTGTGATTGGTTTCCGCTGTTATTGATGATATATTTTGCGCGGTTCAATATACAGAGACAAGGAATGGTTAAGGCTGGAGAAGAGGTGGCTCTTGTTCAGAGTGGCAGACAGCCGATCTGGCGGTTCCAGTCCACTCACAACATTCAGGTCCGGAAAGTGTAGGCACAGCGGATGATGACAGAGCTGAGGCAAGTTAGATGCTCGTACTACAACAGCCTCATACGGCATTAGCAAGCTCCATTCTGTTAACTAGTGGGTTTGACGTTAACTTATCTTTCCTGTTCGTTCACTTCAAGATTCTATCTGGCTTTAAGTGTTCTTCATCCTTGTTCTGCTCCATTATTCTTTTTTGTTATTTTATCTTGAGCCGAGGCATATTAAACCTAAACAAAGCATATGCTGGTGCCTTTTTTGTTTGTTGTAGCTTGGCGTTTTGTATGAAAACTTTTTCTAGTTGAGCATCTTCTTTAGTAACATTTTTGTTTTGCCTGTTCTTTTCTTCTCAAGTCTCTTTCAACTATGTCACCGTTTCTTGGCTCTGTTTAATTAATTATTGTGTGAAGTACCCTTATTCTAAATACCTGAGCTTGGAATTTCAGGATATCATTTGCAAAGGGTTAATTTCATTTTTGGTCCTTAAATTATAGGTCTAATCCCATTCTATGTCCTAATCAATTTGTCCTATAATAGTCCTTTTGTTACCGCGTAAAAATCACCTACATTTCAGTTGGGGTTAATTTTGTCGGCCGAAAGCTTCTCAACATCATACAATTAGACCGAATGACTATTGTGTGACAAATTTAGAGTTAAAAAGGATTGGTTCTAGGACATTATAAAATTCGGAGACTAAAATGGGTTTGAAAAACTATAGTTTAGGGACCAAAATAAATTAACACTTTTTGGATATACTCGAATTGTCGTAATCTTAAATTCCAGAACTTAATGCCTTCACCGCAACCAGCCAAACCTATCCTTTGACTAATAAAACCATCGTTGAATCCAAACGGAGACAAAGCCACAGACAGCCAAAGCCCAAAACAAAGAAAAACAGCAAAGCAGGGTAGTTAACACGCATTGAAAAAAATAAAAATAAAATAACAAAAAAAAAAGAAAGTGTCCAGACTTACACACCAAAATATACAAACTAAATTCATTAACTTAATCCACCAAAGAAAAGATTCAGCATCAACATGGCCACTTTATTACTATTCAGCAGTCTAAACTACTGCCTTCGGGTACCATAAAAGTTACAGATTAGTTAAACGCTCTGAAAAATGATTGAACTATATCCGTTCTTATCATCATAGTACTTAGACCACAACATTACACCTCCATACTTTGGCGACTTCTGTATCGCCGGAAGAATTTCCGATGTCAGAACATTAGGAGGGATGTACCCGCTTCCTGCTGCCTGGGGAGCTGCAGGTAACCCCAAAAATATCCTCCCAGCACTTATCGAAGTTGTCCATTTGCTCCATGAATTCAGAAGACCATCGACAGCACCTGACCGATACTGGCATGGAGGGTTGTTATAGAACTGAACCCAAACATAGTCGAAAAGCCCCGTATTGAGAGCATTCCCGAGAAATCTATCAGGAAATGGACACTGAGGAGCTGCAGTCAAGTAAACAGGCCTTTCCAGATTGCTATACCCTTTTAAGTAACGAGCGAGACTGTCCCAATAATTTGTTGAGCCAAGCTCTATGTCAAAATCTATGCCATCCAAAACGGCGTCGCCTAAGGGACGCGACAAAGACTTACCACCCAAGAAGTTGTTCCACAAGTAATCTGCTACGTTCTTGGCATCCATAGCAGATGACAGAGAGTAGCGTCCGATACCTCCTCCGATGGAGAGCATCACCTTGATTCCTCTGCTCTGGCAGCTTCTTATGCCGTCACTCACGACAGTGCAGGTATTGAGAGCCGGGTTGCAGTGGCCTGCGAGGTTGATTTGTGGGGTTTGGCCATTGCCGAATATGTTGAGGAAGGCTATGTTTACGATCGAGTATTTGCCAGTGGCACATGTTTGGGATAAGGTTCCCTCGTTGCCGTTTTGGCCCCAGTAGATGGCTATGCCTCCGGCATGAGAGGCTTTGATTGAGGCCAAGGTTTGTAGAAATAGAAAAACTAGGGTCATGAGTTGGGAATTTCGAGCCATTAGATGGACTTTTCTGTCTGGTCCGCTAAGTTTTGCTTCTATAAATAAGCTTTTTAGTGGCAGGAAATTTTGACCAATTAACATTCAATTCGGGTAGGAATAATGTTAAAAGACATCATTATCATTTAATACCACATATTAATAAAGTATAAATAAAGAATGGATCCCACAATATAAGCTTATAAATAAGACTCATTGACCATCAAGGCCCCAACACCTGCAAGCCACGTTGTTGAGCAGTGATATTGGACATTTGCCACAATTACTTCTTGAATTTTTGTGAGAAGCCTATTGATTCTTTCAACTTAAATGTTGTCAAGAAAAAGCTGTAAAGCTGTCCATACTTGGAATAATTTAGAGATTGTGGCCGACATGATCAATTTCCGTTAGACTATATGTGTAATGCTTATAGTTGAGTATTGCTTGGGTTTATTTTCAAAGAAACTTATAGGAATAGTCTGCTATCCAGCAATTTTAAAGATTGTCTATGAAATAACAGTTGAGGAAAATGATTAATAAAATAAAGAAATACAATAAATTGTATGAAAAAACAGTTATTACCACTATGCTATACTTACAACTAGTTTTAATTCGTATCTTTCGAATCTTTCTCCTCTTTTTTTCTATAGATTTCAGCTAAAACCACAAGGAAGAAATCTCTACAACTTGGAACGAAATTAAGGAATTCATCGAAGAAGACAATTCTAAAGGTTTCATAGGATATGTGGTTGATCAAATTTAGTATATTTGTTTTCTAAAGGCTCTTTGATGCGATATTTTGTTCACCGATTTTGTGTGCTTGGTTATGGTACCTCAGAAGCAAAGCATCTTTTAGCATATGTGGTTGCCAAGTTATGCTTGCTTTCTTTAGCTCTCGCTTGATATGATTTTTGATATCTTCTAAACATATATCGGTTGTGAGTTAGTGAAATGGAAGACCTGAATTTCTGGTGATTGGAGAGAGGTTTAGAGAATTTTTTGTTGCGAGTAACATATTTAATTGTTTGGACGTAAGCAAAGTATAATAATAATAATAATAACAAAGGCAAGGCATAAGTTTGTTCAGCTAGTTCAGTTACAAAAGCATCAATATGATGTTAAAAGTGTTAGGGACATAAACTCTAATCTTATTTTTTCATTACCAACTCACTTGTCCCAAGTTATAATCTTATTTTTAATTAAGTAAAATATTAGCTAAAAGAACAAATTATTTTTCTCCCTCTTTAGCACAAATTTCAGCACAATAAATTTTACTAACCGTTAACTTAATTAATTCATTAGTAGTCTTTGCTGTTTATATTCCAAGTCAACTTTCTATTATATGTCGATAAAAAAGAAAGCCCCAATTATGTGAAATCGATTATCATATTAGTTTTTAGTAATTAGATTATTATTATATTAGTTACAAGACCATGTCTCTTTCTTAATGGTATAATTGATTTGGTATATGTTACCTTAATCGAATATTACAATAATGAGAAATATATGCTACCCTAAACACGTAATTAATCCATTAAAGCAAGAATATTATTGAAAGAATATCTTATTTGACAACAAAATCTTAAATAATACCTTCAATCTTTCAATTACAATTTCCAAAATTAGATCATGGTTAGATGTTGTACGTGATATATATAGGTCACATTCTCCCTGGGATAGATTGTTTTGGAGAATTTCAAGTCAACATTGAAATTGACTTTTCGCCTAAAAAAGAAATTCTGTTATTTATAATATATACACGCACAATTGAATCTTTTAATTCTGTTAGTATAAGCCTGTAGACACATTGCCTAATCGTTTTAAATCTTTTTTAAGTCTAATCATAACTTTTGTTCCCCTTATCACCCTACGCCACTTTGCCACCGCTATAATGTTACTGCTCCTACACCTTGCACCCTACATCCCATCGCTCATAGCAGTTTTTTCTATCATGGTTCAGAATTAGAATCTCTGTGAGATTTACGGTGACATGTTAAGAAAAAAAATTTTGAATTTTGTATATAGTTATTTTTATCAATAGTTTAAATTTAATTGTATGTCAAAATTAAGAGACCGTTTAATTGGTCATGCTTGATAGTTGGAGTTTTGAAGTTATTTTGATTAGAATCGCCCATTTTGGAATCGTGCAACACTTTCAGGCACTAAAACGAGATTGGATCTGTAGTTAACTACACCAAAGATTTATTTAATCTATGCCGTCCTTGAAGTCCTTGACTATATCCACGTGTTAGGAAACTAGTTTCTTTCATGGATTGGACGTACTCAAATAAGCATAATCTTAAATTCTTGAACTTTATGCCTCCCCCACAACCATCCAAACCTTTCTTTCATAATGAAGTTGTTGTTGAAGCCAAAAAGAGACAAAACTACAGACAGCGAAACCCAAAACAAAGAAAACAGCAAAGCAGGTCATTTAAAAATAGTCAAAATAAAAAATAAAAAATAAAAATAAAAGATTAAAGTGTCCAGACTTACACACACTATATACGAACTGCTCTACTTTCATTTTTTTTTTTTTTTTTTTGGGGTAAAAGTACTTCATTAACTTAATCCACCAAATAAGTTATAGATTCTTTAAATGGTTTGAAATATGACTGAACTATACCCGTTCTTGTCGTCATAGTACTTAGACTACAACATCACACCTCCGTACTCCGGCGACTTCTATATCGCCGGAAGAATTTCGGACTTCAGAACATTAGGCAGGATGTACCCGCCTCCCGCTGCCTGGGGAGCCGCCGGTAACCCCAAAAATATCCTTCCAGCACTTATCGAAGTTGTCATTGGCTCCATTAATTCAGAAGACCGTCAATAGCACCTGACCGATACTGGCATGGAGGGTTGTTATAGAACTGAACCCAAACATAGTCGAAAAGCCCCGTATTGAGAGCATTCCCGAGAAATCTATCGGGAAATGGACACTGAGCAGCTGCAGAGTAAACAGGCCTTTCCAGATTGCTATACCCTTTTAAGTAACGAGCGAGACTGTCCCAATACTTTGTTGAGCCAAGCTTTATGTCAAAATCTATGCCATCCAAAACGGCGTCGCCTAAGGGACGCGACAAAAGACTTACCACCCAAGAAGTTGTTCCACAAGTAATCTGCTACGTTCTTGGCATCCATAGCAGATGACAGAGAGTAGAGTCCGATACCTCCTCCGATGGAGAGCATCACCTTGATTCCTTGGCTTTGGCAGATTCTCATGGCGTCGCTGACGACGATGCAAGTGTTTAGAGCCGGGTTGCAGTGGCCTGCGAGGTTGATTTGTGGGGTTTGGCCATTGCCGAATAGGTTGAGGAAGGCCATGTTTACGAACGAGTATATGCCAGTGGCACATGTTTGGGATAAGGTTCCCTCGTTGCCCTTTTGGCCCCAGTAGATGGCTATGCCTCCGGCGTGAGAGGCTTTGATTGAGGCCAAGGCTTGTAGAAGTAGAAAAACTAAGATCATGAGTTGGGAATTTTGAGCCATTAGGACTTTTCTGTCTGGTTTGCCAATTGTAACGGTTTTGCTGCTTGTATAAATAAGCGCTTTAGTGGCAGGCAAATTTGACCATTTAACATGCAATCCGTGTTAGAATAATGCTAAAAGATATCAGTAATATTTAATACCGTATATTAACAGAGAATGAGTCTATAGGCTCATGAGTCTTTATCAAATATGATGTTGAGCATCGTTGATGTGCAAAAATAGTAGAGGATAGTTGATATGAAATCAGATTTATTTGTCTCATTGATCACTAACGCCCACACACCTGCAAGCCTCGTTGTTGAGCAGTGGTATTGGACATTTGCCACAATTACTCCTTGAATTTTTGTGAGAAGCCTTTTGATTCTTACAACTTAAATATTGTCAATCAGCAAAAAAACTTAAATATTGTCAAGAAAAAAGTTGTAAAGCTGTACATACAAGGAATAATTGAGAGATTGTCGCTGATCGCAAGATCAGTTCCTAATAGACTATTGCGTGATGCTTATAGTTGAATGTTGCTTAGGTTTATTTTCAGATAAACTTACAGGAATAATCTGCTATCCAAAATTCTTAAAAATGGTCAATTAATATGACATTTGAGAAAAATGATTAATAAAATAAGGAAATATAACAAATTTTATGGAAAAACAATTATTACTACTAACTTATATCTGCAATCATTTTTACTTCTTACTTTTGAAAAGGAAAAAAAAAAAAATATATATATATATATATATATCTATATATATTGACAAAGCTCACCCTTTTCTCTCCGTCTCTCACTGGACGCCCTCTCACTTTCTCCTCTTTCTCTATCTAGATTTCAGCCGAAACCACAAGGAAGAAATCTCTACAACTTGGAATGAAATTAAAGAATCCATGAAGAAGACAATTCTAAGGTTTCATAGGATAGGAATTTCCTAATTAGCAACTTCCTAATTAGCAGCTTCTTCTTGATCGAAGTTAGTAATTTTTTGTTTTGTAAAGGCTCTTTCAATATTTTGTTCGCCAATTTTGTGTGCTTGGTTATGATAGCTCAGAACTCAGAAACAAAGCATTTTGAGCATATGTGGTTGCCAAGTTATGCTTTCTTTAGATCTCGCTTGATATGATTTTTGATATCTTCTAAAGCTATATATATATATATATATATATATAAATCGGTTGTAAGTTAGTGAAATAAGCATTGTATTTATATCTTGAGTATCTCGTAAATGGAAAGCAGTTTAGAGAATTTTTGTTGCGAGTAACGTGTTTAGTTGTTTGGACGTAAGCAAAGTAAAAATAATAATAATAATAATAATAATCAGTTACAAAAGTATTAATATGATGTTAAAGGGCTAGAGATACAAACTTTAGTCTTAACTTTTTATTTATTAACTCACGTGTCCTAAATTATAATCCTTTGACTGACAGATGCCAAATTGATCATCAACTCACTGCTATATGGGTTTAGCAATGATCAAACAAAAATACCATTTTTTTTAATGAGCTTGATTAGGGAAAAATAAAGAGCTAAAAGAACAAATTATTTTTCTCCGCATTTGGCACCAATTTCAGTACAATAATTATTAATAATACTTAAACTTAATTAATTGTAGTCTTTGCGGTTTATATTCCAAGTCAACTTTCTATTATATGTCGATAAAAAGAAAGCTGCAATTAAACTTTCAAAATATTCTTTAAAACAAGAACATTATTGAAAGAATATATTCTTTGACAAAAAATCTCAAATAATACCTTCAATCTTTCAATAACATTTTCCAAAATTATATCATGATTATATGTTGTACGTGACATATATATATTCTCCCTGGTACAGATTGATTTGGAGAATTTCAAGTTTTAAACTTCTTGCCTTTCCGACGCCACAAGGCTCGGACCTGCTAGTGGAGCGTGTGTAGTTAAAAATTATGTAGAAATTACATTGAGTTTTGGCCTTAAAAAGAAATCCTGTTATATAGAATATATACATACACACACTAATAATGAATCTTTTAATTTTACCTAGTATATGCATGTAGGCACATTGCCTAATCATTTAAATCTTTGTGTCATTTTGTACTTTTATATTCTTCTTTAATTTTAATCATAACTTTAGTTTCCCTTGTCACCCTAACGCCACTCTATATGCCATCCGCTATTGTTACTGTTCCTACACCTCACACCCTTCATCCCATCGCCCATACCAGTTTTTTCCATTATGGTTTAAGATTGGAATCTCTTTTACGAGCTCAATCTTGGAGGATATATTAGAGAAATTGACTTTTATATTCTGTAATTTTCAATAATAGTTTGAATTTAATTGTACTTTATCATAGAAATTGAGAGGCCATTTAGTCGGTCTGTTTGAGTTGGAGTTTTTAAGTTATTTTGATTGATGCTGAGTTTAGTTTCGAAATTATGCATTTGGTTGAAAATTTAACTTAGAGCTAAAAAGTGTAAAAACTTGAATGTATTCGGAAAAATTATATAATAATATAAATCTTATCTATTTCTCTAAATTCTATATAGTTTATATATTAAAAAAAATCATCTTATCTCGGTTGAAATAAAATTTAGGAACTTTTAAAGTTAGAGTTTTCAAGTTAAAGTTAGAATGTGAATATTGAAACTGAATTTATTTTTAGGGGGAAAAAAACAATTATACTTGTTTGGTTGGAGCAAACATGCCAAACGCCCCCCAAAATATCTTATTCAATAGATTTGATTAATAGCTTTCTTAAATCTTCTTCTCTCTTCTCCTAATACGATAATTATCTGTCTACCTTTAATTTTCTTCTGATATTATTCAACAAATAGATAAAACACGGCACATTACATTACAACATCATACACCTTACAGTACAATAAATATAGAGATGAACGAAAGTTTTGACAACACAAAGTCGTCCCTAGCTCTGGGCACTTCAGCAACTAACGTCGCCGCCATTATTTCCAAAGTACAATGATATTTTTATTCTAACCTTGTATAAGTTTAATTTTAGTCCCAATAAAGGTGCTAATTAAACATCAAACACTTTTGTAAATGGCGGAGCTATATCCACTCTTGACATCCCAATACTTGTTCCACAGCATCACGCCTCCATACTTGCGGTATTTTTTAATTTTGGGCAGAATTTTCGACTTGAGCACGCTCGGCGGAACAAACCCGCTTCCGGCAGCCTGCTTAGCCGCCGGCAACCCAACAAATAACTTCTTCGCCTTTATCGAAGTATTCCAATTCTTCCATGAGTTCAAAAGCTTCGTGGTGTCACCGGCGCTATACTGGCAGGGACCATTGTTGTAGAACTGAACCCAAACATAGTCAAAAAGCCCTGTGTTAAGCGCTTTCCCGAGAAAATAATCAGGAAACGGGCATTGAGGAGCTGCACTTAAGTAGACAGGCCTTCTTTTCGTGCTACGTGCCTTTAGGTACCGAGCGAGATCGTCCCAATGCAGTGGGGAGCCGAGCTCTATGTCGAAATCTATGCCGTCCAAGACGGCGGTTCCTAGTGGACGAGAGGGTGAGTTTCCTCCCAAGAAGTTGTTCCAAAGATAGTCGGCTACTTTTCTGGCGTTGGCTTTGGATGCGAGGGAGTAGTTTCCGATGCCTCCTCCGATGGAGAGAAACACCTTGATTCCCCTTTGTTGGCAGCTCCGTATCGCCCTGCTGGCGACGGTGCAGCCGCCGTTTGCAGGGTTGCAGTGGCCGGCCAGGTTGAGTTGTGGGTTTGGCCATTGCCGAACTTGTTGAGGAAGGCTATCACGACGTAGGAGTACCGCCCGGTGGCACAAGTCGCGGCTAGGGTTCCCTCGTTGCTGGCTTGGCCCCAGTAGATGGATATGCCGCCGGCGTTAGAGGTTTGGATTAAGGCCAAGGTTGGAGGACAAGAAGTAGGAGTGTTTTGAGTTGGTAGTTTCTGGCCATTTTTGCTAGAAATGTGTATGGTTTTGTGATGCTATATGCTTAGGAATTCGCTCCTATTTATAAGCCTTAACGTGCCTGGGGGTACATAAGAAATATTGGGATTTGACCAATTTCAGTGTTACAAATGGCATTTAGAGCTTACTTGATAGAGTTTTTATTTTAATTTTTAATTAATAAACAAATAAAAATAATAATTATGACTTTTCAGTTAAGTAATTGAGAATCACATTTTTTTAAAAGAATTTTTAAATTCCAAATGGTTTCAAAGTTTTCTATAATAAATAATAAAAATGTTAAAATAAATTTCAATACAAGTTTTAAAGTCTATTCAATAGAGTTTTTACTCTTAAAAAAAAGTCTATTTAGTAGAGTTTTTTTTTTTTTCTAAAAGTCATATTTTGAATTTGACATGAAGCTCTTCTAATCTTAGAAGAGCGTTCAACGGATTATCCAAATACTTCCTAAAGCAATTTTACACTTAAAAAGCATAGTTTTTAGAAAATTCTGACAAATATGCCCTTAAGCAAATCAAATTATGACATATCAGTGCTTTTCAGCTTTCATACTTTAACATCAAAAGTTCATTTAATGATGTGAAATATTATAATTGATTAGATAATATTTATTAGGACACTAACAATCAGATAAGAGATCTCAAATCGGTACTTAGTTGTGCCTAATTAATTATCTGGCCTGATATTGGCTAAAATAATGTGGAACTGAAGTCATCGTCGTTTATCTAAGCCGAAAAGTAAGGGGATTGGAATTTTATGGTCGTGTAGATAATGTATTGTATGTGGTTTCATGTTACGGAAGCATGAAGAGGTGCCACGTGTTGACCTTCAGATGAACCATGATTTTAGTCCATAGTCTGGTCATAGTAATTAGAGCATTTTTTGAAATATGAGAAGGCATTAATTTGTGGATCGGTTCGAATTTTAATATAAATATTAAGTATTGAAATGCTACAGTTACGCCTATATCTAAGGAAAAACATAATGGCAAAATTCCATATTGTACTATTCTTTAGAGTCTAATCTTTGTTCTTAATATACATTGACTTATATATAATGTACAATACTCACGGTATCCCTTTCTGCACAAGTCATGGTACCCTATTCCAATTAATGAACGATTTTGATTTTGTCAATGATTCTCCCAGAAAGACTGACTATCCTTGCGTAATTAATTTATTAATACTAGAAGCGTAAAATGATATTTAATATTTATTCAATATGTTATTAACGTTAGAAGAGTATAAGACTAATCTAGAATAACTTAAATTTTTTGGTCTATATCAATACTTATCAGCTAGAAGAGTGTACTAATAATTTGAGATAACTAAATTTATTGGCATTATACTTTTAAAACATCAATATTATATTAAATAAATATCATATGTTACGTTTCTTATTTATACGTGTATTGTTAGAAATATAGAAGGATCATAGTAATATAACTACAAGCTATCTATACACACATATAGGATAGGTTCACATGAATTTCAACTTTTTTTTTTTCTTTTTCCTCTCCAGAAATAATAAGGCTTTTAATCTTCATTATCGGTGATTAATCTAATTTTTTCTTCCAAGCAATCGCTTGATCTGCAAAATTTTGTAGCACAACGTGAAAATCCACATACATACCTATATTATATACTGCATGATACATAAATATATATCAAAATTAATCTTTTAGATAACATAATATGTATATAGAGGAAAAATATATAACTATTCAGACACTATTTTTCATGACATCACTATATCCAGTCCTGCCATCAAAATACTTGGATCAGACCATCACCCCACCACACCACAGTTAGGTGAACTCTTTATCACCGGAAGATTTTGGGCAGTCAAAACATTACTTGGTATATACCCACTTCCTGATGCCATACGAGAGGTTGGTAATCCCAAAAATACCCTCCCATTTTTCACCAGAGAAGCCCATTTATTCCAAGAATCTACAAGATTTTTAATACTTCCTGTGAGAGAGATTGTAATATCTCTCGTTACCATTGGATAGTGAAAATAAAAGTCCCACATTGGAAAAATACAAGCAAGCATTGTAGTATAAAATGAAACAAGTGATGTGTAAGTATTACTTATGTATGGTGGAGACTATGCTAATATTATGCACCACCACGCGCGCGCGCACGCGAGGACGATTGGGCATTTAGGGTGCACTTTGCACGTACGCATCGTCGCAAGGAGTCAAGGAGCAATCTCTTTTTCAATGCAGTGTTTTTTCCAAATTAAATCTGAACCGTTGTTTTTGATCGGGTACGATCTAACGGTCAGATTTGAGTGGTTTCAGATTTAATTTAAACTGTTAATCGAATTATTTCAATCTAACGGTCATAATTATTTCTGATGACCAACATATACGTTTTTTGACTGAAAAGGCACCTTTTTAATTTAAAAATTGTGTTTGTTAAATCAAAAGGTGCGACTGTTATATCTGTTGCAACTATTGGGTCAAAAGGTGCAATTGTTATATCTGTTGTAATGCTTCATGAACAGATGCAATACTTCATGAACAGGTGCAACGAAAGTCTATAAAACTCCAGTTTCTGATGTTAGTTTCATATCTTGTTCTGGAATTTAATAAGATTGCTATATTAATATGTCTCTTACATGTTTATAACTCGTGTTTAAAATAGAGATTAATTCAAGGAACAATAATAGAAGCAATTAATATAGCATTAATGATACAAAGAGCTATATATGTATTAAGCTTTGTAATTAAATTTTAGGATCATTCCAGCAAAAAATTAAATTTTAGGATTGTCAATAGTCCTATTAATTAAGTCAAGAAACTCCTCTCAGGGGTTCAGAGTAAAAAAAAAATTCAACTGTTATTTTTTTTTACCTTTAAGTTAGTTTTTTATTTAATCCATCATTAGATTTGAAAAGTCTTCCTACGGTTAAGGAAACTAATTTATTGAGGCGGAAAATGTTTTCATGGTTGAACATATGATTATTATACATAATACGATAGAAATTATCTATTGTTGAATTCTTAATATACACGTAATCCTTTCAAACAAGTGAAACGACATGCCGTCGGTTCTTTTACAAATGGTTGATCTCATCTCCATTACCAACGGTTAGCAGGGAAAAATAAATAAATAAATAAAACGCAATAAGGCAAGAGAGAGTGAAGGTATAACAAAACAAAATAAGGCCTACAATGCATGATTCAACATAATATTAATTATTTTACCTAAAAAATCAAAACAAAAAAAAGATAGAAAATTTTTATTTGGCATCGGAGATTCGTCATGGAAGCCGGAGAAGCTCGCGCCACCGTGGGGATGGGAAGTTGGATCCGTGTCGACTTGGGACGTCGTTAAACAACTTCGTGAAGCTCTTGCACGCGGTCATGGTGGTGCGACGGGGTGGCGCTGTACCGGCAGATCTGGATTCACCCTTGTATATACGGCCAAGTTATAACAAATCTGGTTGTTCAACGTCGTGCTCTTTGGGGGGCCCATTCAAGTGAGGTTTTTCTCTACATTTGCCAAGAGTTGTTCTTTGGTAGACATTGAAGTTTGAAGTTTGGTAGACATTGATGATTTTTTTTGTTTTTGTTATTACAATTTATTGACGGTTCCTCTTTGTTTTCATTTGTTTGAAACTTTTGAATAATTTTAGAAATGGTAGGCCCACAGATCATCTCTTTGTAGTTCATGTGTCTGATTAATATTCCTACAACCTTCTATGGTCGTTTTTGGTAATTATGTTTTCTGGGTTGCATTGTTGTTATGGGCCTTTGACGCTATTCAGAAAAAATATATATATATATATATATATATATTACAGTTGATGTTGTCTCGTTGATGAGTTGCGAGCGTCGCGACTCTGGCTGTGAGAAGGGGTCGCCGGCAACTTGAAGTGGGTCGCATCACTTCCGAATATCGCGTCGATGGGTTAAATCACGACTCGTGGATGTTTGGGTCGCGCCACTGGATTGGATCCGTCGCTCCTTCTGCACTGCCGACTCCATGGCTTTGTCGCCGTCTCGCCACATGCCAGGGATTTTCACCGTCGTCGGTGAATAAATGCCGGCGATCATGGAGGTGCTTTCTCCATGAGTTGCCGGAGGATTTTGTTTGGCAAAAAAAAGGGGAAGATTTTTTTTTTTATTATTTTTTATTTTTTTGTGTCGAGTGTTATAAGGTGTGACCCATCTTATAATTATTGGGTGCACCTTTTTAATCTCAACCGTCCAAAATCTTTGAAAATTTATCGTATGGTCAAAAATTTTACCAAATTGATGGGGTAAGGTGGGGAGGTACGTAGAACTCTCAAAAATTAAAAACAAAAACAAAAATATAGAAATCAAACGACAACTGGGGAGGTACGTAGAACTCTCAAAAATTAAAAACAAAAACAAAAATATAGAAATCAAACGACAACTTTTATTAAATGAAAATAGCAAGTAAACGACATAAAAATTTGAAAACAACTTGAACATGAAACAAAAGACAACGACATTGAAATGACCACTCGTACAATACGACATAAACATCTATTCATAGGGGAGAAAAAAGGACCAACAATGCTAAAAACGACGGAAACATAATTGATCAACCCATTAGTACACGTGCGCGGAAATAAAGTAGTGTTGCTGTCTTAAACTGGGAAAAGATATTTAATATGGGAAAAGATATGATCACTTAAACTGTTGAGCTTAACTAAGAGCAACTAAAAAATATTGAAACGGCATAAAATTAAAACACGACAAGATCATGAAAAATGACAAAAGTCGTACAAACAACATAAAATTTTGGAAAGCAACGTTTTTTTCTTCTTTAAATTTGCATTTTGTTTTCATGAGGCATATATATATATATATATATATATATTTTAGATGGAGACTACAGGAAAGAAAGAAATTTATTTTCTGTTATTGTTCATGAGGCATATATTTTGCTGTCCTTTTGAGTTTGTTTGTTCTATCACCCTACTTAAAGTTGGAAATTGATTGATGAACAATAACAACTTTATGTTGGTATTGTCAAATAGGAGTGGATTATGATCTCCATGTATGATTTTCTTGTTTTGAATTTAGCAGAAATATAGTGGCGATATCATATGCACACAATATGATCAACTTGAACTAAAGGGAATTTTTTTTTTTTTTTTTTGAGGTTCTCTTTTATTGAAGATTTTAATGATAGGAACTATCTTTTCTTTTTCACTATTAATAAGAGCTGTTGTTTTACCCATTTAGATTAATTTTTTAATGGTCTAATATATGATAATAGACGTTAAAAAATTTAAAATATGAGATGCAAGTTTGTTATGATCTATAGATCAAGCTACTGAAAATTTAATCTAATAACTAAAATTACATTTCTCAAAAGATAGTGCTGAAAAAGAATAGTCAATAGATTTCTTTGTTTTTGTTTTTTTGTTTTTTTGTTTTTTTTTTGTTTTTTTTGTTTTTTGGTATTGTTGATAGCCATACATCAGGACACTTTTCTTGAAAGGGTTCCAATATATAAATATAGACACTTTTGACACTGATCCATGGTCGTTTTTAAAAGTCTTCAGGATACAGTAAAGTAACTTTTCTTGACACAGAAAACGTTTCGATACGTGCACGTGATTGATCTCCTTCTCATTTCCTCATTTTATATATAAACGTATAGCTCTGCGATTATATCTTACCGCTTCAAACTAGTAAAACGACATGTCGCCTACAGATAAGAAGGAGATTAAGAAGGAAATTCTGATTTCCAAGAAAGGATTTGAATTGCCAAAGTAAAATACAGAAATACGTTGATTTCTTCTAGTTCTGGGTCTACTTTGATAGTTGAAATTGAAAGAAACATATACATACATACATACATATATATGTGTGTGTGTGTGTATATACAGAACAGAGGCGTTATTTTTTATTTTCTCTAACCATTCGACTGCCTCATACCAGAGGTGAAAGCATATAGAATATGGGAAGAATATGCCATCGATGTTATCTGTTTTTCCATGGACTTGAAACCAAATACTACATATTGCAAACAACGACATTATTATTATTATTATTATTATTATTATTTTAAGTATGAAAAAAGATAAGGTATTGACAAAAACCAAAAAACGACAAAAAAAAAATTAAACGACATCAAATTTTGACACGACGAAAACTGAAAACGACAACTTCTGGAAATAAAAAAATAACTTGGAAACCACGTAAATGATGTAAACGACAATCACTTTAAGGATGAATATTGACAAATAACTTTAAAAATCCACAAGTCCATGAAAACTATAAAAAGAGCTAAAAACTGCATTGTCTGAAAATAGAAAACTACGGCAAAAAAAAATTTGAATGATGTGTACCTGAAAACGACAACAAGAATACTAAAAAAAACGACAACAGAATGAAGCAACAGAAACATTAAAAACGACAAAGACCTTAAAATCCAACCAGATAGAAACGACATATAAGTTTGGAAACAAGGAATACTGTAAAACACATTAATAACTATATGAAATTACAGAAACATGAATGGCAAAAGACAATTGAAACGAGAAAAATTCTATGAAACGATAAGAGTGGAAGAAATAATATAAACTGCATGAAAGTTAGAATGAAGTCATGACATCTTTAATATTAAAATTGATAATTTTAGTATTATAAAATAAAAAAATTATCGACTTTAATATTATAACATACCTAAATAACAAAAGATGTTAAATTTGTAATATTCTTACATATAATTCTTATTTTTCAATAATAAATACAATGATAAAAAGACAAACTAAAATATTCACAATTTCAAAGGAGAAAAAAAAATCTTTTTAAGTTTTCTGGAAACTCAAATACATGCATCTTGAACTGGGTCGGCAATTTTTTGTCTTTTTTGTTGAACTAGATTTTTGCTATATTTTTTAGGTATGTTTATGTTTTCTCAATCTTCTGTGAGTAGGAAATCGATTGAAGAATTTTGACTTCTAAACATGCTTATAACATCAATTTTGAATTGAAAATAATAAGCATATGAAAGAACAAGCGTAGAAACTCAGTGATTTTTATTTTCTTTTAATTTTCGTTGCATGATAACAACACATAACATACTCTTTATTTAATCCAAAATCTAATATTACACTCCACATGGAAACATGTCACTTATATAGGAAAGAGTATATGTATAAATATATATGTGTGACTTAATCGGCAATAAATCACCACCAATATTATTGTACTTAGACACTGCCCTTAATAGCTGCGCTATAACCATTATCATACTGTTTGCTCCAAAGCATAACCCCTCCATACTTTGGAGACCCCTTAATCGCCGGAAGCACCTGGGAAGTCAGAACATCTGCGGGAATAAAGCCGCCACTTGGAGCCGCAGCCTCCGCCGCAGGCAGCCCCAAGAACACCTGCTTGGCCTGGCTCGAAGTCCACTGATTCCACGCACTCAAAAGGTTGTTAGAATCGCCGGCATAATGGCACGGAGGGTTGTTGTAGAACTGAACCCAAACATAGTCAAACAGGCCGGTTTTGATCGCCCCGTCGAGATGCGCATCGGGGTAAGGACACTGCGGCGCAGCGGCCAAGTACACCTTCCTCTCCTGGCTGCGTCCGCTGAGCGACCGGGCCAGCTCGTCCCAGAACTGCCCCGAACCGGCCTCGATGTCGAAGTCTATGCCGTCGAGGACAGCATCCCCGAAGGGCCTAGAACTCGCCTGCCCGCCGAGGAAGTTGTTCCAGAGGTAGTCCGCGACCTGCTTGGCGTCGTCCGCGGAGGAGAGGGAGTAACTCCCCGCGGCGCCGCCGAGGGAGAGGAGGACCTTGATGCCGCGGCCTTGGCAGGCCTTGATGTCTGCACTAAGGCCTGCGCAGCCGCCGCCGGTGGGGGTGCAGTGCCCGGCCAGGTTCAGCACCGGGGTTTGGCCGTTGCCGAAGGTGACTAAGAATGCTATGTTGACAAATTGGTAGTTGCTTGTGGCGCAAGTATCGGCCAAAGTGCCTTCGTTGGTGTTTTGGCCCCAATATATGGCGATCCCGGCGGCTTCGGATGATTTGAATAGGGAAATGGCGAAGAGGAGGAGTACAAGGACGGAAGAGGCTTGTTTTGGGCTTGCCATTGTTGGTTGTTTAGTCTTGCTGTGAGTTTCTCTTGAGAAGATGATGTAGAGCTTTTGCATATGTATATTTATAGGCTAAGGGGTTCACGTGACGACAGAGCTAAAGGAAGAAAAGTATGAAAGGATCATAGATGCCGTGTGTAGCGGGCAATTGTAAGTTTTGGCCATGCCCAAAAAATTTAAAAAAAAAAAGAGCAAAATTTACCATAGTGGTGGGTGAGTTGTTTTTAATATTTTCAGTTGTGAAGTAAAAGGACCGTTTTCATTATGCTTGGTGAATTTTAAAATTTCCTACTTTACCATCTAAATATTGAAATATTCTCACTTAACCCCTTTTGATAGATTTTTGTTAAAACAGGTAAAAAGAGGAACTAAGGACGGTAATGTAATATTTTTCTATTTATTTTTAACACAAATCTTAAATAAGAGATTTAATAAGACTCTCTCATTTTTTTTCCACATGTTTTTAATTAGAATCCCAATTAAAGAAGTAAAGTGGGACTAATTCTATGTTTAGATGGTAAAATATGAGGTTTTAACTATCATTATTTTCATAAGACATAAATACAAACAATCTTAAAAGCTTAAAGCTTTTTTAAAAATTACTCTACATTTCATATTTTTTTATTTATTTTTTTTAAATATACGAGTAGTCGCATTTTAGTTCAATCATCAAAATTATCAACTAAAATTGATAGCTTCATTTTCAACAGTTAAGATCGTTTATGTCTGATGAATTTTGAATTGCATAGTTATCACCAACAAATTAACCATGCAATGTACACTTATGCAAATAACACCCCGTCAATCACGCTAGAAGCAGGAAGACTAATTGGAACAAAATGGAAAATTATCTAACTTGTGTTCTTTGTATTTAATACACTTATACAAGTCTTTTGATTCGGGAAATATGTTTACACTATCTTTCTGTTCTTTGACCGAGTCTGCTTTCATGTTTTAATCAGTAAATGACATTCTGAGGAGAGAAAAAAAATATACAGTCTGCGTAAGAGAATTGAATGGTTTGTTTATTTGGGATATAAACATTAATATATGTATATATAGATATCAAACCAAATTGGAAAGCGACTTAATTAGACCAATCGGTGTCAACAAGTAAAGCCATACAAGTCTGCAAATACAAAGAAGATGATTAAACCAGTCATGGCGTAGAAATAGTGAGACAATCTAGATAATTAATACGTGGAGATTAGACAATGAGTTAACTTGTCATGGTCAATTGGAAGTTTGTGAAAAAGAGCTTCAATGGCGTATGATCTTCAAATTACTGTCAAAAAATTCAAACCCATGTAACTGAATGCGCCAATTTTTTTCCTGGCTGCCTTGGCTTATAATGTATATTTTTAAGATGACTAACGGTGTGTCTAGATGTCCATTGTATTTGGTATTGTACTTGGATGAAATAGATGGATTCCAATATGCCTCTAGATGTCATATTTTAACATGACGAATAGTGTTTGTATTAGAGTTTGTTCAAGAATATGTATTCAAACACAAAAAAGTAATAACCACTTGAATGTTACATTATATTAGAAAAATATTCCAATTGACTGACTGATCCAAACGCCCTATAAGTCCTTGTTATTTAGAGTAAAGGTTTGGATCAGAAAACTTCAATCGAAATCAAATACAATTTCAAATTTTCACTTTTTCCGAAATTTGCAACAATTCATTTTTTTCTTTTTCAAATACCAATTCGGTTTAGAAACCCAATTTTAATTGAAATTTTTCAGTTCGAACCCAAACATATGCCGAGGACTTTTTTGTACGTGTCTAGGGAAAACATCTGAAACTGTTGAAACAATTTTTTGAACTTTCAATTGTTGTATAACTCTGTTTGATGAGAAAAGAACTCTATGGTCTCAAAATTGTTCTCAAAATTGTTTTGGAGGACGATGAATGTGAAGCTTTACACTGCTTCATCCACAGGATAAACGTCTAAATTCCTAACTACTCCTCAGATTTACAAAATAAATAAATAACAAAAAAAAAAAAAAAAAAAAAAAAAAACAACAACAACAACAACAACAACAACAATAACTCGTTCACAATTGAGCAATACTTCTTCGTGTTCCCAATTGAGCAACATGCTGCAAATGATGATAGATATTTGATAACAAGGCATATTACCAATAATCTCCACAAGAGCAAATACCGTTTGCGAAATGATGGAAACGATGAGTATCTCTAACAACAATCTCACGCTCAGCTATTTGAGATATCAACTTCACGGCGGTATGACAATCCCCACAAACACGAAGATTCTTCGTAATTCTTATTGGCGTACAGGGTTTAGAATTCAGAAGTGCAAAGACAATTGCCAACTTCTCGCTGTGGACTGCTAAATGGCATTCCTTGTCCTCCTCCTCCACATCATGAAGTGCAGAATCGGTCTCAGGAACGTAACCCAATTCTTTCATTTTCCCAACCAACACATCCAACTCTTCATATATCTTCTTGGACTGAGGATGTGATCTGTCACCGGCAAGAAAAGTGTGTACCTTATCATTGAGCTCAACATTGCTGATCCCAGGAGTTTTCTTGATCCCACGGTTTTTTATCATTGATCTTATGGTCATCACATCTTGCCATCTTTCAGCCTTCGCATAAATATTGGATAGCAAAACATAATAACCCGCTTGCTCCGGAACCAATTGAAAGAGTTTATCAGCTGCTATGAGTCCAACATCCATGTTGGAGTACACTCTGCAAGCACTCAGCAGAGCCCCCCAGACTCTTTCGTTGGGCTCTAATGGCATCTCTTTAACAAAGCTATAGGCCTCGTCTACTCTTCCAGCACGTCCCAGAAGATCAACCATGCACGAAAAGTGTTCTATCCTCGGAACTATCTTATATTCCTTAATCATCAATTTAAAGTAGTGTTTTCCCTCCTCTAATAATCCTGCATGGCTGCAAGCCGAGATGACTGATACAAAGGCAACAGAATCTGGACTCAGACCTGAGTCCTGCATTTTTTCAAAGAGTTCAACAGCATCGTGACCTTGTCCACTCCTACCATATGCAGAAATCAGCGACGTCCACGATACAACATCCCGAAACTCCATGCTATCAAACACTTTCTTCGCATCCTGTAAGCATCCACATTTTGCATACATATCCATCAATGCATTCTCCAATAGCAAATTTGGCAGGAGTTTCTTCCTCTCAACATATTGATGAAGTCGCCTTCCTAGTAACAGAGCTGAAAGATCCCCACAAGCTGGAAGAATACTAGCAATTGTGACTGCATCAGGTTCTATCTCACAAGCCTCCATGTGAAGCAATTGATCAACTGCTTCACTAGGCATTGAATTATTTACATAAACAGCAATCATTACATTCCACGATAACAAACTCTTGTTAAACATGTTTTCAAACATCTCCTTTATATACATGACGTTTTTAGATGATGTGTTAGTTACGGCTGGCAATAGGCTAGCCATTGTACCAGCATCAGGCTTCAGCCTCAGTGACTCCATTTCTCTACACACTTCCAACGCGTCGTCAAACCGGGCATTCTGAGCATACCCCGCAACCATCGAATTCCAAGAAACCACATCTCTTCTCGGCATCTCATCAAGAACCCGCCGTGCCTCCACCAAACAATCGCATTTCCCATACATAGCAACCAGTCCATTCCCAACAAACAAATTCAAACCAAGCCCAACTTGCACAACAGCACCGTGAACTTGCAATCCGACCCTTAAATCATGGGATGCAGAACACGCCTTTAAAACACAAGGATATGTATAATTATCAGGCAGAAATCCATGACCAAACATCATTTTGAAAACAAGAAAAGCCTCTTGATATAAACGATTATTCATATAGCTTCTGATCATGACATTAAAGAAGATAACGTTTCTCTCGGGACTTTCATCGAATATGTGGCGGGTCATCCCGGTTTGCCCACAAGCTGCATAAGCTCTCATGAGTTTAATACCAAGTGATGGGTTAAAGTGAAGATGCTGATCAACAACAATTTTGGAGTGGAGTTTCTGGAGTGTTTTGATATCTGGGTATTCGTCCAATACTTTACCAAACAATTCTTTTGCAAGAACTGGGTTCTGAGGGACAATTTCGGGTCTTCGAAGTGACGAAAACAGAGCTTCTAATTTGTCCCGAGCCTTGAAATGGCGAGAATGACAAACAACGGCTCTCATCAATTGGCTTGATTTGAGAGATTCGATCACATAGTTCAGCTATCGACGGTTCTCAACAAATGATGGCGCTTGTTCTTATGCACGTACTCACTCACTTGTTTGTACTTTCGTAGTGACATGTTACTGACCAAAATATGATGACCCGCTACGCACGGAATTTCTTAGATATAGAGAGAGAGAATAAAAAAAAAAATTTAAGAGAATGTTGTTCTGGGATGTATTAAAAAAAAAAAAAACAGTTGTAGTAAATGGTTTTTTTCTTAAGTTTTTTTTCTTTAATAAATGTCTAAAATTTTGTTTTAGAAAAATTTTTATTAATAAGTCAATCAATATTTTAATGACTAAACAACAACAAAAAATATTAAGACATTTTAAAAAAATAAATGTTCAAAAATTATCTATTTTATCTAATTTAGCGGGGTTGGAAACTAGCTCTAAACTAAAAAGATATGCACATATAAAAACATATAGTAAAATTACAAAAGAATTCAATTTGAATCATCTTAAGAGTACTTTTGATAAATTATACGAGTACTTTTTTTTTTTTTTGCTGGAAAATAATACGAATACTTTATTATATCCTTCTAGGACAGTACATATTTCTTCAAATATTAAAAATAACGGAACAAACATGCAACCATAGTTTTGAGTTGAAATACATAGGTTGACGTTGTCTAATTTTTGAAAAATTAGATTAAAAAATATATATTGTTAACTTTTTAAAAAAACATAAAAAAAATTTAAAATATAATTTAAAATGGTTTATCAAGCACCCTAAAGTATTTACGGTTCAGAATCACCTCAAAATATTACATTAATGTATGTATTTTCTCATACCTACTGCAGAACTTTCATTAAAAAAATGTTGAATTCACCAACTGACAACACAATAGTTTCATACTATTTATGCATGGGGGAAAAAGAATTATGTCCTAAATATTGATTTCGATGTGATAGAAAAATTGTTAAATATAAAACTATTGGCCACTCCTAACAGCTTAAGCTTTGGAGAATTGGTAAACTAACATGTATCAGAGAAGAGGTCCTGAGTTCAAACCCTGGAATTGCACTATTTAACCCTATTTATTATCATTGCGTGTTGGCTTATATATTTCGTGTTTTATAATTTGTGTTGACTTTCAAATTAATATTTGTCCGCACGTTTGCCATTGTCTAGCCTGCACGTGAGGGATGTTGAAATATAAACTATTGTTGGCCACCTCCTAACAGCTTAACAGCTTAAGCTTTTGGAGAATTGGTAAACTAACAAAAATGTACAATGCTAGCCAGTTATTGAGCATTTTATTTCTTTCCCCTGCAATTTTCTCCTAGGAAAATGTTCTTCACTCCAACTTTCTGGTCGTCTTGAAACAGTGCCTTCGAAACCGAGGCACATGACTGACTACTGTAGTCGTTATTATGTTGGTAATCTTCATCATCCTCTTCGTAGCTGCATCTTGAGTTTGAACGTTTCCTTTCTGTCATCGGGGTTTCGCACACTGTGTCATTGATTTCCTCTGCATGGCTCTTTCTTTTCGGCATCTTCTGACGACGATCTGACTTTGGTTTCATTGCCTTTTGCTGCTTTGGAGCCCAAACTCTCTGTAAATCAGGTACCCAACTAGTGAAGGAGCCAAATCTCCGAGACCTCTCTCTCCTCTCTTGAGCTTCGATTAACTTGCGAGCATGCTCATCTTGAGTCATTCCCTGTGTGCTTCCATCATCATTTTCAAGCTCCTGAAAGGACTCATTGTCTGCTGATATCGGTTCGCTAATTCTACTGTTCTCGCCCATTTCATCTTTCTCTGGTTTTTCTCTCAGAGATCGATTGCTATCCTCACTATTGAGTGAATGAATGGGGAGTTCATCCTCATCAGCAAATAGCAGCAAATCCATTTTCATATAGATTTTATGGACTACACCTTCAAGTGTGTCACTGTACCTGGAAATTCAAGCATACAAACATTCGCCAATCAGTTTTTTCATTCCTTTTTAGACAATGGGGAAATACTCGCACATGTGACTTTCAAAATAATTTATGACTGCAAAGGATAAGTTGACTTCGTTGTCTGTTTCACAGTAGCTACAATGTTCACAACTTAATATTTTCATTATCTTTTATACACTATGATAACATTGTTACAAGGAAGAGATTACAAAGAAAAAAGGACCAAACATAAAACTGTTATGTTTGGGGTGTAAGTTTAAACTTACACCCATCAACTCAATTTTTGTCTTTTTTTGAAAAAGTTTTTGTCTTTTCTGAAAAAGTCAACAAAAGTTACTATTTAAACTTATAAATCTTAACTCAAACTCAAACACCAAACATGTACGATTCAGGGTTGAGGTAAGATGACCCCTTTTTTTTTAACAAAGAAAAAATATTGTTATGTAAGAGATTATGGAAGAAACGTTATACCTGGCTTTTATGATCTTCCCGACATAATCATCTAGGCTCCAATCACCAAAAAAGCCTCCCTCAAGATGGCACTGAATGGTTTCCAAAAGCAAGCAAATTTGTTTCACAAACTTCTGTTTCATGGACTCTCCAATTTGCTCTCCAACCTCTGATTGCAATATTTCCATCCGAAACAAGATCTGCAATTCATATCTTGTGCATATTAAGGAAAGGTGTAAAATCAGATGACCCAAATCTGTTCACATAATTAAAACACCGAGCAATTTCAATTAGTAAAACAAACAACTAGTGTATTGTGTATACTGCATAGAAACAAAGATAGCTAAACTAAGTCGGAGCCTTAGCATGTGAAAAATAAGGGAAAATAGGAAGGATACTCTCTAACTATCTTTTCTGATGCAGATCCTTTGGACGCCTGATCGGATGGATTGTTACTTCTACTCTTTGCAATCAGATCCTTCGGGTCCCTTAGCAGAAGCTTAAGTAATTCAGCCCCAAGAAGACCACCAGTTGTATCTTGAGATTCCGTGAATGGTATTTCACTTGCAGAAGTCGCTTCTGCCTCACATTTTTTATTCAACCAAAATACAGATGAAGTCACAAGCCGCTGAGCCAAAGCTCCCAAGTCTACTTCTACGGATTCAAGTCCTTGTTGGATCTTGTTCGATAAATTACCGAGGAAAGTTTCAGAAGTTTCTGACAGAAAGTCAGCAGCAACTTTTTCCTGACTTCTGGAATCCCCGGTTAAGCAATTTTCCCCAGCTGAAGCAGATGAAATGGGTTGTTCACTTTCTTGGCGCAGATTTGTCAATCTATCGTCTATATGTTTTTTGATCTCCTGGGCTGGCTTGGATTTTTCCTCTAATACCATGCCACAAAAGCTAGATTTCTTAATCTGCTTCATCCAGCATTTCAGAAATCTCAACTTTTTTGACTTGTTGCATCCCCTAGCAAAATAGATATTTTCCAATTCCAGCTCAGATTGTTCAAATGCTGCTGCACAGAAGCTATTCCATGTATGGTCCTGGACTAGTTTCAAATTTCTTTTTCTTCTGGAATTTTTGTCATCCCCGTCTGAATTTTTAATGGGTTGCAAAGGCTCATCTTTCATCTTGGTACTAAAGTTTGCTACATCTACTCCATTCAACTTGCGCACTGTCTTGGATGGATGGATCTCATCACTTGTAATAAATAGCAAAGCTGAAGAAACTGTAAAAGGCTTTAGGATTCCCCAAAGGGAAGTTCGGCTTTCATTTGAAAGAGACACCAATGCCCAACAACCTTCCCTGTAGAGGAAACTCGAGAGAATCTGCCAAATGGGTTCAGATTTCCTGGGTACGAAGTCACCCCATTCTCTTGCTATCATTTCTAGAACCTTGTCCGCAAAAAATTCATCAGAACCTTCTTTTCTATCTTTCCTAGGTTTTTTAGAAACTTCACGAACAAGAACAGGATCAGATAGATGCCCTTTGAGTTTCTTAAACTCATTGCTCCCGTGCATAGACTTAACCTGGAGTTTACTCACTCCATCACCAAAACTTCCCCACAACTTTTTTTTCAGTTCATTAGCTCCTTTACGTGTATTCACAATCTCTGGGATGCACAAAACATCGTTTTCGGATCTATTAACAGGCAAAAGTTTCGAATCGAGCAGTTCAAGATCGCAACACTTGCACTCCAAAGGCTTCTGAGCAACATCCAGTATCTCAAGACTCAACTGCACATGATGCTTCTTAAAAGAGTCATTACAATCAAAACTGCTCGGCGAAATCCCAATCTTCGGATAAATCAAACCAAAAGGAACAAGAGCTGAACCAAGAACTATGGAATCACTGGAGCAAAAACCCCATCCTAAATTCCTAATCCCACTCTCAAAAAACCCAGATCTCAGTTCCGATTCATCAATCCCAACTTTCGCACAATCACCGTCCATTCGAACATCGACCCAACTAAATTGAATATCCCTACGGACAAACGCCTCATTAACATTTGCAAAGAACCCACAAAATCTCTCACAGAAACTACTCACATTTCCTAAGCATTCATCATCAATTCCCACATCCAAAAACTTAGACAACGAATCGAAAGAAGCCCGAATCGGCGAAAAGAGAACAACCAAATTAGACCTAACCACGACAGGATCACAATTCAAGAGCGTACCCGTCAGAGGGTCCCGGATCACGGGGTCCCACGCGTAGTCGTGCACCAGCTGTCGCATCAAAGCCGCGAGGCACGAAGCCCTAGGGGAAGAATCCGGCCATTCTTCGCTGCAAGAAGAGGGGAGAGAAGAACCTAGGGTTTGGGAGAGGGAGTCGAAAATGGCGGCGGGGCGGTCGAAGGAGAGAGAGGGAGTGGAATTGGGGAGGAAAGAGCCGAGCCTAGAGGAGGAGAGGAGAGGAGAGAGAGAGGAGAAGAAGAATTTGAAGGCGAAGAGAGAGGAAGAGAGGGGAGAGAACGAGAGAAGGATTTTGGCGGAAGAGAGGAGGGAGGTGAGGAATTTTGCTGGGTTTTGGAAACGAAGTAATGGGTTCAGATCTATGAGCAGAACAACTCTCTGGGTTTGGCTGTAGTCTGTGATTGGATCGTTTTCCATTTTAGAGAGAGAAAGAGGAGAGAGAAACAAGAGAGAGAAAGAGGAAGAGAGAGATGGTGTTTGAACTGTGAAGGCGAAACGGAAGCAGAAGAGGAGGGAGAGAGAGGTTGAAGAAGATGGAAACGACGGCGTTCTGGAGGCGGAGAACTGGAGATAAAGAGCGGGAAACTAAAAGAGAGAGAAGGAGAGGATGACATTGAAACGACGACGTTTTAGAGCCATGTAGAATTGGCGCCAACACAAAAACTTGACCCGGATTAAAATTCATAATTAGTTAAATTAATATGGGGGATAATTTGTAATTTATCGTAAGCCTTTTTTTTTTTTTTTAAAGTTTCAGTAGTTTTTCTTTTTCTTTTTCCTTTTTTTTTTTGAATTAAGATAGAGATATTCAAATTTTTCATCTTTTGTAAGAGTCAAGTGTAAAATTACTGTTAAATTATATCTGTAATCATTTCATAGTACTATTAATAAATTAGAATTTCAAATGCAATTTTTCCAATTGAGAATTTTAATGACATGTTTGGATCATAGATTAAATATGAGTATTTATATTCAAATATAAATTTTAAATTGTTTATTTAAATAAAATGTGTGTTTGGTTAGTTTTGATTATAGGTGATATTTGAATATTACAAAAATAAATAAATAAGTGTACTACAAATTTTTTAAAAGTGAAAATTTAAATTTAAATTTGAGTTGGATTATGATAAAATAATTAAACATTTAAATGGATTTACTCTAATAATTAACTGACTAAGTGGCCGTTTGGCTCACCAGTTTAAACTCAAAATTTTGAGTTCAAACTCAACTCAAAGCGTTTGGAGATGGAGTTCAACTCCAACGTACCTTTGAACCGTTACACAGTAAATCAAATTTGGTTTACTGTGCAACAAATCCAAGGCAAACTGCAGGCCGTTTCCCTGTTGGCCATCTGATGTTCAACCACCGCTTGACTTCTCCCTCCCTCCTCACCCATCGCAGCGCCTTCCCTCTCCCTCCTCAGGGCCTCGCCGAGATTGCGACACCCACAGACGAACGGAGCTCGGAAATCATGCAAGCTCCGGCGTCCTCAGCGAGCTTGGCTTGGTCGATAGCGGTGACCCCGAGAATGGCGCCGCCGCACAGCATTTGGTCCAAACAGGGATGAGGCCGACGACGATGAGGATCCGAATGAAAAGTCCGACATTCGCTCTCTCTCTCTATCTCCTCTGTTTGTTTGTTTCTCTCTCTAAAAATCCCACTCCCTCTCCTCTGTTTGTTTGTTTCTTTCCTCCGAGCTCCGGAGTCGTCCACGCGACACCCCGTGATCGATGACGAGTTGACGAAGAAGTAGTGGCCGTGGCTATGATTGTGGCCGTGGCTGTGTCCGCCGCCGAGCGCCGAACTCGCCCGCTGCTCCGATGACGACGTCGACGGTCGTGGCTATGAGCGAGCTCGGAGCCGAGCCGTAGCGAGTGAGGCCCGATGGCTACGGCGGCGGCGCATCGATCGGCTTCTGAGATGGTGAAGAGGAGGTCGAGAGAGAGAGAGAGAGAGAAACAAGAGAGAGAGAGGTAAATGAAGAGAGAAACAAAGTTGGTCAATGAAAGAGAGCGAAGAGAGAGAGAAAGAGAGTTTTTTATTTTATTATTATTTTTATCATTTATCATATGTTATAATTGTATTATTGATGTGTGTTTTTAATTTAGTTTATTTTAATTTTTTTATTTTTCTGATCAGATACCTACAAGAAATGTTAAATTTGATTTAAAAATTTTAACTCAATTTTTTTTCATTTTGCGACATCCTTTGTTGTCTCAAGTTGATTGGCTTTATTAATTCAGTGCATTGTCATTTTTTTCAATTTGTGCGTAACAAGAATATTATTGATGATTTTGACATTACGAACAATGTACTTGTTGCTGGGGTATAATATTACAAAAAAATAGTAATACGACATATTTCGCATTCTCAAATTTTCAAGTTGATCCTTATTATTTTGGCATACAGTCATCTTATCCTAATTTTATTTACTAAAACATACGATATCATCTTTAAAAAAATCCAAAAAATTGATTCCCATCACTTTTCTTAACAGCCAAACAAGACCATTGTTTTTTTAAATTTCCACTCAACTTAAACTTTTCCACCAAACACTCAACTCAACTTAAACTTTTCAACTTAAACTTTTACCAAACACTACCATTTAAACTAAACTTATCTCAACTCAAACTGAACTTAAAAATCTTAACTCTAACGTGTGCACCAAACAGCCTAAATGTCTATTATATCTTACAACAACAATAATAAATAAGATAAAACACCTTATTAACATAAATTTTGAGACCATTATACCAACATGACACAAAAAATTATAATTGGATCAATATAACACAAAATTTAACTAAAATTAACTAAAATTTATGTTATGTTAATTAAGGTTGGAGAATTTGTGTCACGATGATTAAGAGATGCAAAAAATAAAAGTGATTATTTGAATTTTTTTTTTGTTTGTTCAGTTTCTGTCATGGTTATTGAATCCTCTCTATTATGATTGCATTAATCTACACAAACTTCATAAGAGTCGCACATTGACTACATAAAATCATCCCGTCCAAACTACTCAATACAAAGCAATAATAGATTTTTTATACCCTCATTGTCATAAAAATATTTAAAAAAATTAAAAAAAAACTAACAATATTTATAAATCATATAAGTCAATATTTTTTATTAATAAGTTTTATATCTATTGTAAAAATGAGTAATTTTGTAAAATCTATTAGATGTCCAAGCAGAATTACAAATTAGTTATTTTCAACAAATTAAGTAATGATTTTCAGATTGTTTTCGGTGCAAAAGTCAAGTAGCTATTTAATTATTTCATTGTAGAAAGAAAATTGCATGAAGAAAATTTCTATTTTAGAACTGTTTTTTCCTATTGAAAATTGATTTTTTTACCTCTAAATTAAAACTTCCATAATTGGATATATAAATTTCTATTAAAAGTTTACATTTTACAACGTACAATGTTATTCCTAATTATACACAATATGACTAAATCAATTTTTTAAAATTATGATCTATAAATGTTTGTATTAAAATTTTATAACACACAATAGTTTCATCATTAATAAATTAGTAAAAATTTTATCTAATAATTAAAACAATAATTATTACTCAAAATTCTTATTTATCAATAGTTAAAAAAAAAAAAAAAAAAGTAGAGATCATTACATTAACATGACACAAAAAGTTAATACTAGACTAATATGATACAAAGTTAAACTAAAGTTAAGCCCTATTTGAGAGAACATCTTAAAATTGTATTTTAGAGGTTGAGTTGTAAATGTGTGTTTTAGGGGGAAAAACTTTTGGAAAAAATTATATGATATAGAAAACAATGTAAGAAATTGAAATGTGCTCGAAAACAAATATATATATATATATATATATACAAAATATATCTTATCTTATTTTTTTCGTCGTTATTAACATTTTGACATAAGAATCATCTAATTTTGATTTAAAATGAGAAAATTATATATTTTTAAAGTTTGAATTTTTTGAAAATAGAAGAGAAAGAATGTTTGATATAAAATTGAAACTTTTAGCATGCGTTTGGTGCTAAGGTTTAGTTTGTAGAATTGAGTTTAGATTGATTGTATATCTATCGAGCTGTTTGAATTGTTTGAGTTAAAAAGTGTAAAAACTTAAAATGTATTAAAAATATATATTAATATGGAGATTATTTTGTTCATATCGAAATTCTATACAATTTATAAAAAAATCATCTCATTTATACTTGAACAATGAAACTGAGGGAAAAAGACAAAATTTGGATTGTAATTATATGGTTTGGATTGTTCGTCCAAAGACATTTCAAACAACAAAATATCATTCGAGGTTGTTGTTCTAAATGGGACTAATTAAAATGTGTGTCATGTTAGTTAAAAATTGAGAATTTAGTTTATGTTGATGATTATTTAAGTAATTTTCTCCAAAAAAAAAAAAGCAAAAAAGAAACTTTTCTTAGGGAAAGTCTATGGTATAACCTCATTTATATACTCTATCGGTAAAGTTCATATTTAAACCGTTAAGATGTGATTGAACGATTGAAATGTTATTTATATATAATAATTATAATGCACCTTATCTAGTATTAATATAAAGTAATAAATTAAGAAAAAAAAGAAATTTTAAAAAACCAACCTTTAGCCAGTGGTAGGCGTTGCCCTCCCCAACACCGGCGATGAGCCCACCTTAGCAACGCCGGTGACGAACCCCTTCCCCAACCAAATCGCCCCCCCCCCCCCACCCTCGAAGCCGACGAAGAAGACGACTCCCTCCCCTAACCAGATCTGTGCCGTGCCCCTTTCCCCCTTCGCCCCCCCCCCCCCCAACCCAAACAAATATGCAAGATCCCCCTCGTTTAAGCCAGATGTGCGCCCCTCCCCCCACGACGACCATCCCAAAAATCGATAAGCCCCTCATCCCGACTTCATCAACTATAAACGATGTTAGTTTTTTTATAATTATTTTTTAATTTATTTTCTATATTAATATGAAATAAAATTCTTATAATTATTATATAAAAATAATATTTTAATTATTTAATTATATCTTAATAATTTAAAAATAAATTTTATCAGTATGCTATATAAATGACTCTGTCTGTCTCTCATTCTCTTAAGCGGAATTTTTTCTTTGGATTGGGCGTGGTTGGTCCCACCACCAACTTCCCAATCTATTACGCGCGACACAGCATTCCCAAATTCAGATTGAAGAAGAAGAAGAAGAAGATAATACTGTAGCTTTCATTGCAAACTTCATTCCACTTAATATATATATATATATATATATATATCAATTCCCACTCTTAATCCGATTCGAAAAAAAACCTGTTGCACCAGTTCATAGAAATCATTCATTCCAATCACACAATTCCGTATCGAAAAAACCATGTCCTCCTATGTCTTCTCTTTCACATCCCCTTCTTCAATTCCTTCAGAATTTCCCAAATTTCAGTCTTTTCGGCCTTCCATTTCGCGAAATTTCCCTCCTTTCCGCAAACCTTCAGGTCGCTCACCGAGGAAGCTCCGTTTCCACAGTTGCTCCTCGAAGCTGTCGGAGGCGGAGGAGCTGTCGTCGCCGGAGGACGAGTGGCTGAAGAAGCTTCCCGACAAGAAGAAGCCACTTTACTCGCACAGCCTCCCTTGCATTGAGGCGTGGCTGAGGAGTCTTGGGTTTTACCAGAGCAAAGAGGATAGAGCAGTTTGGTTGGTCGAGAAGCCCGATTGGCACGCCCAGCTCTCCCTTGATGTCACCGATTTGTACATAAGGTCGGGGGGTTTTTTTTTTCCCCTTCTTTCTGCATTTTGATTCTGGGTTTTTGCAATTTTTGTGTTATTGGGATTTTCTGATTGTTGATTGCTTGGTTCTTAGTCCATAAGGATTCAAAGGTCGTCACTTCAGAAGTTGAACTTTGTTTGTGTGCTAAATTGAGTTTGATTTCTTTTTCTTTAGCTTTTATTTATGTTAAGATAGGAAGCAACTCCTTATCCGATTGACCTTGTCGGCTAATAAAATAAAATGGGAAGTTTGTGCTTGTGTGCATTTTTCAATCAGGTTAGATGACAATAGTTGAATGGTAATAGTTTCGTCCACATGTTTAAGTGATACTCTTTTGGGAAATGGGATAGTACGGATCATGACTTGACCTCTGCTTCTCGCGTCTAAATGAGGGAGAGAATGAGAAAGGGCGAGACTTAAAAGTTTCCCCCAATTAGAATTTTGCTCAAATGTGCCACGTAAGTGGTGTTTTATGTGGATATTCCAGCCATTTCTACCCTTTTCAAGTCCTTGACATCTCCGTTGAAAATGGGTTTTCAGATACTGAAATTGTGCTTCTGACACAGGTATCTAAAGAGTGGCCCTGGAAATCTCGAGAAGGACGTGGAGAGGAGATTTAGTTATGCACTAAGCAGAGAAGATATTGAGAATGCCGTGCTCGGAGGACCTTAGGAACAAAGACATGTTTTCACTGCTATAAGATCGGAGTTCAAGATTTTCTAACATCCTTTTCCGTGGAATTAGTTGCATAGTATGAATACACTGCTTTCTGCTATTTTTAGAATGCCCACTTATTTTTTCTCAAAAAGATTCTCATCTCTGGTACTATAGTCTCATTGTTTTTCATCAGTTTCGGTTTCGCATGAACGCTTCCGCATACAAAACAGGGAGCTATTGTGATATATTTGTGAACACAGTTACACACTAAAGTTTATACACTACGTAAATATTTCCTTTTGATACGAAGAAACATCATGTTTCCAACACAGCCAAAGACATCAAGTGACTGGGAATATGAGATTTTAATCCAGTCTCGCTCTTCACCAGTCTCTGACATTCGTTTTTTATTGCAAGTCTTCATGTGATCACACTTCTCCTTGGTATCCAAGTGAGGGGCGAGGCTGTGAAGATTTTAGTACTGTTGTTAATTTGAATCAGCAGACTGCGAATGAGACCAGTATTCCTTGACCAGCTTCCCGAAAAGTGAATCATCTCTTTTCATTAACGCCATCGGTTCGTCATACTCGACTACTTGTCCTGAAATAAAGTCAGAACATTGGCTTAAGAGCTGTTGGGCAAGTCTTAAACTCAAATATGAAGAACAAAGAATCGAAAGACAAAAAATTTTAAGTTGGTTTTGCAATTAAATTAACTTACCGTTGCTCATGGCAAGAACCATCGTGCAATCCATCACAGTGGGTATTCTGTGAGCGACTGTGATCACAGTACAATCTGCAAATTCGGTTCTAATAGTTTTCTGTAGAATCATGTCGGTTGCATTGTCGATGGATGCAGTTGCTTCATCTAGCACCAATATCCGACTTCTCCTCAGAAGAGCTCTTCCCAAACAGAACAATTGTCTCTGTCCCATACTCCAATTTGATCCGTCATCTACAACTGAAAAACAAAGCGTGGGTTATTATTGGGGATCGCAAGCAAATATGGATAGCGAATTCTTGAAATTGTCAAAACGTTACCTAATGAGTCTAATCCTTCTTCTTTCTCCTGAACAGCTTCTCTAAGCTGACACTTTCCAAGGACCTTAAAAAGTCATAACAAGAATTCATTAGCATCGAATTAGCCAAGAACAATACAACCGTCAAAAGCCTTTATTTCAACTAGAATTTTAAGAACAGTCACCTCCCATATTTCTTGGTCAGAATGTTGTGATAAGGGGTCCAAATTGTATCTAACAGTCCCATTGAAAAGAGTAGGATCTTGAGGTATTATTCCGAAACGTGATCTCAGATCATGAAGTCCAATTGTCGAGATGTCAATGCCATCTACTATAATCTTCCCTCCGGTTGGCTCCACCAGACGAAACAAAGCTCCGATTAAAGTAGTCTTCCCGCTGCCAGTCCGACCGACTATACCAATCTTGTGCCCTCCTGCAAATGTGCAACTGATCCCATGAAGAACGAGCGGTGCATTCGCCCTATATCTGATCTGTTTTTCACATCAATAGTCTCAGTACAATGCCAATTCTTTTTTTCTTTTTCGCAGCGCTGGAGACATATTTTTATGCTAAATCGATGAATACTTTACCTGCAAATCTCGTATCTCTACTTTACCCACGTTGGGCCAACTAGCCGGGGGACGATTTTCTTCGATCACTTCAGGGGCTTCACTAGGTACGTACATGTACTGGTTAAGTCTTTCTACTGAAATGATGTAATTTGCCGCAGTGCATTGGTTTTGAATAGAAAATACAAGGGACATGTTCAACGAAAGGCCATAAGAAAGTGCCATGCCAATAAATCCTGCAGTAACACAAGTAATTTTCACATACATCAGATCATTTTTCTCCAAATACTATGCAAACTTATTTCTACGTAAATGAATGTACTAATTATCGGGCCACATGGAGATTGGCCCTCGAGTGCAAAGGCAGAAGGGAGCTTGAATGTAAGAAGATCGTTAAAGGTTGCCAAAAAATAGTGAGTACTGACCTGAGCTAAACGTATCAGGAGGAAGGAGGACCATGCAGAATGCTGCAGAAGCAAGAACCGTTGCGCTGAGTGTTTCTAACCGTTGGATTAGCCATTCATTTGCTGCAAAATTGTGAAAAAATGGACTGGCATTTATGTCGATGAGTTCTAGATTCTTCGTGAAGAACCTTTCTTCCTCCTCAAAGGCTCTAATTGTTACCACTCCCGCCACAGACTCGGCAAGATGGTTTGCTACCAACGACTTTGTTGTACCGTTGATCCGCATGAGCTCTTTAGCTGTTTTGAAGTAGTATCCCTGTTGATTAGAAGCAGTGAAATCCATCAATCTTGCTTGTACATATCCCAAAACAAAAAAAAACAAAAAAAAAGTAAAGAGTATAGTAGTAAGGTAATCATGAGAGTTCTATTTATGGCAATACCTGTAATCGAAATGCCAGATAAACTACTGGTAACGAGACAAACAAGACTTGCCAGGTGATAACAGCTAGCACTCCGAGATTTGCCAAAGCATTTAGAGAAGCCCCAACAGCAAACATCAAGGCAAACGGGATATCAAGATCAACTATACTGAGATCAACTGAAACCTATAGGCGCAAAGAAACACAGAAGAGTTAGTTTAATTAATGAACTAGTCTTCTATTTTGTAACCTTATTTTGGATTCCACTTTCATACCCGGCTAAGTATCCTTCCCAAAGGTGTGGAGTCGTAGAACGACATTGGTGCTCGGAAAAGGGAATTTATTAGTTGCGAGAATAGAGACTTCGATGATTCAAGACCCAAAGCAACCACAGCAAAGGATCTAGCAAGCAAAAACAGCGCTGAGATAAGTCCGACCACCAAGTAAACCACGATCAATCGCAGCGTGTTGACGTTAGGATCATCGACATTAGCAGCCATCCAAGAGTTCTGAGTTATCTGACACGCCACAAATATAAGGTGAGACAGCGCGCCCATGGAGAAGTAAAAGTAGCCTTTGTTCTGATTCAGGTATTGCTTGTAAGGCTTGAGCCCTGTGTCTCCCATTTCTCTTTCTTCTTGCTTAATCAGTTGATCGCCACTAGATGCTTTAAATTGCTTATCTTCGTAGCTCTTCTTAATCTCGTTACCAGATATTCCGTGTTCCTTAGCAGTACTTATGTTGGCAAGCCTTTCGGAACCGGCAGTCTCTTTGTGCGCGTTCACAAGATCCTGAAATACTTGGCTTGAGGACAATAACTGATAGTAGGGAGCGGCTTGTAAGATTTCCCCGTCAGACATTAACTGTCAACAAAATCAAATATTACTAAAAACTATAAATTGTAAAACAATCAGCTGATCTTAAGTTTTTTGGAATTGAAAGTGGACTAACCAAAACAGAATTAAAGGCGGGCAAGAAATCAACTTGATGGGTCACAAGCAGGACAACTTTCTCCGAAAGTGCTTCCATAACATATTCCTGTGAAAAAGTAAGAAGGTTTCACTTAAAGCTGGAAAACAAGGACGATGACACCGAAGTTGTTAGGCAAGTATGATTACATTGAATAAGCTGGTAGCGGTATGTGCATCAACGGCACTGAATGGGTCATCCAAGAGATAGATATCGGCATTCTGATAAAGTGCGCGAGCAAGTTGGATTCGTTGTTTCTGACCACCACTCAAATTTACTCCTCTCTCTCCTATTTCGGTAAGATCGCCATAAGGAAGCAATTCAAAGTCCTTCACCAGTGAACATCTCTCGAGCGTTTCTTGGTATCTCCGGCCGTCCATTGGGGAGCCAAACAAAATGTTGTCCTGTATTGTGCCGGTCTGAATCCATGCTGTCTGAGAAACATAGGCAATCTTTCCGTGTACTTGAATCTGTAAAGTCAAATTGTTAGAAGCGAGCTGATAAACAGAAGCCCAAGTGTAAAAAACAGGGCAACTAGGTAATGACTAGTGAGTATCAAAAAGAACCTACATTTCCTTTAACACGTGGAACTTCACCAAGAATTGCTAAAAGAAGGGTTGATTTCCCTGAGCCGACTTCTCCGCATATAGCCACCTTTTCTCCTGGGTGAACCTCCAAATTTATGTTTCTCAATGTTGGTTTTGGTAATTTCTCCTCCCATGAGAAATCAGCAGACTTAATGTCAACGGCCTTGTTTAAACCATGCGGATTGTACCTTTGTCGGACTCTTGCAGTCTGCAGCTCTGGCGCCTCGAGGAACTTTATAATACGCACAAATGCAACTTTTGCTTGAATCACCACCCCAATAACATCGGGTATGGACCGAATAGGGTCCTGAACAAGGCGTAGAGTTGCTACAAAAGTGAAGACGTTATTGGCATGAAGAGGAACTTCGAGAAAATAGCATGCTACAAAGGTTGCAGCCGAGACCACAACAGGCGATGACCAGAAGAGAAAGGTATTATACGCTCTTCGCATCTGCACTGCATATAACCATTTCTCTTCCACATTCCTCAAAGTGTTTATGACTTTCTTGAAATGAGTTTCCCACGCGTATAACTTGAGTACCTTCATGTTCACAAGAGCCTCGGTAGTAGCCTTTAATCTCTCGTCTTGGGCCGTCATAAGCTTAGTCTGAAACTTGTGCTGCAATTTAGCGAGCGGCATGTTGCAAAGCACGGTTAATACTATAGCCACCAAGGCTGCTATTGTGGCTAGTTCGACTGCACGAGCAAGAATCACCAACGCAATGCAGAGTTGAAGACTAGTTGTCCAAGTTTGATGGAACCAAAATGGGAATTCTCCAATCCTATAGGCATCCACAGTCACATAGTTCATTATCTCACCGCTGGAGTGGGTCAACTTCGCTGCATTCGACAATCTCAATTGTTTCTTGTATATGGCTGCGGTGAGCATAGACCGGACTTTCACACCAATGAGTCTGCTTCTGAAGTACCACTGTCTTTGTGAAAGGGATTCGAGGTTCTTCGAAACAAAAAGCGTTAAGGCCAACACAAAACCCTCGTACTTAAAACTCTGCTTCCCCTCAGCAACCAAAATGAAGGAATTAAGGAGCAAAGGACCAGCAGAGAGAGTCAACACCTTTAGTAAAGCAAAGAACCCGGATATGAGAATCTGTTTCCAGTGGCACAATACTATTGTCTTCAACGTTGATGGTTGAGAAGAAGGGTCCTTCTGTTTCTGCTTGTCCAATAGCTCCAAGTACGTCGCATAACAACTCTCAGCTCTATCCGCTTCTCGCAGCTTCGGGATATCTTCATCCTCGAGCATTTTTTCGCTACCCCTTTTCATCAGCGGATTCAGCCACCAAAATGTCAGAATGTTTAAACATCCAGCTTTGGAAAACGGGGTAACAAATTTGCCTTCACCGATGCCATTAGCCTCGCCATTCAAAGGCGTATAAAGACCATCGTGAAGAATATTCTCATCACTAATCTCATCATGTTTAGAACCCTTGTAAGCACACAAGAGTAACAAGGCCGCCCCGGGGAGAGACAAAACATCTAGAGCCACCTTGATTGTAACTTCTTTGTTCAAAACCGCGGCGAACGAGGACATGACACAGACGTATCCCGCAAACAAGGCTGCAAGAATCGACAACAGACGGACCGGCAGCCTCGGGAGTTGCCTGACCTTGATACTCACTGCCAAGCCCACAAACGACCAAGTGAAGCCATGAATTAGTATCAGCAGCCACGATTTCAGAGGCAGAGTGGTGTGGAATTTCCTCAGCTTCTCTTCCAAAATCCAGATTCCGAGGAACAAGTAGAGAAACCCGAGACAGCCGTTCAAGACGGCGGAAACTACTTGCAAAGTGGAACAGCCATGAAACCGAGCTGGGACGTGAACGGATTTTGACGATGATTTGCGGATGAGGGTGAACAACAGCGTGGCTAAAAGCACAACATCAAAGCAGATTATTAAAGCGTGGTTTGTGCATGATGACGGATGACTCAAAAACTCTGATAGTGAAAAACCAGATTTCCCACAGAACTCTCTCCATATATCCTCCATCATCATCTTCCTATATATATATATATATATCCTTCAGTCTTCAAGGTTTTAACTCTGACTGCATTGAACAACAATATCCAATAAGATAACTATCTGTTAATCTTCAACGAACCCAGGAAAAAACCAAAACAAAAAAAAAAAGGAAAAAAAATTATACAGTGGAAACATAGTTATACGTGTACGCATATATATATATATATATATATGTATTGCATTTGTACCTGAACTTGCCTAAGAACAGGATGTTCCTCCTATTCTTAAGGCCTAAATTAAGCCAATATTTAGTTTCACCGAAAGAGGAACAAACCAGATGTTCCTTCTTCTAATGCCTGGGAATTAAAAAACAAAGACAAAAAACCGCTTTCATTTACATAATTTGGAATACGTGAAGTCAAATAAACCGTCTCACATATATTTATGAAAAAGATAAATAAAAATAAAATCTAGGATTTTGTTTGGATTAAGATTTAATTCAAATCAAACTTTATTTTTTCATCTTAATTTTTAATTTTTTTTCTAAAAAATAAATAAAATTTATAATTAATTTTTAAAAAATTAATTAATTTCAATCTAAAAATTTTTATCTCTGACTAACTTATCAAACGGAAATTAGAATTAATAACACCAAAATTTGCATTGTTTACTTCAAGGTCACATAGATATTAAAAAAGTCCTCGAAAGAATGACAATGACGATAAAAACTTAAAAATTAAAAATTAAAAAAAGGGAGAGGAAAAGGAAGAATTCGAAACAAATTAAACAACTAAACTATTGGATAACTGTTACCTGTCATGGATGGATATTATTTTTATTTGTATTTCTTTTTCACTTTTTTTGATAAACTATCATTTAAAAAACTACATATATATATATATATATATATTGACACTAACCAGGAATTGTGCGCAGTCCAGAAAGTCTTGTTTTCCCGCTCTCGTCAGGTTTATCTTGAATGGTAATCGATCCACATGAAGATGAACAATACAAATCAATCACTCAATTACACTAGCATTAGACAAAAGTATGAATGTAGGCATATATATATATGTGTGTATACGTATATATATATTTCGTGAAAATAAAGGTTATGTTAATATTAATTCTTCGCTAGAATGAAAAACATTCCATTTTGATCGGAACACTAGTTTCGCTCTCTTTCTCTCTCTAGGTCTTTGGAGAGAGAGAGACGGAGGTTTTGAGTCTTTGAGATTTGACGCCGAAGTATTTTATAGCAAATCACCATGAGTTTTTTTATCTTTATTATTATATTTTTTTTGGGACGGTCCCATGCTAATGTCGTCATGGCTCACGTTTATGAGTTCTCGTGGCCACACCACACTTTTTTTTTTTTTTTTTTTTTTTTTGAAAATCCGCACACAAGTTTGGTTGTCACAAATTACAACAAGTGTCCCTTTTTCTCTTTCCTACGTGGATTTTTTACCCTGCGCATTTCCTTTGCTTACTTTAAACTCTAAATCTTTAAATGAAATATGCATGAACATCAATTATAATATGAATTTCATAAAAAAAAAAAAAAAGTGATGTCAATTATTTGTTTTCATTGATAGATTCAATAATTTAGTATATATTTGGTATTTAAGTTTAATTTTAATTTAATTATATTTTTAATTTTAATTTTTAATTTTTTTAAAAAATTAATAAAATTTATAATTAATTTTTAAAAAATCAATCAACTTTAATTTAAAAATTTTATCTCCAGTTAACTTCTTAAACGGTGAGTTAAATTTTTAAAAATTCTGACTTTTTAATACTACTTATAAAGTTGGTGTGCCGAAAAGCTTTTGGATTTCCACTATCATAGGTTTCGTAATGCCCTGTGGGGAATTACTCTCAAAAAGGAAAAAAAGTTTTGGTTCCTTTTTTTTGGAGCTCTAAGAAAGCAACAAAGAAGGAAAAAAGGTCGTAACTCAATCATTGATAGTACTGCCATTAATTGTTTATATGTTGTATTAGGATTCTGTTAATCAAATCACATGTCATTGATAGTACTGCCATTAATTATTTATGTGTTGTATTAGGATTATGTTAATCGAATCACGTGACAATATTCTTGTTCTATATTAAATCACGTGACAAATTAAGACAGAAATGATATGACCAAACAAATTTAAAGGGCTATTTACCAAAAGATTAAAAATGAAAAATAAAAAATTTAAAGGATACAGATCCACCTAGCTCCGCTGTACCAGTGGAATTCTACCGATGCCTGTTAAAGTGAAGTCCGCTTTAGCATCATCAACAGACAGACTGTAAAAGTGACCAAAATATTATTTGTGTACTCGCCACAGCAGCCCCCCTTTATGTCATGTGTTCAAGCATTGAGGGTTGGTAAAAGGGCACATAATTAATCACGATGATATATGTACTATGTGGGACATCTCTGTGGCCCTCCAGTATAAAGAAGGAGGGCCATATTTCCTTTTATTTTAGTCCGTCGATATTTGAGTCAACGTTCACTATCAAGAGAGAGTGAGGTTCTTTTAAAATTTGGTTGGCTTTGTCAAGCCGATTAATGAAATGCAATTACTTGACCGACATTGCATTTTGGCTGGCTGTGAGAGAGACATGTGTGGGTGTGCGAGAATAGTTTTTGATTGCCGACTCCACTTTTTATTAGTGTGTCCGCATTCATAATGTAGTGTTTCTTATAGAGATGGTTTCTTTACTCACTTAGAAGTAACCCATTCCTTATAATAATATGTTGATGTACAAAATTTGATATAGTTTAGGCCTAATCCACATCTTACAATGTAGATCAAAAGCGGTACGTGAACCTAGGTCACAATTTGGAGATCTTTGAGTGAGTTGTGGTTTGAAACGTCAAGAAATATAAATGAGCTCATTTATTCAGTCCAATTAGACTCTTGACCAACTTAGGTGGCTTTGAGTCTATGAGGAGTAAGAATAATATGGGTTGTGGAGAACCTGAGAAATACCCCAAATACTTAGCCCAATTCCCTTGGTTTAAATAAAGCTTAAATAAGCTCATTAAACTCTATAAATGCCTAAGGAATATTCCCATAATATTCTCTTTTTTCCTTTTAGAGGGGAGTTTAATAATATGTTATTATTAGAGCTGGCAAATCGTGTTCGCGGGCCGTGTTCGGGCCAGTCCGTTTCCAACCCATTTATTTTCGTGTTAAACGTGTCGACCCAATTTCGACCCAGTTATTAAACGTGCAGTCCAAACTCATTTATTACGTATCGTTCTCGTGTCGTGTTCGGAATTACCGGCCCTTGTTATAAAAAGAGCTTTAGAATAGTTTGAAAATTCTAACATAAACGTATTAAACGTATTAATCGTGTTAGCCCGTTTCCGGCCCATTTATTTTCGTATTAAACGTGTCGACCCAATTTCGACCCAATTATTAAACGTGCGGTCCAAACCATTTATTACGTGTCGTTCTCGTGTCATGTCCGGAATTGCCGGCCCTAGTTATTATAGATATTAGATATTTATCTTTTAGGAAAGCTTTTCTACTACTACATCGTCTTCCATCTATGGACCACCTAAAAACATCCACCCGAGGTAGCAGAATAGCCACCTAGCTATCTCCCTAGGCATCCATTACCAAGGCAACCCTTTTGACCAAGTTCAAACAATCAATAGAAGAATTCTCCTGCCTCCTGAAGCAGCCATTCCGGGTTACTAAACTAGAATCATTTTGGTTACTATTAAATCCTCCACCAATAAATACCACACTATTCTTATCCCAAACACATCCCAAACACAGACCTTCAGCCTCAGCAAACAACCCTTCATTCATTTTCATTCACAACTAAGAGAGGTACCCTTTCTAAATCAAGTGGCTTCTCCAACAAAAATGCACCTAAAGTAGGAATCCATTCTCGAGCACATTGTATTTTCTACCTCATCAACCATCCTTGACCACATCATCAGATCCCACATTCCCCCAACACTTCTAACAATTATTCTTTTTACCTTTCACTCACCATTTCCAGCTCAGAAAGGTGACCCTCTCTACCTCAGGCGACTCCATTGACAGAGGCGCACCTGAAGCATGGAACCATCACAAGAGTAGCATTTCTCTCAGCATTCCTCACTCATAGCAAATGATCAGTAAAGGATACCTTTTCTAATAGACCATAACTTCCAGAGACAACTTTAATGGTAGAGAACCTCCGAAATAGGCGTTCCCAAGTATATAACCATTTCGATTCCCTTCATTCCAACTCTAGTTCATATCATGATCAACCCCTTAAATACAATTAGCAATCATTTGCCCATTCACTAACCTTACTCGGTCAAGAGGGGGAAGACCCTCTCTAAATATATAATTTTAGTGATGAAGCAACACCTGAAGTGCAGAGTCACCCTTAGGCAGTCTACATTTCAGGCCTCACTCACTACTTATAACAAGACCAAAGGTCCAAACCCACATAATAAGCATCAAACAAACATTCCATTCACCAAAAATATCTTTTCACAAACTATTAATGTTCTTCTCCCACACTATATGGTCATCTCAAGATCCCCTTTATTAAGAAGTCTTCATCCATACGGGGTCGGAATCACAACGGTTGTCGCCCTCATATCCATCTTCCTCAGGGTCATCGAAGTTTAGCTCATCCTAGCCGGGGCCAACATTATGGCTTGCAAGAGAGAGAACTATGAATGCACCTACAGGTTATTCGGGTGTTCGACGTCCTGACGTAGCTTGCAGTACCTCCAGTGGTACATTCTATCGATGCCAACTAGATGCTAATTGGATCAATCGAAGGAGGCCACGAACACTTACCCTTCACGTCAGTACGATCATCACAAAAGAGCCCCATCATAAGACCAATATAAGAATATTATATAAGGGTATGGGCCGTGGGGACGGGGTAGGGAAAGCTCCCCGTCCCCATCTCGCACCTGCCCCGTCTTCATGGTAAATGTTCTTATAATGTTAACATTCATATTTAAAAAGAATGTAAATTTCTTGTTCCATATGTTATCTAGACCGTAAGCCTGGTGGAACTTTTGTATCCGGAAGTTTAGTCACGGGATCTCAGTTTCTAAAGGAGTACAAGTTAAATGTTAATATATAGGTTCTAATGTTAATAACCTCAAATATTATTTATATCTACTTACGTGAGGAAACTTCTTTATGTATGAAGTAATGATCCCAAATATTATTAGAGTAATTTGGTCTAACCTTTTTGCGAAACTGCGATTCAGTTTATATATATATATATATATATATATATATTTAGTTAAAATGTTTCTAAACTCTTTAAAATGTACAAATAATCCTTACTGTTAGTATATGTTAGAAATTTGACTAAAAATATCACGTTAATCAAACAAGATTTACTATTTAAGGATAAGTAAAATTTTCTTTGTTTACATAATTCAATTTATATATATCTTATATTGTGTTTCATCTATTTTTTTTAACATTTATTAGTAAAAAAAGACTAAATGACCAAACGTGTAATTTATTTATCAACTTCGTGACAATGATCAGATGCATATAATAGTGGCATTATTAGGCCACTGTTGCCACATATATAATTGCAATATCTTGATTCCCACTAACAATTGGGTATAATACCTAAAAATTTTGTAAAGCATCACTAGAATGAATAGAGTTGGTTCTTGTGATTGTTAGTTCAATATTAACCAAGAAGGTGCCAATTTTCAGTATTGTTACAACAATATTATTTTAAAAGTAGATTGCCCAAGTCACCAATTAAGATATGACCCATATATATATGACCCCCGAAATAGCAATCAAAATGTGTTTTCAATTAATTTTATACGTCTTCTAGCAAAAAAAAAAAAAAAGTAATTTTATACTTTCAAAAAAGACACCAACAACAAGTCAACGAGATATTCCTCCACAAGTCAATACTCAAACGCAATGCTCCCTCTTTGAAAAAACAAACAAAACAAAACAAAAAAACAAAACCTCAAACGCAACGCATGATGACGGGGGCGTCTATTAACCAATGACGAGGCCGCTCTTTAGTGTCCCCACTCCAAATTTTAAGGGGACGTTTGGTGTTTAGTGTTTGGTGTTTGAGTTTGAGTTAAGATTTTTAAGTTTTAATAGTAGTTTTTATTGATTTTTAAAAAAAAACAAAATAAATTTTCAGAAACAGGCAAAAATTTAGTTGAAAAATTTAGATTTAAGTTAAAATGTCAAACTCTTCCTAAAAGTTAGATTTATTATTATGCATGTTGGATGCAAAATTAAAATTATACTTTCATTTAATACTTAAAATATATGAAAGAAATTATCTCTTGTTCGATAATTGGACAGGTCTAACGGTTATAACTTTTTAATAAATTATTGTAATAAATAATTAATTTATTTTGTCATTTTATACCACAATATTATTTAGCTAATGTTTCAAAAAATAAGTTTAATTGAAAAGAGTTATAATAAAATTAATTAATTATTACAATAACATATAAATAAAATTACAAGTCTGAAAACTGGATAAAAGAATATGCATATAAATATACATATCTATTTAAATTTTTTTCCTGACACCCCAACTGGAAAATTTTTCAGGCTATACCATTACCTGTTACTCCCACCGGAAAAGTTTTCTGGCACCCCCGCGTCTACTAACAGTCTTTCACTTGATAGATCTAATCAAAAAGAGTTTTCACAAGAATACTTCAAAAAGAATACATACTTAAAATATTCTCTCATGGTTTAAATTTTTACCACTTACCTAAAAAGTTGTTCGAGAATAAAAATCCAAACCAAAAGATAAAAATCCTAAACATACACACCCACTTTAGGATCATTCTCACAATTTTCTCTAATCAAAATCACTCTTTTTTATCTTTTTGTTTTTTTAGGTAAATATCAAAATCACTAATTTTGACATGACTTGTACTGATTACTGTACCGTTTGACCTTTAAAATTGTCTTCATACACAATATGTCTTGTTTGGTGTATATTACCTCTCTTTGGATAGTACCTGAACAACTTTTTTTTTTTTTTTAAATATTCTGTCATTTTTTGTTTTTGATTCTGTACACAAATAGGGACATCTCCGTTACTTAATCAACTGCTTATGTTTGAGTATTGTCCACTTTTGCTTCAGGTTCTTCACATGCTACAAGAACAACCCTACTCCTTTCACGGTAAGAGCTCCTATAACTATCTATATAAATTATTATTTAATTATTAGATAATTTTTTAATGATTTGATATATAAATATTTATTTTAAAAATTTAAAACACGCGATACAAAACTATTTATCTTAAAGCATATTGTCAAAAATTTAATCTAATAATTAAAATTAAAACAATAATTTTTTTATCAATAGTATAAAATAAAGAGTGCTATAGTAAAAATTTCAAAATATTTAACTAAGTTCACAATACAAATCTCATATTGTTATTATGCTAACATGTTGATATTTTCCACTTTCAGAACGGATTTTCCAATAACTGTAAGCTATTCTCGCAGCCATGGTAATATCTCGGGTTAGATTGTTGTTTTTCACTCTCATTTATTGCGTTTTGTCAGTTTATATGGACATTTTACTTTGTAGGCCATTCTCATACATGTTTACAATAATGCCTTCAGTACAGTTTTTGCTTTTTGACAGTAGGTAAGCGTCTGGAGCTTTAACAGTTACATCGGGTTAAAACTTTTAACATTTATTCCAATCACTTCTTTAATTTAGAAAAAGACTGGACAACTTCTTTTATATATTTTATTGATAAAATTTCATTTAATATCATTTAAATTTAATTAAATAGATAAAAAATTAAATGCGTATAATAATTAAAATACACCCTCATGTACAGGATTGCACGAAAAGGAAAAAAAAAATTGTAGTCCCCGATCTTTGTTGGTCGTTGAACGTGCCGGGGGGAGGGGAGGGGAGGGGAGGGGGGAAGGGGTGGGTTTTGTGGTTCTGGGTCTAGCAGGGAGGGGGGGACTCGCCGTCGTCGAACGTCAGGGGGTTGGATTTGGCAGGTCGAAGTAGGTTGGGGGGGGGGGTGTTGGAGAAATGGTTTTTAAACTATTTTGAAGAATCATTTTGATATCTAAATTTGAGTAGGACCCACTTAATATATTTAACGGGTCTTGGTGGATTTGATTTCTCCGTTGCGAGGAGATCGAAATCATATATTTATATACTCAAAATGATATTCGAGTGAATGAGAAATTGATACTCAAAGTGTGCCCAATATAATAGAATTTTATTGGAAAGTTGCTTATAAATGTGGAGTCCCACATTGCTTAGGCATAAAAGCTAGATAGACTTTATAAGGATTTACATTTTTGGACTTGGGTAAGATTGAGAACCCAAGATGCTCTCTCACGCGCAGGGGGGTACAAATCACAGTCCCGATGGGTTAGGGGCCCAATGTGGGCGACGCGAATATCAGTTCGTCAAGCTTGCCGCGCAGACTTTGTTTTGGAATTTTTTTTCCTTCACCAACACAATTCCGAATTCAAACAGTCATCCTTGTTGTATGTTGTTATTCCGAAAAATGGTTCAAATTCCAAGAATTAAATGGGCGGCTTTAGTGGGTGATTAATTTCAAAAATTAAAACCGAATTAATTTTCGGTTTTGTAACATTCCATCCTTGAACCTATAAAAAGAGGCATCCACAAGCTTGAGAAGGACACAAGAGACACACAGCACAGCACAAGCTTTCTTTTCTTGCTCTCGGTTTTCTTCTTCTTGTAGTGGTTGGGTTTTTTGAGTTTTGGTGATAGAGGGAAGGTATTGGTTTCAAGTTTGCCAGAAGCAATTTTCGATCGTGCTAGACTACCATTGTTCATCATTGTATCTTGGGAGATAGACGTCCATTGAAGCCTTGTGCACTAACCGGAGGGGACGAATCTGTTTTAAGGAGAGCGTGATATACGTGCCTCGACGTTCTACTTTTTGTTTGGTTTCCTTCGAGTTAGGGCTGGATCTTGGTGTAACTATTGTTATTCTATTATTTAAATTCACTTATTCGTTATTTATGCTCTATATACTCTCTATATTTTTAACAAGGGGGTCACGGGGAGATCGCCAATGGGTGGGTCAGGGGGGCCCAAATTTGGAGGGGGAGCGTCGTTTTGGGGAGGGGGGTGGGGAGGGGCAAATATGGAGCTTGGGTTGTGTGGGGAGCTTGTCGTCAGGGGAGAGGAGGCCTAGGTCACCGGCGAGAAGGGCACCTGGGTCGTGGGCGAGGGGGATGGGGAACTGGGTTGCCAAGGCGGTCGTCGTCCTACCAGAGGGGACTCCAAGGTCGCCGGGGGGGGGGGGGGGGGAGGGGGGTCATTGTAGGTATGAGGGCCTAGGTCATGCAGGGAGGCCTTGCCGGAAGAAAAAGAAGAAGAGAAAGGTATATTATAAGTTTTATACGTAAAAAAATTTCAACTATTAAAATTTATCGAATGATCGTACGACATATATGGAGAAGCTTTAATATATATGATGTAATTTAGGATTTTATTATTATGTATTTTTACTATAACCACTCTCTTTTGTATCTAGTTTTGATTTAATGGATTTTTTTCTCCCATGTCCATGGTTTTTTCCTATTTAGGATTTTCCATGTAAATCTGTATATTCTTGTTTTGTAATTTTCTTGTTGTCTATTCTCATTCATAATTTCTTAACAAAATATTTGAATATTTTATTATTTCATAATTATTCAACTCAAATTCATTCCAAATTTTCACTTTTAGTGATACTATGGTAAGAGTTTTTTTTTTTTTTTTTTTTTTAAGATAGAATATGGAAGATTGTGCAAATATTTAGGCTCCATTACTTTTTTGGGACATTAACAGCACCAAATGTTGGTTATCGTATGCCAACAATGGATCGCAGGCAGTGACGATGTCAAAAACTTTAGTGAGAGGAGTTAATAATAATAAGCTTTAATTTTTTAAAGAAATAAAATGAAGTTTTTAAATTTTTTTAGGGGGGCATCTGTAAATTTTTATCCGACACATTATAAAAACATAATTAATAAATAGTTGAGTGGGGCACTTATGCCTTCGTCCCTGATCACAAGTACTTTAATCATGTGTGAATTTAATTTCATATTGTTGCCAATAATATTTCATATCTTTAAATGATCGTTTAGCGAAATTTACTGTTTTTTTTTTTTTCAACTTTTGGAGTTAATATTTAAACTCTTTACATTTTAATAAAATTAAAAAGGATTATTTATTAAAATAACAACCTTAAAAATTGAAATTAACAAAATACTCTTATTTTATTTTAATATAGGAATCTTAAAAATTAAAATTAACAAAAAAAAACCTTATTTTATTTCAACATATGAACGATCGTCTTTAAAAAATGTTCTGTTATTCTTAAATTATTTTGTTAATAAAAAATTTTGGAAGACTATTTAATTGAAATAAATATATTTGAATTATTTTGCTTGATTATCGTTAAGCTTTATAATCATAGAAATTTATATTTAAAGATTAATATTCAAGTTTAAGCTTTTTTTGACACGTCAAAGTACATAGACATAAAACTATTCCATGAGGGAATAGGTACATAAACATATACAAAAGTTTTCCTGTTTTCTCTCTCCAAAAACACATACACACATATATATATATAAAAGGATTTATAGACTCAAGTCAATCACGCAATATTACCATAAAAAAAATTGAAATCAATCACACTGTAATTCAATTGAACTTGTATACCGGATAAAGTTTTACGTCTAAGGATGATACTTATCTCTCTATTTTATTGGCCGAATAAAAAGGGAGGGAAAACAAAAAGAAAGAAAGAAAGTCCAAAACTTGCGTGCGTACTTCTATATCATATATAGTATTATTTAATTAGTCTTACATGGGAAGCTTCAGGGGAAGCCTCGGGAGCAAGAGAAGAGAAGTTTGAATTGGATTTTGTAGGTTTAAAACTTGAAGGTATTTTTATTTTACTTGATAAATGAGAATTATGAACTAATTTGATGAATTAATTTAGTTTAAATTAAATTAAATTTTTTTATTTTAATTTTTTAAAAAAAATTAATAAATTATAATTAATTTTTAAAAAATCAATCAACTCAAATTTAAAAATTTTAACTCAAACTGTTTTATCAAATAGAATGTCTATATTACAAAAAAATAATATTAATTAATTAACTAAGATTAATTGATCTCCTTATACAAGTTTAATGTATGTAACAAACAAATCACTCTCATGCTTACAACGCCCCGAAAGTCTACCATCTGATATTAAAATAATGTTATAATTAATGATGGAAACATCAATGTATACGTAATGGTCCAGATTGTGATTTAGGAATGATATAGGTCATCATGAGAGGGCTACATGCAAGTTACCTGTGAAACGTTATTGTCTGCCAATTATCTCATTTCAAGTTAGCTGTCGTTTGTCGTTTGTGCAAAAAACCAGGAAATTCTTCCCCTTTTTTTTGTGGCTCTTATAATCTTGCGAGAACTTCTGCAAACTGAAGTGGGAAAAGAAAAGAAAAGAAAAGAAAAGAAAAATCTTTCCGTGGGCCTGTGAAAAATTGACCCATTGGTGGTCACTTTCTGCAGGACCAAAGTTACAAGAATTTGCTCAGTAATAGTTATTTGACGACATCATTCAATGCGTCATGCTGCTGGAACTCAAATTCGTTGCCAACCACGACTTATTATATATATATATATATATATATGTGTGTGTGTATTTTTTTTTCTTTCGTGGTCTGAATGTAACCTTGATTTCTTTATTTTTTATAAGGCTTGAGGCTTAAAGTGTTCCAACAGAGCCAAAAAAGGAAAGAAAAATATTGTACAGGTGCATATATTTAGATCGGTTCTTTCTCTCCAGTTCTATTCTTTTAAGAAGCTTGGATCCATATCTCTTTGTACCTTAGCGAAGGCAAGGTTAAAATATATATATATATATATATATATGTAAATATATATAATTGAGGGAAGACCTAGTGGTTGATTGTTTTGAAGTATTATGCTGATAATTAATTAAAAATTTATAATACACTATAGAAGTATATCTTATAAATAAGATATCTATTTTAACTATCAGATAAGATGATATCAAATTAAAAAACGTATAATTTTTATAAAAAAATCGTCGTGTAAGTTTCGAGGTCGGTGAATTTAAAAATTTTCCTGTGGATTCGATGAACACGATTGTGTGCTGTGACCCATGACCTTGTCCGTATATGCATCTTGGAGTACTATTTCATGGTAGACCTTTTTTTTTTTTTTTCTTTTTCTTGGAGAGAATTTATGGTAGACAAAACGATAAAATGTGTTTTTTTTTAGTCCACCAATACTATAGTCCCCAAAAAGCCAGTCAACGCTTAGTCAAAAGAATCCAACCACTCAAGTGGCAAAATCATGCACGCAAGAGAAATAATTAACATGTGTTTTTTTTTTTTTTTTTTTTTCGGCTTCTTTTCTTTTGAGTTTCGTGATCGTTTGCTTATTTATTAGCATTTGGAAGTTATTGTCACATAGGTTGAGAAAGATTTCGTGTGGAGATTTGGTTACCAAATAAAACTATTTATTGTGGAACTATAGCACTATAGCAAAAGAAAAAACAACAAAGTACGAGAGTAGGAGACCATCATAACATCCGCATATATGTATGACACCATCGAGTGGAGCGAGAAAAAGTGGTACATTTGCCAAAAAGAAAGATCATGGCGTTAGTGTTGTATGATTCTCCATTTACACGCCCATGCAAAAGTTATTTCCCGGCATGTAGGACAGACGAATTAGATGCTCTCAAATTTACCAATCTTTGGAAGATAGCATATTATAATCTTATCAATCACTCAGTTTCATATTCGAGAGTGCACTTTTCAGATGCTAAACACTGTCTATTTAGGTCTTAATTTAAGGACCCTTTGATTCCTCTTTTTTAATGGAAATCTTCGATTACATCGACCCACTGCGATTTGCATATTGGTTGTGCTCTTTTTTTTTTTTTTTTTCCCTTTTTTGGTGATAATTTGAGGATTTTAACGTCGATCTGGATCATTGCTTTTTGCTAGTGGCTCATAAATAGGAATTTTAGGTCACCCCACTGGAAAAAGAAACATTAAATCAATATGATATAAAAATAAACTAAAGTTTATATCTTGTTGATGAAGATGAGAAAATTTATATCCTGTTAGTTAATAGATTAAAAAAAAGTAATTATTTAGATAATTTTCTCTAATATTCATTGAGTTGATACGACACAAAGCTTTCTTTGAGTCACACTATCAAGAATTCATATCCTACGACTATCACATGCTTTGATTTTCAAATTCAACTACTAACTCCTAGTGTCATCCCTCGTTTATTTCCATTCATAATCAATAAAAGTTAAGATACAGCTGTTCTAAGGAATTTTTTTTTTGTTTACCTCCCAGTTAATTATTGTTTTTTTTTTAACCTTTGTGTGCGTGTAGTCACTACCGATCATGATGATTTAAGTATGGAAATCCTAGATTCATATCATGTACTAATCTTATGGATGTAATTATAACATTTTGGAGTATGCGTTTACCAAGAGTCCTTGTGGGGAGAAGGCCGGCTCAAAAGACTTTGAGCAAAACTTTTAGCAAGACATAGTTTGCATTTGATTCGTTAGTTAGAGATGAAATTTTTAAATTGAAATTGATTAATTGTTCAAAAATTAGTTATAATTTTTGTTAACTTTCTAGAAAAAGACAAAATTTAAAATTAAAAAGTACATTTTAATTGAAGTTGAGTTAAAATACCAAACGAAACATAAATTTTTAAGTATTTTAAGTACTTTTTATTAGTCATATCATATCTTTCATTTAATAATAAATTCTTATCTTTTGATTCTATCATCAATTTTTCCAAGCAAAAAAGAAACATTCTATCATTAATTTATCGTCTTCTAATGCACGATATGGATTTTGGTTTCAACTCTACCAAATTTTCACATGTGCTTTTGCATCTTTTTCCATAATACGACATTAAAAAATGATTAAATATTAGAGGAAAAAAGTGCAAATAGTGAAAATTAAGTAATTTCATTTTTAGTCCCTAAACTATAGATAAAATCTTATTATGGTCCTTGATTTTTAAAACATCCAAGAGCGAGTCTCTTATTTACTAAATTGTCTCTAATTAGTCTTTTTATCCATATAAATTTTTAAATCTTGACGAATTAAAGGCACGTGTTTTCCTTAGCAGTCATTCTTTAATATGTAGTCACGTAATAAATTCTTATTACTAGATCACACATTTTCCTCACTGCTCATTTGTCTCTTTCTTGATAGACGAAATAATTAATTTGGGAGAATTTTGGGCCAAGAATTTGGTTCTTTTAGATTAGACCTTTTTGGGCCAAGAATTGGAGGTATCTTTGTCAAACTATACCTAGCGAGCTTGGGATTTTGAAACTTACAATTTGTGTAAAATAGTACTTCATATTCATGAGCAATGTGTCCCATAAGTTCATTTGCGTTTTGATGTTTTTACATTAATAATTTATCTTCAAGTTAAGTTATCATAAAGTTCCTATACATTATATTGATGTTTTTACATTAACAATTTATCTTCAAGTTATGTAATCATAAAGTTCCTATATATATATATATTTATATTTATCACAACAGTAAGAGTTTATTATAATTTATATACATGCAAAAATTACCACGGTTTTCCGAGTTGCTAATACATATAATAAGATTATTGGAAGTGGTTTTATTAAAAACCGGATCATACAGTCGTATTGAATGATCTCGGCTGTTTTATTTCCGTCCATATAATGTATACAGCTCCGGTTGCCAGTTGGGCCGGTTTGATGGCTTTAGAAAGCTTCTATTTATAAGTTGGACCACGATTTTATAAACCGGATCAGTTGGACCATGATTTTGTAAACCGGATCATCTGGGCTTTAGAAAGTTTCTATGTGTTTGTTGGACCGGGATTTTAGACTATTTTGTTATCATTAAGATTGTTTTTACACTTGTCGTCGTTTAGTGAATATTCTTGCTGTCTTTACGTAGTAATGTCGTTTAGTCCTAACGTCGTTTGTTGGATTGTTGTAGTTTTTCCAGTAAATATTGTTGATTGGGGATCATGCCTTTCATTTATTGAGATTTTTTTTTTAATATTGTGCGTTTCTTTTTTCGAGAATATGTCGTTTACAAATTCTTTGGCGTTTTTAGTGTTTGTCCTTTGTTGTTTGGTTGTCGTTTTACTTCTATGTCGTTTTTTGAGGTTTTTGTCTCACGGCACGATAAAATGGAGTGAAGAGGCAGCATAAGCCGATCTTCTCTCACGTGATCATCGATTTAAATTTTTTGGGGTATATTACTTAATTGTTTTAGACTTTTAGATTGGTTTCGGTGAATAATTTTCTTTCTTTCTTCTTTTGCGACGTACTAAAATTATGTTACTACTTACCGTTTTCAAAAAAGAAGTTATTATCATTGAGATTACTTTTTGCACATTTATAACTACGAAGTAGGAATTATTATTGTTTCTTGAGATTATGTCGTTTAATTGACCTAATGATCGGTTTGCATTGAAGTCGTTTTTAGATTTTTATTGTTTTTCTATTCACCTGATTTCATAAAATAATGATGATGCCGTTTTACCATTAATGTTGTTTTTATTCAATGGCTTTAAAAAAAATAATAAAATATAGTCGATGCCATTTTAATGTAAGTGCCTATCTTTTCAAATTATGTCGTTTGCTAAATTTATGGTAGTTTTTGTAATAGCATTGTCGTTTTGATGATGTTTTAGTTTTCATGTTGTTTTTGAGGTTATTATCGTTTTTTTAGACGTCAATATATACATTATTCCCGTCTTGGTTATGTCGTTTGTTGAATTTGTTGTCATTTCTTAGTTGATGCCGTTTCTTTCTGAGCTCACATCATTTAGAAGGTTGTTGCCGTTTTCCAAATGATATTGAATTTATCAAGATTGTTACTTTTTCTTGTGTTTCCTGTTCATGTCGTTACTAAAGCTTAACATGGTTTAGAAAGCCGTCGTCAATTGAGCTTGTTGCGTCTAGTTATCATTTCTAGATCAAGCTGCTTATTCGTTTTGTTTTTGTTCTCCTGTGTTGATGTTGTTTTTGCAGTTCTTGTGGCTTGTAGAAGTGGTTGTCGTTTAAACTATTATGTCGTTTATTATTGAGATTATTGTCTTTTTAATCTTTGTAAGTGTTGTCGTTTTGCAGATGACGTCTTTATTTTTGTTTTTTAGATTATTGTCTTTTTAATCCTTCTAAATATTGTCGTTCTTACAGATGATATCGTTTACTAATTATGATCCTTTACGTCCACATGGTTTTAGAATGTTGGCTGCTTACTGAGCCTATTGCTTTCTCATGTTAATGTCGTTTTCAAATTGTTTTTAAACCAGTCTTTATTTATATCATTGTCGTTTCTAATATCATCTCTTTTAGATGATCTCCTCTATTTTTCTTTTTTGTCGATGAAACTCTTTTAGATGATATTGATTAACGGTTGTTTTACTTTTAGTTATATTATTTTTAAACTACGTTTGGTAAACTAATTCAAATTTAAATTTTTTATATTAATTTTATCTTTTTCTAAAAAATCAATAAAAATTATAACTAGTTTTTAAAAAGTCAACTAACTCCAATTTAAATTTTCAACTCCAACTGTTACACCAAACGGAGGCTTATTCTTGATGCCTTTTTGTTTAAAATTTTTATATTTAAATGGGGTTAAAAGGGGTAGGAATTCTTTCAATTTAAAATCTTGAAGCATTTTTGTTTCTTTTTAATACATAGAAATTACAAGTCCATACAGTGAAAAGGAAAATATAATAAGAGCAGTAAATTATCATAAAATTCCTAATTATCATCATCATTATGTATTTTCTAAATAATAATCATCATCATACTTCGTGATAGAGAAGAAGCATTAAATGTAAATATCTCAATCATTTATAAACAGTATTATCTAGGTATTCATGTGAGGAACGGGCCATTTTAGAAGCGGAAACAAACGCAGTTTGTATATAAAACACAGTTTATTGTCGTTTTTTTATTTTTACATTTGACTTTTTTTTTTCTTTTTTCTTTGAGGCTCAAGTTTAACTATAATTAATTTTTCATCTCAATTTTTATATTTTTTTAAAAATTTAATAAAATTTATAATTAATTTTTAAAAAATTAATTAATTTTAATTTAAAAATTTTATAGGTGAAACGAACATAACTTTAATTCCCGTTTGACTCTTTGAGTTCAGTTTATTGTCTTTCTTTGAATCTTTCAAAAAAAAAAAAAAGTATATTATCTTTTTTTTTAAAAGCATTTTCCGTTATCCAAAACAAAAGGAAAAAGCATTATTTTAGATTGCATGCATCGGTTGTCTCTTAGAAAATCTTTTTTTTTTTTTTCCGCGAAAAGTCGAGATTTTTTGGATATTTTTCTACGTACTTAGATGGAAATTTATTAATTAAGAAGAAATAAATCATAAATTAAAAAGACGGATTGAGTTGAGATTATACAGTGAAGGGAAAATTTCTTTTTTTTTTTTTTTGAAAAGGTTGTTGGTATCCCTGTCTTTGGCAAGTCTGGCACTGAAACCCATACACTCTTTGAACACAAGCAATTCAACCACCAAATCTCTCTCTTTCTCTCTCTTCTATTTCTCTCTTTCTCTCTCTAGATCGTAGAACCTTCTTGTCGAAGTTTCAGTTCGCGTTCTGGAAACCGGAATCAGAAAGGAGAAAAATTTTGAGGAATCTGTACGAGGAAAATGCAGAGCAGAGGATCGAGTGCGAGGCTTTCGGGCATGGCATTGCGATCCCGTGTCCCCGCTCTCCTCCTCTCAATGTTCGCCGTCTTCGCTTCCATCTTCGTTGCCGGCCGGTCAGTTTGCTCCAATTTTCGATTTTCTTTTTTCTACGAATTTGAATTTTGATATATATATATATATATATATATTTTTTTTTTTTTTTTTTTTGCTTCAAATTTTATCGTTTCGTTTGTGTTTTCTGAACCCTAATTTGGACTCGCGGTGTTATGTAGATTATGGCAGGACGCTCAAAATAGAGTTTATTTGATTAAGGAGCTTGATAGGATAACTGGTCAGGTGAGTATTTTCTCGATTCTCCTTTTTAAATTCGTCCCTTTTTTTCTGTTTTCTTGTGTATTTGGTGTGTGAAAGTTTTTAGACTTTTTTTTCTGGAACCAAACTAATTGGAATTATAAAAACCTCTGGTATTTTCCTGATTATTTTTCCTGATATCGTACCCATATCAAGTGTTTTTGCACTGAATTTTCTTATTATTGGCTCTTGAGTGTGTTTGTTTTGAAAATTTGAACTCTTTTCCCCTCTGAATCAAACTTATGGCTTTCCCTGTTTGGATTGATTCGAATTATACTAGTTTTAGATATTGTTGCCTGAGAAATCCGAGTGTTACAGTTATGATTAGATAAACCATTTTCACAGATCCACCCCTTATTGATATCCTCTGGAGCAATTTGGTTAACTAGTTATTTTTGGGACTGTAGGGTCGATCAGCAATATCAGTGGACGAGACATTGAAAATTATAGCCTGCAGGTAGGGGTAGTCGTTTCTCGTTTCACTTAATTGGGATTTTTGTGATGTTAATATGTTTTAATAGAATGAGACTTGATGCGTCACTTTTTGTCATGTTAGGGAACAACTCAAGAAATTATCGGCCCTTGAGATGGAGTTGGCTGCAGCTAGACAAGAAGGTTTTACTTCAAAGCGCTCAACAGAAACTACTGAAACTAATGATGCTAAGTCTAAAAGGCCTTTAGTAGTTATTGGAATCCTCACAAAGTTTGGCCGTGAAAAAAATAGGGAAGCAATCCGTAAGGCATGGATGGGAACTGGTATCGTCTTATTAGTCTTTGTGCTCCCTTGTTTTCCCTTCTTGGTAGATTTTTTGTTTGTTTGCTTGTTTTTCTCCCTTTGCAATCTGGCATATTTATGCTGTCAGTTTACAATGGGGAGAATGTTGCACATTTTATATCATTGCCGGAGAGAATTCAAAACTAGGAATTTGTTGTCTCTAATGTATCCCTATATTGAAGCAAATAAAACTTAATTTCCTTAAATTTTGTTTTGCCTTTTTCTCTCTTCTTCTTCTTCTTCTTCTTCTTTTTATTTTTTTATTTTTTTTATTTGTGGCTAGAATGCATATCACTGTAAGTTGTTTTGGCAAAACTGACAACAAAATGCTGTGTAAGATTGCAGCTGGCTTATCATTGTCGAGCTTAGTTGTGTTACAAGTGTTTATTGTGGTGAGCAATTCGTGTTAAAGATAATATGTTTAGGAGCTTTACAGAAAGAGAATTGTCTTTGCAGGTGCAGCTTTGAAAAAACTGGAGAATGAAAAAGGAGTAATTGTACGATTTGTCATTGGAAGAAGGTATCTATCTCCTTTTTTCTTTGTTGTTTTTGTTTTCTGTTTTTTTTTTCCTCCCACTTCTTATATAGTTATTAGTCAGTAACCTCTGCCTGGTGGTTTATTCTACTGCAGTGCAAATCGTGGCGACCGGTTCGACAGGGCCATTGACGGTGAAAACAGGAAAACTAATGACTTCATCATTCTTGTGCGTTTTCCATGTGTTGTTGAATTGACTTTACATGCTTTTAAGGAATTTAAAACTGTTCTCTAAGCTTCAATAATTTGACTAATTTCCGCCCCCTTCCTCCTCTTTTGCAGGATAATCATGTGGAAGCACCTGAGGAATTTCCAAAGAAGGCTAAACAGTTCTTTGCTCTTGCTGCTGATAATTGGGATGCCGAGTTTTATGCTAAAGTCAATGATGACGTTTATGTAAATATTGGTCGGTAAAATTATTTTGTCACATAGAATAGAATATGACAGGCTTTGCACATTTACATGATGCTTAACAATGAACTTTCAAATCTTCGCATCCATTAAAAAGAATTGCAGGAAGCCATTTTGGAATGTTTTCAATGTGTAGGCCCAGTTTATACTTCCATTAAAGCTCCTTTTTATCTATAATACCCACGTCTTGGATGGATACTACTCTACATTGCTGATGTAATTGATATGATTTTTTAGATCAGTAACTTTTAAACTGTTAATTTAAATATGGTTGTTCAGATGCTCTGGGAGCTACTCTAGCAACTCATTTGGACAAGCCCCGTGTTTATATTGGCTGCATGAAATCAGGCGAAGTTTTCTCTGAACCGTGAGTTTTGCCCATTGTTAAATTTGTTTTTCTGTTTCTATTAATGTATTATTCTCATATTCTGTAATTTGCCGATTCTTTTAGGGGCCACAAGTGGTATGAACCGGACTGGTGGAAGTTTGGCGACAAAAGATCGTGAGTTTAATTCAATATTTCTACATTGTAGGACTCACCTCCCACCTCAGACTTATTATATCCCCATTCTCCAGAAAGATCGAATTACAATCACTTGGGCATAAATATTCTGTTATTGTTATTTTTTCATTCCCAGACTCCCAGTTAAGCAATATCTGGCTTGCAAACACTATATTTTCGACGAAAGAATAAGGATTTAGCAAACACTATATTTCGACGAAAGAATAAGGATTTAGCAGTAGTTACATAATGAACAAGTCCCGTACCTTATCACCCTTGGTTCTTAACGGTAGATTTGCCAATACATTCCTGTTTCATTCATGCACTTCTGTACTAACCCTCTTGTTTTTCACAGATATTTCCGCCATGCTTCAGGTGAGATGTATGCCATATCACAAGCTTTGGCTAAATTTCTATCGATAAATAGGTGAGTTCTTTTCATTATTTTAATATCTGGTTCAACACATAAAACCAATGATGCACGGATTAACCTCTCACTGACCGACTTTGCAGATCTATTCTCCGGACCTACGCCCATGATGATGTGAGCGCGGGATCTTGGTTTATTGGGCTTGATGTCAAACATGTTGATGAATCGAAGTTTTGCTGCTCATCTTGGTCCACAGGTTCGTTCTCTTCTCTCTCCCTCTCTCCATCTGTTGATTGCCCGTCTGTTTTTTCGAATTTGTTTACTTCCTCGTTGTAATAGAAGATACGTTTTTGTTTCCAGGAGCTATATGTGCTGGTGTTTGATTTGATTTTCTTCGGGGTTGGTTTGGAGAAAATCTAAACCTGATGCAGACAGCGATTTTTGAAGATACAATTCGTCATTCAACATCTCTTTCATATTTTGCACTTGGCTTTGCAAGGAGTCTTAGTTCTTGCTGAAAGTTGATTAGGGGTGGACACATGAAATTAGCTTCACTCAACATTGGAACAGAGTACAGTTGGGAGGATTGGACAATGGTCACTATATATTCAAAGTAGGCCAACAATATTCAAGCATAGTGGTTTTCGTTTTGTGACATGATGTATTTTCCACACATCGTTTTTGCCCTCGAGTGTATTCCATTGTAATGAAATACGAAGGTGATTCTTTTTCATTTTTTCAACTCGCGTCTCACTATTTTTTCAACAAAAAACAAAAAACAAAAAGTTTAGATCCTATTTATTGGGATTCTGTAAAAATTCCATTTCAAAAAGAGAGTAAGAAATGATTGAGATATTTTTGGAGATTAGATTGACGCAGTTACAAATTCATGATAAACATTGGGGAAAAAAAATGACAGCAATAATATCAAGATGAATTTATGACTATTATCGGACAGCTATGAGAGTGTTGAATACTAGAAACACTATACAATGGTATTCAACTCAAGGTTCATATAACATCAGAAGCACAAATGTATATAGGTACACCATAACTCATCAAGAGAACGTAAACGAAAAATCAAACAGCAGTAGCTACCGGCAGACCATCACTTCGGCATCAACATTTACTCAGGACGGACTGTTGAGAAAATGTGCCAGGGCCTTGTCTGTGTCATTCTCGTACATGACTAGAGCTTCAGCGACGTTTTTCGATGGAAATCCCATCTCTCGTACCAAGAGATTGTAGCCATTTACAAAATCCCGAACCTGAAGAAAAATTAAATGAAACACTCCATGTAAATTATATCATGAAAGTAGAGCACCGGCACTAAGAGAAAACAATCTAAATAGCAAGATAAAAGCTGCAACGAAAAGTTCTCCCGATGTACTAAAGAACCAGGCGAGTGAATGCGGAAAGAGTATCCTAAATGAAAGTAAAACTATCAGTATCAGGCCTTGAGGCATATAGGTGAAAAGTTATTAACTTTGCTCTTGTTCCATTTCCACTTGAGATATATTAAGTTATCAAAGTCCCAACAGAGACCTTGTGGGCCACATTTGGTGAGAACATTATGAAGAACAGAGCTAACAGATTGTAACTTGTAAACGCACCCAGTGCTTAAAAGAGCATAGAAATGTTGCAGAAAAAGAGCTCAAGAAAGCACCTTAGTGGGATTGTCTCCGTAATGCCCGACTGCAAGAGTAACAGCTTCTCGGCTTAGCCCCGAAGCAATATATTTGCTAACTGTTGGGTCTGCAGCAGGGCCCTGCAATGACAACTTACTTTTCAGGAATTTGCAAGTGAATTTAAGACCAGATGCGTGTAAAATAATTGCAGAAGTAATTCGTTATTAGTGGTTTGCATAATTCACAGTACTTGACCAATGGAGACAGAAATATGAATATGGCGGCGAGCTATAAAAATTAACCAAAAAAAAGCTTCCAGAATTAGCAAAAACGAAGATAACATACCGCTGACACCGTTGATGGAACAGTCCGAGATGGAAGGTTTTCCAACCCAAGCTTGACCCAGTTCTGGTTTTCCTTCTCTGCCTCAGCCAAAATTTTCCTCTCAAATTCGAAATCAAATTGGAAATCACTCCGAGGTATATCTCCTACTTGTGGCAACAACTGAGGCTACAAAATGAAAGAACAAATCCCTAAACAAATCATACCACAGAAAATTTCACAGCTAGACATGTGAAAATAGCAAAATTCGTTGACGTATACAAAGTTACTATTTTCCAAAAAAAAAAAAAAGAAAAGAAAAGAAAAGGAAAGGAAAGATAAGAAAGATCACTTGAGAAAATCAAAAACTGGAAATCAACGAAAATTCGAAATCATACAGGAGGTGTGATCCGATACTCTGGCTTAATAGTTACTCGTATGCCCAATCCTGCTGCAAATTCCAAACCAAGAAAAACACAAAAACTTGAACCGAAATTTCACCGATTATTCCCAAAACAATCAAATAATTAAACCCTAAACTTTCAGTTGGTAGCTGAGAAAAGCAAATCAAAGAACAGATAATTAACAAATACAGATCAAATTTCGCAGCAAAAGATTCAAAAATTATGTCTTTGATCTGTCAGAGATTACGACATACACGAAGAAGAGGAAGGAGGAGGAGTGGTCTGGTGATGGTGGAAGGGACGGGGTGCGGTGTGGCCGGAGTGGCCGATCTTGGGGTAGAGAGAGGACGGCGGAGGCGGAGGCGGAGGCGCGTACATCGGATGGGAAGACGGCGCAGAGGAGGATGAGGAAGAGGTGGAGTGGCGGTACATCGGGAATTGGGCGTCGTTCTGCTTCCTTAATCCGTAGTCCATACGAAAACTAGTTTGATGGGGAAGATTGAATGTCTGGGTCTGGATTGGGAGATTGTACAAAAAGTACTTTTTCGACTTTTTCGTGTCGTTTGTGTGGTTACCTACCCGCGTTTGTCAACTGGAAAATACGAAGACGCAGAGGAAAATATCCAAACGACGTCCAATCCACTACCGTTTTGACTCGCAACGCGTCCTCAAATAACAGCGTCCTCAAGTAACAGCGTTTTCCTGTGGCTTTTCACTGAACTTGTGTCATTTCCACACTTTTTTTGTTTTTGTTTTTGAGACATATCTGATATCTTGATTCAGGCCCACAAATAAATAAATTAATTAATATTAGATATATAATAATTGTAAATTAGAGATGTGTGTGGAAGAAAGGGGTCCGATTCCTATATCTTATAGCATATTTAAATTTTGAATATATTGATTTTTACCCTATAAATGTAAAATCATTATTTGAATATATTGATTTTTCAATTGGTAAGACATTGTTTTTTCCTTTATTGAAAGTAATTAGTTAGTCCCTTTCACCCACCAAAAAAAAAAAAAAAGTAATTAGTTGGAAATTGTTGAAAACAAGAAGTAATGCATGATATTAAACTTGAACCTATTTATTCTACCACTACTACTACTATCAGTACTATTACTATTACTATTACTATTGTTTTTATTGTGTTGTTATTACTATTACTATATTGAGGAAAAAGTATATAAACTATTGTAACGAGTTGGTCTCTATTTTTATTTTTTAAATAGATAAGTTAAATTAATCATTGTAGACAATTTAAGTTCCTAAACCAAAATGGACAACCTGTTTTTATATAACAAACACAAGGCAGATTGTGATTCAGCCAGTTCGGTATTTCACTCATCTACTTAAAGTACAAAGCAGGAAGAAATTACAATATCTACTTGTATACACGAAGCAGTAGAACATTGTCAACAGGCCACTATAATGGTTCATTAATCAACCGAGACAGAGAGAGAGAACCAGTGAAGAGAAGGGTACAAGATAAAAAGGTAAGCTCAAATACAACAAATGAGGCCTTCGAGGTTTCAGAATCACAACCCAAATATGTGATCGTTTGGACCAAACATGGACGCACTGAACCTTGTATTCAAGTCACTCCCATCCAATGCCGAACCAAGCCGATCGAGCCACTGATTTGTGCTCGAGTTATCGCTCTCCTCTACCCACTCTGAAGTCATGTCTATGTCGTCGAATTGAATCGGATCAGCATCTACAGGTTTCGTTCTTGTATGTCTAGCTAACTTGAGATTGTAATTTATGTACACGAGGTCATTCAATGTTTCTCTATCGATCTTGTTTCGTTTCTCGGAGTGGATTTGCTGTAATGCATTCCAATGCCTCTCGAAAGTGAAACTGCTGCAAACTTGACTGAGTATCCTGATTGCAACTCGTTGCAATACTGGCGCGGAGTCGCCATATTGTTCCCACCAAAGCCCTGTAAAAGAATTACCGGTAAGTGTGAGATTCAAACATACATAGAGAAGACATACGTAGACATCTTGTTCTGGTGTGCGTGCGCAAATCAAATCACATGGGATGTTATATCACAGAAATACAGCTAGAAGCGGATGTATAACGCATGGAGATTGTAAATTTACCAGGTGAAACGACATCTCTCGCCTCCATCGCTAGGCTGCAGCCGAACATATTAGTCGCCTTTGTAAAAGTAAATATCTGGCTGGTGATGTCACGTCTCATTTCAGGAAGAGGGAGTAGCTTCTCCAGCACTTTGAAAAAGTCTTCCTTAATAGAGCTAAGAAACTTTATTTCTGGATTGTACTGAATACTGGGGTTCAAAAATGCTGCTGCTGAATGTAGAGGCGAATGGAGTTGATCTCGCCACTTCCTATCTACTATGTCTAAAAGTGTCTTGCACTTGTTTTCATCCATTATATAGTACGTCCTTATAGACTCCTTTGCCCTCGTCATTAACTCGTATATAGACCCCACCGCAGGTTTACCTCCGGCAACTTCCCTCAACACTTTCAGAAAAGGCTCAGAAATGGCCACACATTCTTCCACTGTCCTCCAGAAATCACTATCCTCAACAATAGAAATGCATGATATGCTCGTCGTTTTATTTACGTACAAGGAGTTTGTACAGTATTCGGGGCTGTTAAACATATGCTTCAACCTCGACTTTTGCTTCAACATAGACTGTAGGGAAAGGAAGCTAGAAACCGACTTCGTGATACCAGTTCTAATGAGTTCTTGTCCTCCAGTGAACTTTTTCAGTAGATCAAGCATGTAGACGCTATTGTATAGGAACTTTGATATAGTTTGCGCCTGTAAAATACATCTATTTACCCAATCTACCTTTGAGAATTCCTCCAGAATTAGATTCAAGCAATGAGAAGCACAGGGAGACACGAAAATGGTTGAATAATTCTGCAGAATGTGGTTTGCAACACCGGTATAGTTGAAGCTGCTATCCATTATAATCTGCACGACATTGTCCGCACCAAAATCTTCAATGACAGAATCAAATAACTCAACAAGGCACTTTGTGTTCTTAATATACGAAGATGCATCAACTGATTTGTGAAAGAAGGTCCTGGAGGGTGATGAAACTAGGAAGTTGATCAAAGCTCTTGACTTGTTGTCAGTCCAGGTGTCGGCAATTATAGTGCAGCCTGTTGTAATCCATTCTTTTTCGATGTCCTTCAATTGTAGGCTCATCTCCGACTTGATCCTTTCCAGCCATGTAGTCTTGAGAGTCTCAGCAGACAGACCAGTGAATCCAGTACCGCACTTTGTTATGGCATCAACCATTGTCTGATAGGACGAAGAGCGAGCAATACCAAAATCCAGCTTATTCTCGAAAAAGAACAGGGCAATACTTCTCTCTGCATTTTCCTGGTTGTTCAAGGAGGGAGGAGCCATTGGAGTGACGGTTGGGAACACTTTTGCAACCGGGGACGCTACCTCTGTAGAAACAAGAGGCTTACTCGCAGAAACATTTCCGGGAGATTTCAGTTCCACCAGCTTCTGCTTTTTGGTGCTTGATGTTTCTTTGACATCTTCCTTCGATGCAATGATAGCTCTCACCCTATCCGTCACATCATCTCTTACCTTGCTACACGGGTTTACGCCTTTACTCGGAAGCCTAGAGAGATGATGCTTCAACCTACTAATACCTCCATTGAGAACTCTCAGGCAAAATTTACACCTCACCTTGTTTCCGTCTAATTTATCTGCATATTCCCAACAAGCATCTTTTTCTCGTACCACTGCCATAATATAAAGCACAAAATTTAAGACATTTCCATGTTCATAGTTCCTATAATTCAACTTTTAGATTTTCGCACATCAAAATACACTTACTCAAGCTTTTAACTTGAAATGTCATACTTGAAGAACACAGAGAAATTAAAACCTCCACTTAATTAGAATTTACACTAAACATGGAGTTATGTACTGTGACTCTAATATGGTACAGCTTAAATTCCCATATCTCAAGTTTATAAATAAATAAATAAAAGCTTAATTCACCAAACTTACTGAGGATATGAAAAAGGTTCTGTGGTCTTGTACGTTACCCTACAATGAAGCAAGACAAAATGAGTCATAACCAGCTATTAATTAATCTCCAATTTTCATGCTTGAAATACAAGAAAAATCTAGTGAAAAAGAACCCAGATATGAGAAAGCTACACAAGTATGGAAGCTATTATACTTTTTTTTTGTTTTTTTCAGAACCTAGACATTTCCATTTGCTAATGAAACTTTAGTTTAGTTATTTTTTATCATCAAAAAAGAAAAAAAAATCAGTTATATTTTATTCTTTTAGACAATTGATTAATTTCAAAAAAGCTCACTTCTTTTATCAACCAAATAACTTAAATGGAAAAAAAAAATTTCTAAAACCACAATATTGTACTTTATTTGATAAAATTAGATAAGAATTAAAGCCACTGGAACCATTTCCACTATTTTCTTATCATTCCAGATAAATCAGATTAATATGGATGAACTTTCTTTCTTTCTTTCTTTCTTTCTTTCTTTTTTTTTTAATATGGATGAACTTTCAGTCTCACTGTTATCTACATAAAAAGTAAAATCGAAAAAGTTTGCACTTTCTTGGTGGAAAAATCGCCCTTCACGGGAAACATCTTTCCGTCGAGACAAACAGGGAGCTGAGTCTGATCCTTAAGAAATCCCAAAATTTTCTCTCTTTTCACACTTTCTTAGTAGCCAAACAGAAAATCCAAACATCAGATCCGATCCAAAATGCCGCGAGAGTGGTCAATATAAAAAGAAATGAAAAAAAAAATGATTTTGGAAAATTTAGAAAACGCGATGGGATTCGGAGAGAGAGGAGAAATGACGAGAAATTTAAGGAACTTACAGGGAGGGAGAGAGATTGGTCTTCTTCTCGCCGGAGAGAAAAACGGAGGCTGCAGGATTTTGGGGGATTTGTTACTTATCGCGATATTTTGGAGTTTTTTTAAGGTTTCGTTTCCTCTTTATCTGAGTGATTATTTTCATGATTTTGGAGTTATAAATTAAAAATCCTCTTTTTTCTCGTTTTCGTTTTGATTTTTTTTTATTTTCATTTTTGGTATTTTGTGTTTCTTTCGGCGATATATCGCGGACAGTTCGTTGTTTGCTCCAATAGAAAGTTGCCACGCCGACATCGTTGGGGCTTAACGAAAGTTATTTGGGAAAACGACGTCGTATGAAAGAACTTGGGTGGAAAAAAGTTTTGACGCGGAAAGCCACTCTAGTTTATCAGAGCCAGGTTTCGATCCTGGGACCTGTGGGTTATGGGCCCACCACGCTTCCGCTGCGCCACTCTGATTTGGTGATATGGTTTGTCCCCAATATATATAATCGGTAAATCATTCCAACCCCCCCAACAACAACAGCAACACCGTTTGAGTTGCATTAGGCTCAAAAAAATACAGAGGATTATGAATTGATTACAAATTAATTGCCCAAAAAAATCTAACGAAATTTTTCTTAGCCTCCTCCTTTCCATTTGGATAAAGGAAATTTTGTGTTAAAAAAGAAAAGGGCCTTTTGGGAAATAATTTGGACCTCTTAAAGATTACACAGCCTACATAACATATTCGAATACAAACCCACCAATTCTATTTGTTGATTTACCAAAAAGGCATATTCGAGCAAGAATTTGGATGTTCATGAAACCAATAGGTCAAAAGTTTAGGCCTAACTTTGATCAGCCACATTGAAATTAAAAATCCTTTTGTACCTTTAAAATAAAAAAATAAAAAAAGGTCTTTTGCAATGTAATGATTTGTTTCTAGAATCCCATTTATCCTAATGTCCTAGGATTGACATCACCATCTCCATTTTGTTTATGTTATCACAATTTGGGTGGCTGAATATTTCATTTCTAGTCATCATAAACAAGTTGAAAAAAGTACATGATATGAAGTTTGTACATTAGTCCAAAGAAAAAAATTCCAAGATCTAAACGTTTGTCTAATTAAATCTAAAATCACTAGCGCCAAATGTCCGCACTCCACAACTTTTGCAAGTTTAAAAGCATTCAAGCTTGAATCTTTTTCTTAAAAAAAAAAAAATAATAATAATAATTAATTATGAGGGAGAATTTCCTTGCACCATTGCCTCTTAAACAAGGGAAAATGTTAAGAAAATTTAAGGTACATGGTTCACCAATCCGAAACTTCCCTTCTAATTCGATCATTCCCCTTCCTTCATGTAAACTTCAAATGCTCAACATATTGAACATAATATATATCATAAGTTTAAAATATATCCATGCGTTATAAATAATATTACTTGTAATTATCATGTTCAGCTAAAAAATTAATTCCCAAAAGTGCTCTACGACCAGATGCAACCAATTGGATATTATATATTTATACTCACACATTCAAATCATATATATACACACATATTATATATATTCAAACTTAACCGACCAAAAGTTTACGAGTGTGTGTATTATATATTAATGAAAGAAAACCCACATGCATTCATACGTCACGTTTTGTTCAATACTTAATTTTGGCGTTTTATTTCTTGTTGTTTTTGTAGTTTTGATTCTAATTCACTTTCACTTTCCGAGAAGAATCTCAAGTAAATTTTCGAGAACTTAAGAGGTACTTTTGACCAATATCTGTCTGATACAATTGTCCGTTCTAAGGGATGTATATAATGTGGTATTTTCTTGTTATAAGGTACAGTTAATGAATTTATAGCCATTTATGTAAATTAAAGATTTCAACGTCTTATTAAAATATGTAAATGTCGAAAATAATTGCAGTTGGCAGCAACCTTGATTGTCAAAGCCGTTTACAAGGAGTATGACCTTAAAAAAAAAAAACGAAATACAATTTAAAGATAGCAATAAATAATAATATTAATGGACCTTGGATTCTGCCAAAACATAAAAACAGAGTGACTTTTTCTCTATTGCAACCAGCTTTTTTTTAATCCACCAAAAAAAAAAAAAACCCCCCTCCATAGAAATCAATCTTTTTTTTTTTTAAAACCTAATTAGCTTTTGGGTGGATCTTATTTCTTTCAATCACTGCAATATTGATGTCCATAAAGAATAAGAGACAACTTAATTTGTTGGACTACATTGAAGGGCTTGTTCACTTATCACCCTATCTCTATTGCCGATTCGTTTCATGCATCATATAGAAACTAAAGGATAACATGCAATACTAAAGGAAATAAAGAGAAATTAGATTAGACCATAATTTGTACATGATATGTTACGAGGAAAAAAAAAAAAAAAAGAGCTAAAATGGTCTCTGGCTTATTAAGATGTTCATTTATTATAATCAATCAGATATAATCAATCAATTATTAATTATAATTAATCAGTGATTTTATGATAAAAACACATGTTAAGATCGATCAATTACTATCTAACTATCCATGTAGTGATCAATCAATCCCATGAGTCTCCTATACATTCTCATTCGATCACGGTGGGGGAGCAAGTAAAAATAGAAAAACTTACATTGAGTTTAAGGATAATCAAGCTCAAACTGATGGCTTTCACCATGTCAAGGTGACACTCTACTGCTGAGTTATATATCTTCTCCTATCCCCCATCGAGAAATAGAACGGACTAATCCAAAGGTAAAAGGTTGAGAAACTTAACACCACTATTCATGAACAATTTAGAATCGAGCATTCTTTTCATATTATTACGGATTAAATGATAAAAATATATGTTAATATCAATCCATTAGTATTTGATTATCTATCAAATGATCAACTGTTGATTGATCATTTTTTAAAAAACGATCATTTTCTTCTTAATTTAAGTTGATAAAAATTAGACCATTCAAATTGTGTCCCATTATACTTATATCCTATCACATAATTCTATCCATTAAAACAATTGAAAATGCCGTAAAATTAATTAGTTAAAAAAATTTGTCAGGGGCTATAAATTAGCCAATGGATGGAAGGATAATCATAATAATTATTGAAATGCCAATTACTGATCAGTGCCACCAAATGACATTTGTGGCTGTGAATCTGTGATCAATTTAGAAGGCCTCTTTTGGTTGTCGTTTTGCTACGACACGCTAACGGCGTACAGAGACAATTCCCACGTGTCAAATCAGGAAAAGACCGCCGTCCGTCCAAGTCAGCTACAGATCCAACGGACAAGACGAGACGCGACGCGCACGCACACACGCACGCTACTCTCCATTTCTCTCAAAAATTCCACGCCGTTTTTCCATAGTCAACGCGTTGTCCATGGAGCGTGAACGCAACGCGCCAACCTCGCAAGTGAAGCATCGAAGTTAGTAGGTTGGTGACCTACGCAAAAGCCACGCGTGATTTACGCCTCTCTACTTACTACCCTTGTAAAGTTGAAAAAGTTCCGGCTAAATTAAAAATTACTCTAAAAAAATAAAAAAATAATAACAATGTTAATATTGTCTAAAAAGTCAACCTTGCATGTGACGGTATATTTTAATGTCTATATCTAAAGTCTCAAGATAGACCAATTAGGCAAAATTTCAGTTGGTAAAAGATAATAATGTTGGTTAATCATGAGTTAATTTGAAACTAATAAAGTGGCCAACCTAATCAAAAAGTAGATAATATTATTCTGATATGGATTGTTCAACTACAAATGAATGCTTCGATTTGCACCGCCCCCACCCCCCTCATCCATTTGTACTTTTGTGTAAATAGCATTTGTTGATATTCTTTTCCATTATTATTAAGCTTTCAATTCAATACTAATTAAAAATAATGTGAAGTGATTTATGAAATCCCAGCTCAATTCTTCCTTTAAATCGTTTTCCTTCTTCTTCTTCCCCTTTTCATGTTAGATTTATTTCCTTCAACAAATATTGGTATTTATGATTCCAATAGGGATAAGTACTATTTTTCCCCCTAATGAGGTATCAAAGGCTTTAAGAAGACACAGTAGAGATTGAGTATGTTATGGGGACAAGTCCTAGTGAGGGATGATAATTTGTTCTTTGAGATTTATACAAAATAAGAAATACTAAATATAGTTATGTCAATCTCAACTAGTTATTTTGACTAAAGAAGATCGGTGTATTTCCAAATCTTCTGTCCAATACTATCAGAGAAGTCTACTTTAACTGTAAATGAAGAGAATCCTAGTCCTAAGCCTTTACATAATCTTATCAAAATATAAATACTTACACGTGACATGACTCGAATATTTAGAATAATCAAAATGAAAGTTCTAGCGTAATGTCATCATCATTGTTGGTCACAGTCACACAATTAATTTTTTGGCATAGCTCTTGTAGAATTTTTTTTTTTTTTCTTTTCATATCAATTTCTGAATTTGAGATGCACAGACATATATTGATGGAGGGAATTAGAGCCTAATTAAGCCCCCATCAACTTTTGTTTTGTTTTTTTTTTTTTTTTAAGTTTTGATTATTAAATTAGTTTCCCCTGATAAAAATTCTTACTTCGTTGCTATAGCAATTTAAAAAATTTACAAGGAAAAAGAACCTTAGAACATGGAATTTATACAACTACACAAGTAATAGACTTTTTGTAAGAACCAGAGTTGGGCTATGTACTTTTTTTTTTTTTTTTTGGTTTTCCTGTTCTGTCTCTTCGGTGTCTCTATCCACATGCATCTTCCTGTTCGTGCGCTATAAAATATTGGAAAAAAAAGCATAAAATATACATATACACATATATATATATTTATATAACCTTCTCTCTGTGTGAGGTTTGTGTTCTTAAACTGCTTGATTTATATAATGGTTTCCCAGCGTTGTAGGCATGTGGTGATGCTGTTTTAGCAAGCAAATACCAGCTCATTCCCATTATTACCATCATCATTGTCAATGACCCACCTTGGGATTTTTCCTCTCCAAACTGTTTCTCAAACCGCAACTCTTTAATGACCCACCTCTGGATCTATCCAAAAAAAAAAAAAAAAAAAAACTTTGGTTGAAGTTGTAGAGAGAGAAAGGCTTAAGAGAGAGAGAGAGAGATAGAGAGAAGACAGCTACATATTCTTGTTGGCAGGAGATGAATCTTTAGCAAGGCTTAAGCCTCTCTCTGCTGTGCTCTGCAACAACCAAGTTAGTACCTTTCTTCATTTTCTCTTATTATCTTGTGTTTGTTTCTCAAGAAAACCCTTTTTCTGATCTGGGTATATCTCAAAAAGTGATTCCTTACTTGTTCATGTCGTCTTAGAAATTTTGTCCCTAACTAAAGTGAAGGGTTTATTTTTTATCTCTCTTTCAGCTCTTGAGCAAACCTAACACAGTTGGTGGGAGAAGCACGTAAAGAGGCTTATAATTTTCAAACTTAGACCAGCTTTTTTTGACCAAAACACTTAACTGTCAGGCATTAAAAACTTATTACTCAGTCGTTACACACAAATTTTTTTTAACATAAACGGCCTTTTCCACACATGTTCTAACAGCTCAGATACGTTTCTGACTTTTCATCCTTCCTTTTTTTTTTTTTTAATTTTTAAATTTTCGTGCGCCAAACTTCTTGTAGATGTAACCAAGATTTTGGAATTGGAACTGACTTGTGACATTTTGCCTGTTTCCTTGGCTTCAAAGCTGAGCTCTCAACTCTGAACTGAGAAAATGATCAAAAGGATAGGGACTTTTCTCACAGTTTTCTCGGCCATTTTCTTGCTCGGAACAACAATCTTCTCCGGTGTCACTGCAAACTTGGACGAAGATAAACAAGCCTTGCTTGATTTCCTCAACAATATATCTCACTCCCACACTCTCAAATGGAGCCAGGACTCTTCCGTGTGCAGCACATGGACTGGGATCATCTGCAACAACAACCACACAAGAGTGGTGGAGCTTCACCTTCCCGGCGTCGGATTCAGAGGGCCTATCCCATCGGACACTCTCAGTCGGTTATCGGCTCTTCAGGTTCTGAGCCTCAGAATGAACAGAATATCAGGTTCTATTCCATCTGATTTCTCCAAGCTTAGAAACTTGACATCAATTTATCTTCAGTCCAACAAGTTTTCGGGCCCGTTGCCTTCGGATTTCTCAGTTTGGGACAATCTGACTGTAGTCAATCTGTCTGGTAATGGTTTTAATGGGAGTATTCCATCTTCAATAGCCAATTTGACTCGCCTTACAGCTTTGGATCTGTCCAACAACTCCCTTTCTGGTCAAATTCCTGATCTCAATATTTCTAGCTTAGAAGAGCTAGATTTAGCCAATAATAACCTCACCGGAGTTGTGCCAAGGGCTCTCAGAAGATTCCCAAGTTGGGCATTTTTCGGTAACAATCTCTCATCAGAAGATGCCACTCCTCCTTCTCTTCCAGCTCAACCACCGAATGGCCAACCGATAAGGAAAACCAAGGAGAAAAGATTTAGTCAGTCTGCATTGTTGGCTATTGGGCTCGGCGGCTGTGTTCTTGGGTTTGTGGTGATTGCTTCGTTGATGTACTTTTGCCGCTCGAGAAAAGGAGACCAAAGTGGGGTTGTAGCGAAACCGCAGAAGAAAGAGAGCTCTTCAAAGAAAGGGGTTTCTGAGAGCCAAGACAAGACTAACAGGCTCTTTTTCTTTGAGGGTTGCAATCTTGCTTTTGATCTGGAGGACTTGTTGAGGGCATCTGCCGAGGTTCTTGGGAAAGGAATGTTTGGGACGACGTATAAGGCAGCGCTGGAAGACGCGACAACCACGTTGGTGGTCAAAAGGTTGAAGGAAGTGACGGTTGCTAAGCGAGATTTTGAGCAGCAAATGGAGATTGTAGGGAACATCAGGCATGAAAATGTGGCTCCACTAAGGGCATATTACTATTCCAAGGATGAAAAGCTTATTGTGTTCGATTATTATGAACAAGGAAACGTCTCTGCTCTGTTACATGGTATGTGCTTAGAAATTTTCTCGATTATGTAATTTTCATTACCCTTTTGATTCGTATAGATAAAGCAATTGGAATGTCTCTTTATTGCAGGTAGAAGAGGGGATGGAAGGACTCCACTAGACTGGGAGGCTAGACTTAGAATCGCTGCAGGCGCAGCGAGAGGAATTGCCCATATCCACACGGAAAATGGCGGGAAACTTGTCCATGGCAACATAAAAGCCTCAAACGTCTTCCTCAACTCCCAAGGATATGGTTGTGTTGCTGATGTCGGTTTGGCAACACTGATGAACTCAATGCCGCCACCGGTGGTTCGAGCTGCAGGATACCGAGCGCCAGAAGTATCCGACACCCGAAAGGCGACTCATGCATCTGATGTCTACAGTTTCGGGGTCTTGATTCTTGAGCTTCTCACCGGAAAATCTCCTGTACATGCCACAGGTACTGAGGAGGTGGTTCACTTGGTGAGGTGGGTGAATTCTGTGGTGAGAGAGGAGTGGACTGCCGAAGTGTTTGATGTGGAGCTCTTGAGGTATCCGAACATAGAGGAGGAGATGGTGGAGATGCTGCAACTGGGAATGAGTTGTGTGGCGAGAGTGCCGGAGAAAAGACCGAAAATTAACGATGTGGTGAGAACTTTGGAGGAAATGCGTCAATTCAATTCCGGGAATCGGCCGTCCTCAGATGTTACAAAGTCGGAAATTTCAACTCCAATCCCAACACCTGATGTTGCGGCAGAGACAAGATCATCATCTCTTCCAAAGTGAAATTCTTTCATCAAAGTTAGGAGATGTTACATAGTTTTGTTGCCCCTTTTTTTCCATTAAAATTTATTCCTTATTGCAAAAGGCTTTGATGGTTGTAATGGTTGTTTTTATCAGACAGTGAAATTTATATTAGAGTTTATATTTTGATGCAAGAACTTTATCTTCTACTTAGGCCATTAAAACCGTAGAATATTTTGAGGGTCTATGCTCAATTGTGGGACGGCGAAAACTAACTAAAATAGAGAAAATGACCTCTGTATAACAAGAAAAGAAGTAACATAAAAGAGTAGGCAAGTATCTATGCAAACAGTAGCAACCTTGGAACTGATATAAAATCGCAATAGAAGGTTTCATACATCTAGAAAAAGCTGTTCCAAAATGAACTAAATATAAGTGAGAAGAAAAAAGAAGACAATTCAATTTATTGTTGTCGTATAAGAATAACACACAAATGAACACGTCCAAATTCTTCCTACGGGGTCGGATTCGATGCCGAGCAGAACCTCAACGTGTACGGATAAAGAATCCATCTTTGCAAAATTCAATCTCCTGTAGAGTCTACAAACGCTTGGAAGCAAGTACAAACCGCAAGTTATTTCCTTACAATTCTTGTTTTCACGCCTCCTGAAATTTGAACAAAATCAAAGGCTTCAGCAGCTTCAAAAACAAGTATATATTGCAATCGAAGTGAATACAGCACAGTCGATGGAAAAATGTAGCACAAAAAATGGTAACAGACCTTCAACTTCCTCAAATTGAACCTCCTTCACAAACTCGGCGCCGGCATGATACTCAAAACTACAAAAGAGATAGGATGACAGGCATTCAGTACAACATCTCTCGGACCAAATTCACAAACATTTTCTTCCTCTATTTAAGGGAAACAAATAGAGAAGTTTATAAGATGGAATAAAACTACAGGTATCTGTTAAATCGAAAGGAAATGCCACTTGCCAAGATCATTGAACGCCAATTTCTACATAACAAATCATGTGATATTTCCGCAAATAGAAGAGCCCACAAGACATATGTGCCAAACTGTGATATTGTGTGATACAACAGAATTGCCCCAAAAGTATATTTCCATTGACACTTCCTAAATTTGCTCGAATGACAACGCTGAAGTAAGAACACGGTTATCTACATTTCCACATAAGAAGCAGTTTACCTGTTAGAGAAAGCAACCTCAAGCTCATAGTTAGCGGCATTCTTAGTAGCTTCAACTAACACAGTAACAATTTCGGTCTTCCGAGTACTAGCCATGAGCAAATCGTACTCCGTTGGAATAATGATCGCGAAGAAATTATCACTCAACTCACTCAAACACATCTTATCTACAGCAGCCAAGGCTATTCTCCGTTTCAGTGAATCAGCCTCCGGATCAACAATATAAATGGCAAAGTCAGTAATCAACAGAATTCTCCTCTTCATCTTCCCTGAACCGGTAAATTTCAAAACTTTATCCGCAAAAAGAACTTGATTGTCGCCTGCACATTATAAAATCGATCGAATTGACGAAATTTTCTGGCTTTTGAGATTGTTCATTGTAAAATAATGAAATTTGACAAAATCCACAGATCAAGCAAACACTTCTTAATCAAAATCTTGAAATTTTGAAGAAATTGACGAAATCGATTATCGGAATAAAAGCTATGTCTGACCTTGTTTCTGCAAGATTTTCATCAAGTAAGGATGGGAAGGGACGTCGATGTAATCTCCTCTGTACTCTCTGTGGAAGGAAGTTTTTCTCCGAACCTTGACGCCCATGAAAGGCTCCTGATCTTCGGTGAGGTTCCTCTCGGAGATCCTCAATCTCACTCCTCATCGCCGTCGCCGTCGTATCGGGCTGCGTATTGGGAGTCGTCGCCATCGAATTTCGGCGGCCGAGACTCCGACTCCGATTGGGCGTCGTCGATTTGGACCCGCCGCTGAGACTTGAACATTGTTTGATTTTGGGCCGGGTCGAACCGAAATGAGAGGTTGACGAGAGTGAGTTTTGAGGGTTTGGTGGGGAAGGCAGACGGTGAAGCCCGCTAACTTGCGCCGGGTGTACAATGCGCGCCAGGCGGTGGTTTAATACCCTCTAAGCTGGAAATTTCTCTGTTTTTTACGCTACGCGGCTGCGCACGTTATCGTATCTATTTATCATGACATGAGTACCTCTCATGATCTCATTGACTTAGAATTTAGATTTTATTTTTGAAAGAAATTATTCTAAATTAAAATTTTAAGTTGAAGTTTTTTTTTTAATTAATAAAAATTATAATTAATCTTTTAAAAATGAATCATATTTAATATAAAAATTTTATCTCTAATTAGTCACAAATATAATTTTAATTTGTGTTTGGATTTAAGTTTGGATCTAAAATTTACAACTCAGTTTTTATCTTTTTCTAAAAATTAATCTTAGTTTCCCTATTCACTATTATTATTACAGTTTTGTAATTCAAATTTTAAAAGTCCATAACTTTATATATGTAAGTCAAATGAGATGATTATTTTTAAATTGTATAAAATTAAAAAAAAACTCTATATTAATTTTTTTTCCGAACACATTTCAAGTTTTTATATTTTTTAATTTAGTAATTTAAACACTTCACCAAATGCACAAATTCAAACCCAAATCCTACGATCAAAATCCATGCACCAAACTGCTTAGATTAATTTCTTTTTATTCAAAATGATTTTCATTTTTTTGGGGTTAAATGTTCATTAGTCTTTAAATTTTTTAAATTTGTACAATTTTGATCCTTACTCTTTTTTCTCGTAGCCGGAGTAACCTAAATCATTAAAAATGTTGCTATAGTAATTTTGTCGTTAATTTTTAAATGGAATCCTTAGTTAGCATCACTTTTCAACAAATTACTGATGAATTCTGTCAAAAATTAAGGAAAAGGACAATTTTAGTAATTATTTAATAATTTAGAATCATTCAAGATACGGAAAAAAACAACGATCAAAGTTGTACAAACAAATTTATAGGCTAAATGAGCAATTTACCTTTTTTATGATAATAACACAATTTATTAAGCTATTCAAGTCTAGGAATAGTAAAAAAATTTATTCAGCAAAAAAAAAAAACGAAGAAGAAGATATTTAAAATTACAACATATTAAGCTTTGTATCGGCTAAGTTCACGAGTGTCTTTTTATGAAAAATCAATAAAAACTATAATTAATTTTTGAAAAATCAATCAAACCCAAAAATTCCATTTTAAACACATACACCAAACATAAACTAAGAAAATATATCGATATAAAAAAATTAACATAACCACTTTAGATTAGGAAAATATATATTTAATAAATTTTGATAAGAATTTAACAATTAAAAATTATAATAACTTAATAATAATTGTACTTTGAGACTATCATTAAAGATGCGGGTTTTGATTTCCCTATCCCTAAGTTAAAAAAAAAAAAAGTTTGTGTTTTTAAATTCAATGTAATGAGTTGTTTGTTGGTTTAAAAAATTTAAAGCAATACAGACATATGAGGTAAGAAAAATAGACATTTCCATTTTGTGTCTACATTTTACTTTTATTTTTAAGAAAACCTGCATTTTATTTGATTGTTTTAAAACCCAAATTATGTAGATTCTAAAAAAAAACAAAACAAAAAACAAAAAACAAAAAACAAAAATCATGTATAATTTAAGGGTGAGTATGTGGTACCGGTAAAATCCTTTTTTTGGCCGTTAAGATTTAATTGAATTGTTGAAACGTTGATGGTGTATGATACTTATCATATACCTTACCTCACACAATCCTTTCCACCAAACTTCTCCATCACCAGCGATCTTCCCGCCACTGGCGACGAACGTCGGCGACTCACCCCTGATGCCGGCGACCCACCTCCAGCCCCCAGCTCTGGACGCCGGCCACCGGTGAATTTCTCTTTTTCCCTTTCTCTCTTTCTCTTCTCTCTCTTCCCCTCTCTTTCTCCTCTCTCCCTAGTGATCCATCCCAATGTCGGTGACCCACCTCCGACCCCCAGCCCCGGCGGAGTGGGCGCCGGTGAATTTCTCTCTTCTCTCTTCCCATTTCTCTCTCTTTTTCTCTCTCTTCCATTTCTCTCTCTCTTCTCTTCTCTCCCCGCGCCCCTACCCCGCCCACAGCCACCCCCTGGCCCCCCGTGTGCCCCCTCCCTCGGCCCCCCCACCCCTCCGCCCCTGGCACCCCCCCGACGACCCCCCCTCCCCTCTCTCTTTCTCTTCCCCCTTTCTCTCTCTTCGCGACGGCGACTGCGAGGCACGCGGGCGCCGGGGGTGGGTCAGCCCCGCGAAGAAAGAGAAAGAGAAGAGAGAGAGAGAAGGAGGAAAAGAGAGAGAAAGGGGAAGAGAAAGAAGGGGCCGGGGGGGTCGTCGGGGGGGTGGGGGAGGCGGGGGAGGGGTTCTGGGGTGGGGGCGCACGGGGGCCGGGGGTGGGAGGCGACGGGAGAGAGGAGAAGAAAGAGAAAGGGGAAGAGGGAAAGAGGAAGAGAGAGAGAAGAGAAGAGAGAGAAATTCATCGGCGGCTGACCGCCCGGGGCTGGGGGGCCGGAGGTGGTCGCTGGCATCGGGGTGGGTCATCGGGGAGAGAGGGAAGAGAGAAGAGAGAGAAGAGAAGAGAGAGAAATTCGCCAGTGGCTGACGTCCGGGGTGAGTCCGTCGGGGGCGGGAAGATCGCTGGTGACGATGAAGACTTTGGGTAGGAAGGATTATATGAGATAAGTGTATGATAAGTATCGTACATCATCAATTTTAACCGTTCGATTAAACCTCAACGGCTTAAAAAAGACTTTACAGTAGAGACTATATGATCTCTACCACAGACTTATCCCTTAAAAAAAAAAGTATTTTTTCCTAATAAAATTTTAAAAAAATTATCATCACCAAGCCTTTCTTACTACAATTAGGTAAGCAAAATAACGGAAATTCCAACATATAGATACTTATAAAAAATGCTTCTAAAAAACATAATTTGACAAAATGTTGTTCTATTTTCTTCACTGTGATTTAATTAGAGCTGTAAATATGGATCGCCTGATCTGTTCTAAATAAGAATATGATCAGGGCGAGTTTGCATGTATAAACAATCAGGTTGTGACGAAGAAAAGGATGGTCCAACCTGACCACATAACTGGTAATATACAGATTGGACCAGATCACCTGTAACTTTATGAGATATTTTAATAGATTATATGTAAGAATATCATTAATTTGATAGCCCTTTATATTTATGGCCATATTAACATTAAAATTAATAGTTTTATCATTTTTAATACTAAAAATTATCAATTTTAATACTAGAATCGATAAAATTATAAGAAAATACTTAAACACGACTTTCCCCTTAATTTTCTCATATTTTTATATGTAAAAATAAAAAAGAAAACATGAAAGTTCATGTAAAACCTCGGCCTAACCTGACCCGCACATTAAGGCCGGCCAAAACGGCCCGAGTGAATATAATGCAGGCCGACCCGCATATCAAAGAGACAGGTTGCGGGTCGACCGTCTAACCCGGACCTGCAATGATATATCTCAAAGAAATTTGTTTGACCGCATTAGCCAATCATCCCACGGCATTACCAAAATGCGCCAATCACTCTTCAGACGACGTCGTCTTTTCGACGGAATCTCGCGTGGCAATTACCGTCCCTATAAGCTTAAATAAATAAATTAATCAATAAAGGTAAAATAGACAGAAAACCGCTTTTTTTTTTTCTTTTCTTCTTCTTTTTTTTTTTTTAATTAAGCGGCGGACCAGACCACTTTCTTCTGAAAACGCAAAAAGTGGGACCCAATGCAGGAGGAGAAAATATCAGCAGGCCAATGAGAAGCTGTGGATTGCGTAAAATCCAGGGGCGGGAGCAGGCTCTTTATAATAAGCGATACCCACACCGGATCGCTGACCCTTTCCTCGATTTTTTCCTCTATCATCATCATCTTCTTCTTCTTATTCTTATTCGGTCTTCGTCTTCGTCTTCTGTTCCTTGGTAATCGAAATCCCTAGGTCGATCTCTCGCAACCTTGCTCTGTTTCAGGTAACCTACCATCGCTTCCTCGATTATGCTTTGTATTTTATCTCTCTTTATCGATTCCGTGTCTGTTTTTTTGGATTCTGATTTGTCTTTTTGATCCGTGAATGTTGCTTTCCGATATCGGAAAGTTAGGGTTTTTCATTTTCAAATGGCGTCGAAGCGGATCTTGAAGGAGCTCAAGGATTTGCAGAAGGATCCTCCGACATCTTGCAGCGCAGGTCTTTTTTCTTTTTCTTTTTCGTCTTATTATTATTTTTCATATATTTTTTTTTTGCTATTTAATTCCATTTTTAAGCTTTGATTATTTGGTTTCCATATTTTTTAGAGAAATTATTATTTGTTCGCTTTGGATTCTGCTTTTTTTTTTTTTTTTTGGTTGAAAATTTCGTTTTTCGTGTTTTGTTTTTTTTGTTTTTTGATATAGTCTGATGGAGATCATAAATTGTATGTGAAAATCGCGGGTGTAGTTTTAAACATGTAAACGTGTGTGAATTATGATGAACCTTTTGTCTTATGATGATGCCCTTCGATGTGCTTCTTGGTCTTAATTCAGTTAATGGTGTCTAGTAAAATTATTTGTAAAAGTCATGACCATGTTAATTATTGAGAGTTGTTAATTTTGTTCGTTGGCTGTTGGCGTCTTCGGGGATTTTTAACAGGTCCTGTTGCAGAAGACATGTTTCACTGGCAAGCAACAATTATGGGTCCTCCAGACAGTCCTTATGCTGGGGGTGTTTTCCTAGTTACCATCCATTTTCCTCCAGATTATCCCTTTAAGCCGCCCAAGGTACTTTGTTATTGCTTCATTTTGATATGGAGTTGTTTTTGTTCTCTAATATTTGGTGTTCTACTATTCTTTAATTGGTTTCAAGATTGATAGTTGTTATTTGTTGATATCTGATGGTAAATGCATCAGGTTTCAGCTTTAGCTTCCTTCATTCTTATAATATAGCATCTCTCTCATTCCCGCCTTTTCTCTGTTTTGAGTTAGGCATTTCGAGTCTAAGATATAACCTCTCTTGGGGTTAGCTTTAGCTATATTAAGTGCTGAACCTTGGACCACTCGTCCTATAGACGGAACTATGCATGGGATCAGAGTCTGTGGTTGATGTTGTGTTTGTACGGTTGCGTGTATTATATATATGCTCTCTTCTTTACCTTCTTTTTGTTTGTATTGGAGTATCCATTGCCTGCTCTTTTGTCAATTACCGCTTTAGGTGAAGTTATCCATAGTCTCAAAATTTGGCTCAAGGGTTTGATATCATGAAGGGTAAAATTTTTTTAAACCAAACCACTGCGTGTAATGTAATCACATACTGCATAATACGTTGAATTGGAATGTAGGGTCCGATTTCTCTCCTCTCTCCTCTTTCTCGCTCTCTCTCCCCCTTTCTCACTCACAAACATTGATGAACTTTTGCAGGTGGCATTTAGAACAAAGGTATTCCACCCAAACATAAACAGCAATGGTAGTATTTGCCTTGATATCTTGAAGGAGCAATGGAGCCCTGCTCTAACCATCTCGAAGGTTCTTGTCTTAGAACCCTGATATTATGGATATAATTGAAAGAGTTGCAGTTATTGTGATCTATAAATATTTTGCATTGATAGAATTACTATAGGGCTTGTCTCTCTATCTCTCTCTCACTCAGCGTGTGTATCAGTCCCTCTGTAGGTGCTGAAGAACCTTTTCATTGGTGCACCCTCTTTAAATGATATATATGTCAATCGTGTAATGAAAACTTGGAACATCATAGTTTTTTTATGAATCTTCTTTTGAGGCTTGAATTTAGGATATCCATTGGAGGCAAATCTATTTTCTAGGTTGATCTGTGTATGTTGCGGACTCATTCATTGTTTAATTTCTATTTCCAGGTGTTGCTTTCAATCTGCTCACTTCTGACGGACCCAAATCCTGATGATCCATTGGTGCCGGAGATTGCACACATGTACAAGACAGACAAAAACAAGTACGAGACAACTGCGAGGAGCTGGACCCAGAAGTATGCCATGGGCTAAACGAAATGTGGTATGTTTGATGGAGGGCCCTATCCTTTTGAGTATCGTGCAGTGAAGGATGAATGGTTCCTCGTCGCTTGAATCTTGAAATTGTCTATGCAAGAGCTCTATAGCCTATATTGGTTCAAAAAATTGAAGAAACACCTGTTATTTTCTAAATCAATTGTTTGTACTTGTGATATTCAGAACAATGAGTTGTGTTGCATAGTATTATCCTAGATTTATTTTCTCAGTATAACAGCCAAATAATTATGCAGCTAAAAGAGTCGCACGGTAGTAACAACCTGAGATAAGAGTAGTTTTGAAATTGCAGTTAAAAATGACTATGAAAGATCAGACTCTCAGGGGAAGTAACAGTAGCTTATGTGTTATTCGACTTTTTCGTTAGTTTTGGATGTCCCGTGTCCGTGCGTGTTATAAAAAATAACAATTTGTTGTCGAAGCAAACGCAAGCACCCTCCCTTTGCATCACACTCATCGTTGTTGCATTTCATTCTCCAGATGTTGCTTTCAATCTGCTCCATTGATGGATCCGAATCTTGATGATCATCCATCCGTGCCGAAGATTGCTGACAAGTAGAAAACAGGATCTAGTTCGGACAATGCGAGGAGCTTGACCCATAAGGATGCCATGGGTTAAGAATAAATGCTAAGGGTGTGAGAGCCAGGGCCATTTTATTATATCATGTTCTTGTTTGTTAGCCTAATGCATGAATTTTCCAGAAATGGACTAGAGAGGTTTCGAAAGGAATACGTAGTGGTTTCTAATCGTTTGTATGGGAATATATAAACTTAAGGAACGAGTTCCATCCGGGGTTTGGTGCATTACGGCAATTGAGATTACCTTAAGTTTATTTCACACGAAAAGCCAAAGATATCCCTTAATTTAAAGAAACCAAGTCATGTCAATGCATTTGAAACAATGTCGTCGTTGTTGAGGATGAGTTATGAGCGCGTTTTTCATTGGAAAGTGCTTCTATATGTAGAGTTTGGCTATACGTGCCAAGGTTGATACTTGGACAATGAGACTTACAAACGAGGGGAAGAAAAAAAAAAAAAAAGGTCTCATTTTGTTCTTGTTTAGGAGATTTTTGAAGTTGAGCTTCTTTGATCTCTCTTGATAAGATAAATGAATAGCTGCTCTTAATAGTAATGCTTTTTGCAGTTTAAAATCTGTTGCAATTCTTTGGTTCCTTTATCCTCATAGTTAGAGCTCCATGTTTGGTTGCGTGTGGGAAAATTTTAGTCAGAGCTCCATGTTTGGTTCATCACCTCTTCAAAGGACTTCCAACAGATGTTCCATGGAAGCTACAAAATGGTTGGATGTCGGATGTTTTTCGTTTTGAGCGATTCTACTCAACTTCGTAAAGAGAGAGACATAATTATTCTCAACGTTCGGACCCATTTTATGTGGTACCTTTTATATTTCTTGTGGAGCCTTCATAACTATTTTCTTCATATAAAGGAAGACATGAATTGGCTAGGAATGGGATGTGGTGGACGGCCACAACTCAATCCCTTCCTTTTCGTTGAGATTTCCGTTTACCTTTTTACAAGTTTCATAGGATTTTCTGTTGTTGACTTTATGTCTACTTTTTTTTTTTTTATTATTATTTTAAATAACAACTTTCAAAAATTCCATTTTCTTGATGAGTATTCGTTCAAAGGAGGAGGAAGTTTCACTGCAAGTTGCAATACAAAATATATACATCCTAATATATGGCTTGAAGCTTTGTTTTTTGTTCTTGTAGCTGAAGATGGACCTGGTCTCTAGGCCGGGTCATGGGCCTCAAAAACATCAATGGGCTAACATTAGCTTGAATGACCTCCGGACTCCACTTAAATCCAAATTTCTTTCAAAATCGATATCATATTTACTTTTTTTTTTTTTTTAAACATTAAATGCTACTTTTAACAAAAATAATTATCAAAACACATATTTATTTAAAAGCATTTTAAATTTTACATTTAAATCAAGTATTTATGTTTTGTTTGGTTTATAGATTTAACTATAACTAAACTCTAATTTTTTACTGAATTTTTATATTATAATTAGTTTTTAAAAAATCAACTAATTTCTCTTATAAATTTCAACTCCAAAAGGCAATTCAAATGGAAATTTGTTTAAAAAACATTCAATTGTAATTTATAATCCAAATGGTAAAGCTTGGACTCAAAATCTTTTTTTCTTTTTTTGGTCGCCTTGAAAATTGCCCTTCGAGATTAAACCATTTTCCACTTAAAATTTTGAAAATTTCCTCTAGTTTTTTCCTTTTCAGCTCATGCTCTGCAAATCCTCGATTAAGATAAACACGTTTGGTCTAAAGTACCAATTTTTCTTCTTTTTTTTTTTTTCCTCTTTGTCCTTAACTTTATTTTTCTTTTCTTCTTTTTAAGAAAGTGTTACGTGACAAAAAGCTCTCGAGGTTTTCTTTGTTTCTTTTCATGATGTTTTTTCTTTTTTCCTTTATTTTCTTTTTTATTTTTTTTGTGGGAGAGGTTAATATTTAAAAAAATAAAAAAATAAAAAACAAAAGTCCATTTAATCAACGCATTGAACAACGGCAAGAAGCCAAACTGCTTCGAACGTGAGCTCGTTCGTAGCTTACACATGCTTTTAGTCATACCTCGAGCTTTTGTCATGTCGTGGGATCATATTTTTTTAATATTTAAATTATTCCGTACATATTTTAATTCTTATATATATATATATATATATATATTTTATATAAAACTGAGGCCACTTCCCCAGCAGATTGATATTAAGAAGCCCCGGAACTCACAAATGAAGAAGAACATTAGTGCATAGGAATGCCAAAATATGATTTTAATAAAGTTCAACTTCCCAATAAATAAAAATAAAATAAAATAATTAAAAAAAAGGAAAGCAAAACTGGTCCGGTATTCAACTCTCCAGGTGTTGTAACACATTATTATATTCAAAAAAATCTAAAGGACATGGGCGACCCATGTCTTATATGTCCAATTCTTTTTCAGATACAATTACACGTACGGAATCTTCATCATATATATATATATATTACAAAAAAAAAAATCTGAGTTGAATTGAGTCGAAACTCTAACAAAGTCTGACCCAAAGATATTAATAAATAATAATTATAATTAAATTAATTACCCGGCAAAAAGGTTAATGGTCCCTGAAAATCAGATTCATGCCACTCAAAATTAAGTCATGAAATAAACTCAATTAATTACCTAACTAATCTCACTTTCATGTGTCTTGAGGGGCTTGTCTCTAATGAAGACAATATTGCAATATAGAAGTACTATATTATATGAATACTGAAAATAATTCCCAGATAATTATTAGTTCATTTTTGGTGAACTTTTCTTAATGTGGCGCATAGTTGAAGCCTACTTAGCTGAGTTGTACTTTTTGATCAATATAAATATATAATCTAAAGTTAATTAGTACTATCTTTAATGATGGATGATATAATTATTAATATCTAATTCAACATATCTGTCTATTAATATTTGCTCTCTGATGATCCTTGAAGACAGTACTCTTATAAGAATGCTAATCTTAAACACAATTTAAATTGTTAATAGAATACTAACATGCAGGCCACCGATATCTTTCACTTATATTGACATTTAATGTTCTCTAGCCATATTGGAAATAATTAAGGTCACGGAAAAAATAAAGAATTATATTTTCAAAGTGTCCAACTTGTTAGAACACTAAAGGTCCGTTTGAATCATATGTTCAAACCCGTAATTTAAATAACAAATTCAAATTTTTGGAGCAAAAACATTGTATTAAAAAAGTTTGAAACACGAGTTTAAGACAGGGTATCAAATAAGAGCTAAAAATTGATATGACAGTGTTTTGTTTTTGTTTTTGCTGTAACAGTATTTCTTTTAATTTTTAGTTTTTTTTTTGTTTGAATTTTATTTTTATTTTGGAGCTTGGTCAAGGAAGTTTAATTCTTCTCTACCAAATCCATGTTGCCTTGCTCCTCTCCCAAATACAAGGCTTTTGAAATTATTGGAAAATTCCAACAAAAAATAACTAAACCCACAAGCACCCCAACACCTCAAAATTGGCAATAAATCATAAGACATGTCCCTCCACCAAATCCCCCACTTTGAGGCACCAAAATATTTATATGTGCATCTTACAAAGGCCCTAATTTCCCTCAGATTCAGAGCATTTTTGGATTCCAAACTAATCAGCAAAAACCAAGTAGAAAGTGCAATTGTACATACCCCACTATCCCATACATGTCTCTCTATCATTTTTGACATACCAAAATATTTATATACATACACACACACACATTTAAACTTAAACAAATTCTCATGGTAATTGAAGCCACATCATCCCCACATGGGGTGGCACACGTGCCATTCCCACGGTTACCGCCACGGCGTAAAAATCGCCGGTCACCGGTTGGTGAACCAGTCGATATGTCAGCTGGGCCCCACCGGATTAGCCGGTCACCAACTGTCGTCGAGTCTCAAGACAAATCCCCCGTACATATCTCTTTCTTTATTCGTAGTGTTTCCCAAAACCTTTTTAAACCCCCCCCCTTGAGATGTCCATACTTTATTATTCTACGTTTTTATATGCATAAACTATTAGGTATTATGGACTGCTTGAAAACGATTTATTTCATCTTTTTTTTTTTTTTTTGACAAAAAGGATTATGTTTTTGTTTTATTTTTATATATAGAATTACCATGCTTAATTTCACAAACAAGATCATACTCTTTTTTCATGCAAAATATCTCCCATAGAGCGTTTTTCTTCTGATTTTTTTTTTCCTCCTCAAAAGTGTAAAAGGACAATTTAGTTAGTTGAACTTAGAAATTTCAAAATCTTCTCCTTTTTCAAAAGCCTAAAAAAACTTACTTAAGTTAGTCAAACTAGTGTCCCACGAGTGAGTCTAGGTCTTTATCACTAGCTAGCTACTTCATTAAAATCTTACTTCCCTTGAAATAATAAAAATAAATAAATAAATAAATGAAAACACCGACTTTTTAAAAAAAGAAAATGGATAGCTACTTAAATCTAGTGATTACTTAATGCCAAACGTGGAAAAAAAAATAGAGGAACAAGTGAAGAAAATAAAAGTCAAGAAGTGATTTTTTTTTTTTTTTTTTTTGGAGGGCGGTTCAACGTTCATGATATGGTAGATACTAGATATTTAGGTAGAGCACACGATGCCCGCACGTCTCTTGAACAAGCTAAGGAACAGATAATTTAGTTGAGAAACTCAATATCGAGGAGGGCATGTGACAATCTGTGAAAATCAGCACTTACATATATATATATATATATATTAATGTTCATATTCATATACAATTTAAATAACCAAAGCTATTAGAACTTACTATATATATATATAGCCAGTTAATATATACTAATTATTTATATACACAGAAATATTCAAAGTATCTACTTAAAGAAACTTGATGAGTTAGTCCAATGTCTATAAATAGAGATTTTATGTGTTGATTTCAACCAAAGGTAAAATAAATCAAAAAAATATTGATCTGCCTTTCCACAGTAACACATTGTCATTTTCCTGTGGTATTATGTTTGTGTATATACATAATTACATATTGTAGGGAAAGAAAAATAATATATATATATATATATCTGCTTCGCTTTTAATATGAAATAAATTGTTTTTTGACAATATATTTTAAATTGGTTTGTTTGTTGAACGACACAAAAATATAATAGTTTTTTAATCCTCAAAAATCATGATATTCTATACGATTTTGTTTTGTTTTTTGAAAATATGAGTTTTTACAATGGAATGTTGGTAAGTAGATACTTGATTAGCCCCTTAATCACTAAAAAGGAAGAGGCACGCCAATTGTAATTAAATGACAAAGCTAACATGCGAAGCCAAAGATAAATTAAATAAAAGTTCCAACCTAAAATTAAGTAAGACAGGATTTAAATGATTTTGCCGACTTTGGCAAATTAATTAGCAGATGAGCTTCATGAAAATAGAAATGGAAGTTATCATTAATTCTTCATGTGTAGTTTGCATATACATATACATATACAAGAGAATTCCAGAGATGAATTCTTTTTCAATTTTATAATTTTAAAATGTTATCTTTTTATCATTTCGAACGTTTGAGAGAGTGAGAGAGAGAGAGAGAGAGAGAGAGAGAAAGAGAGAGAGAGAGACCAACATCTCTTGCTTGGAGTAGAAGCTTAATTGTGACCTTTCCAAATGAGACCTTATATTATTTATTTGTTTGGGCTAATAATTTGTTGACACATTTTTAGTCCCCATAAAAATCTGAGCCAAGTTTGTTTTGATATATATATATATATGTAAATACACACACACACATATATATATATATATATATAAGTATAGCTAGCGCGCAAACACACACACACACACAAATATTAAGACCGACACAATAATAAAGCTTTTAAAGTCGTGAAGGAGAAGAGCCTGTGAGGTCTGGCACTTCTTTTTAGAATGGATCTTGTTTTAATTTGTAATTAAATTTATTCTTTGGTAGTAATTGGGATTTACCATACCTACAATATGGTCTTTGTTTGTTGCTCTCTTCATATCTACGTGTACTTATTTTTAGTTAATTTTCGTTTTTGAATTAGTACTCTACTTTAGTTAATGATTATCCCTACTTAATTAATAAATATTTACCTCCTTCATTCTTTTCAGAACCATTAAATGCTGTTTGATTTATATTCTTTTCTCCCCCTTTCTTTTCAAACAACGAAATGCATTTTTGGGAGTACCAGCCTCTAACTTCAAAGAAAAATAAACACAAAATCTGAAGGTACATTAAACCAATGCAATTCTTGACTATATATATATATATATATAATGATAAACAAGATGCTTTGTATAGAAGGACAAGAGTACCCTTGACCACTGAATTCTTGTTATTTTGTGGACGTTATATATATTTATGTTATTTTGACACACACAAAGTTTTTTTATTTTTATTTATTTATTTATATTTTTTATGAACAAATATGCATGGCTAATAAATAGCAATCTCATAATCAAATAGTTTAGTTGCAAATTGGAGCGACATATATAAATATGACATACGCTTGTCAATATAAGACTCTAGTGTAAATAATTGTAGAGTTCAACTCTATCTACACCAAAAAATATATATATATATATCTTTGTAATGAGTATGTGGATTAAATATATACATATATGTGTGTATATATGTATATATATATATGAGGGGAGTATGTTGTGCACGTCCATGCATGAACCTGCAGATTTTGTTTTGGATCTCTTTTGATCATGTGTAATTTGGAGGGTGGGATTAAAATTTACTTCTTATAATCTTACCGTTGAAACATTGAAGAGAAGGATCAGCCGGTAACACACTCAAATCAAGGGCATCTGGGGCTTACCGCGCAGATTAACTTAATTTATTTGATTAATGAGGAGATCATAGTTTATTATTAACAAAGAGACTGATAAATTACAATTGTTAAAAAGAATTAAACCAGTATCTTGGACTTGATGCCCATTGACTTAACACCCCCCACTTCCACTTGCCAAAAACTTGCCAAAACTTTTGTTTTAGCAAACGACCAAATATATAGAACAAAACCCAATTATGTTAATTTAGTATGGTACGTATAATTTTTCACTCTTTTAGTGATGAGAAAACAAATACCAATGTGATGATCATCATCTCATGATTTTATATATAGAACCGCATATTGTACATATAAGTATATATATATGATCTATATATAGAGATGTACATACACACCTTATATAGTTTATAGTGTATATATACAAATAAGAAGCAGACCACCCGGTGTTTTGTCGAATTTGATGTTCTTCGTTAGCTGTCCTTTTTTGGATATTTATGGCCTCACTTGGCTCAATGGGGCAGGGCCAGAGTCCGAGAAGCTGCACTACTTTGATTTTGTCTTTGCCAATCCATTAAATTTGCATCCCAACAAAACAGGGGATCTTCAAATACCTTTCCCACATCTCTCTCTCTCTCTCTCTCTCTCTAATGATACAAGTTTTGAAATTAGACGCAACTAATTAACAATTAAGGTCCACTAAAATATTATACTACTCCCCCTAATATTGATATTAATAGGCTTATGTAAATATGAGTTTGTGGTGATCATGATCTATATTTATATATATATATATATATTATACAAAAGAAAATGACCTTCATTTTCATGGCAAAAAAGTTCATTTTGTCATTATCCAGTTTAATATTGGTAACGGAGTATAATTAATTAACTACTCTATAATTGAATTGTGGCACTAAGCTAAGCATAAAATCATTACTCTAATGTTCTAGTTTTGATGACATTTTCTCCTTAGTTAGTCATAATTAATATCTTCTAATACGTACAATACAACAAATAAGACAACCAGGAAAGAACAAAAAAAAAAAAAAACGAGGATATTCCTTTACAAAATTAATGATCAACTTGAGCAAAATGCTAGAGCGTGATTGAGAATTTAGAGAAACATATACACACCTACTGTAAAATTATTTCGATTTCGAATAGAAGTATGTTTCTCATCCTTGATGGGACTCTTTTGTTCTTTTTGTCCTAAAGTATAAAAAATGAATGAACTAATATTCCGAAATGTTCTCTTCCAAAAAAAAAAAAAAAAAAAAGAAAAGAAAAAAAGAAAAAGAAAAAGAAAGAGAAAGAGAAAAATAAAAGAAAAATAATTTCTTGCAGGAGATAATTTTACTAATATTCTAAAGTAGAGTACAAAATATATATATATACATACACACACACATTGTTACAGTAGGATTTTGTTTCAAATGTCAAATTGTAATAAGTTTTATCGGCTTTGTGTACTCATCTTTTGTTTTGATACCTTTTTATTTTTTATTTTTATTTTTAAGGGTAATGTTTAAAAACATGTGTTATTTACAGGAATACCTTTTTTTTTTTTTTTTTTTTTTTTTTTTTTTTTTTTGCTTTTACGCCACAGAAATTCCATATTTCCTACAAAAATACATGTAAATAATATTGTCTGAAACTCATCAGACAAACCAATTAATACATCAAGCCGACAAGAGCTCATCAGTTTGTATGACACACAATACACACCAGTACCAACTGGCTTTAGAGTCCGTCCTAGAGACGTGTTCCAAGAATTCATGTGACAAACTGCAACCAAACAGTAAATTTACCCAAAAAAACTAAAAAAACTACGAGACTATTAGGCCATATCGTCATGTGAATGTGATATCGTCTCCTTAATTACTAGCTCCAGTTATTCTTTACAGTTAAATGTGTATATGTATATATATATATATATATATATATAAAATATCTCACCCAGCAAACCGTGCATATATGCTATATAGAAGAAGAAGAAGAGAGAGATATTAGGATGAAAATAACTACAACTATATGATTTATACGAGACAGTATTTTTTTTATATAAGTTAAATTTTCGATAATATGGATACACCCATTTCATAAATATGTTTTTGACTTAAAATATAGAATGGGGAATAATTGTTTACTATTAAATATTTCAAATATATATGTACGCACATAGAACCAAAAAAAAAAAAAAAAAAAAAAAAAAAAAAAAAAAAAAAGGGCCGTTATGAGAGATTTCAGAATAATATAAGTTAAAGCAGACACCCTGATACGTACGAGTTTTAAAATTTTGATTTTTGTGGATAAAATTTCTTTGCAATTTTGCAATTGTGCCCTTATTGAATAAGACAAATTACAATTGTATTCAAATAGTTAGAAACCTATACCTATATTCTCATAAATAATAATATCTGATTTTTTTTTTAATATGTGTCCCTAATAAGAAATTTTTTTAAAGCCCGCCACTGAGTTAAAAATAGAAATTTTATACCCCCTTTTACATTTAGCAACAAAAAAAAAAAAATGCAAGAAATTTCCAAAATGAAACTATATCATATTATACATATATATGTATATATTGATAAGAAAAACGTTCACCTAACTGTGATCGTGAGGGTCTAACAACCAATCATTTGGTGACACATAAAGACATCTGCAAAGCTAGCTGGACTGATGAAAGCCAGATCAGCAATATTGCACTCCATAGTTATGTGCTTTTTGGGGGAAAATTTAAAATCAATTTTCACAACCAAACAAAGTCGGCTCATTTGTTTGATATATCGTTTTAAACCTTATGTTTTATGTATTGTCCATTTTTTTTTTCTATTAATTATATATGAAATGAAATACCAAAACAGGGCCGGTATTACTGGGACCCTTTATACTCCATATTCACCAATATTTCTAGCCGATTTTCCAACTTCACATTATTCCGAGGAAAAAAAACAATCTAGTTGAAAGAAAATTAGGAGAGACAAAGTTTTTGGTCAAATATTCGAAACTTTATAAACTTTTTAAGTCAACTTCATTATGACAAGTAGGAAAATGTCGCGAAAATAATTTAGTTCCTTAGCTCTTGAAGCTAGCTATTTTGCACGGTGCGTGATTAAGTGTATGTGTGTGTGTGTGTGTGTGTATATTAGTATATATGTATATATACGGAGACAAAAATATCACTGGTTACTATACCAACTGTTAATTATGAAAAATTACACGCCACTTAAATCTTTGATGCCACTAGACCTAACAATATTAGGCTTGAACCCACTACGTATATAAATTATTTACTAACTTAACAGTTAGATAATTATAAAGATATATATTGTGTATATTTGTGTGTATATATGTATATGAACAATGAACCGTTTCGTTGCCACCTTCGTTTACTTATAATTGGGCATTTGGGGCATTAAGTTAGTATTTTTTTTTTTTTTATATTTTGAGAAAAAGCCATTAGAGTTTACTTATGTTCATGTATTAGTGGCTGCGACAACTCTATTTTCCTTCTTGTTTTGTTTTGTTTTGTTTTCATTTGTTTGCAATGAAAAATGGAAAGACAACATCGTTTGGTATTGATTTGAAAATGTTTTCGATAGGAATATCACGGTTTGTAAAAAAAATGTTTTGGAAATGGTAGTTATTCTGAAATAGAGTTTGTTTTTTGTTTTTATTTTTTTAGAGCAAGGACTGAGATAGCGTTTGTTTTATACCAAGTTAGAAAATAGAAATAAAAACTAAAATTGTTTTCATATTTTATTACAAAAATGAGAAAATGAAACAAAGTTGTTTCCATTATTATTTTCATTTTCTAAGGTTTATACACTTAACAAATATTTTCAAAAACATACTCTTATACTGATTTTTATTTTAAAGGACTCTTATACTGATATTAGTTTTTCTAAAAAACACAATTTTAAAAAAAATCTCAAAATCATTCTCAAAATATTATAGATTTTATTCCATATCCATTCTCTCTCTCCATTTTGGCTCAATCCTTGCGGGTCAAGAAATTAAGAAACTTAACAAATAAATGTATATCATACATGGAAAATCGGAGATCGGATCCATATAGATACGTTTTGAGTATATTATGCAAAATAATTCATCGTATTTAAGTAGTTACATGTACCTGTTTTTTTTTTTTTTTTTTTTTTTAATTATATAGAAAATATATATGTACATGTTTTGAGTAAATTACCCAGCAAATATATACATATGTACATTTTGACTAAAATTTTCAGGCGCGTATGTACTATGTATGTCTTGGTGCATGCACGTGGACTAGGAAATAGTATTTTTATAATTATCACGACAAAACTGTATTGTCTATTTTTAAAACACATTACTCTCCTCTTCACGTACATAATGAAAATCTTGAACCAAAAGAAAAGGAAGGCAATTTTTTTTCTCATTCAAAATAACTAAAAAAAAAAAAAAAGAGAATTAATTAATGGACATTATTACTAGAAGTGAATGCCCTTCTGTAATTAGACGCTGTTATATTGCTTATGACGAAAATTATGAATACATTTTTCTTTTGGTGGAAAACGAGAAATTTCCATCGAATGAAACCTTAAAAGAATTAAAAAACATATATTTTTTTTCTTGTCTCATGGAAACGCAGAGGCACACGCGCTTAGGGTGATGCGATGCCGATTACAAATTTTGAAAAATTTTATAAGCTTTTTCTTTTTAATAAGAAAAAAAACTTGAAAGTCTTTGACATAAGCTTTAGAATGAGAAAACAATAAAATAAAAGGAAATTGGAAAAAAAAAGGCGATTTTTACAGAAATTAAAGCTGTAGTTGAAACGGCAAATATAGTTGACTATTGTTAAAAAGAAAGAAAAAGAAACTTTACTTTTCCTTCCTTTGCTGTGATTTACTTTAATTGAAATAAATTCCGTCATTTATTCTTATAATGAATCTATATAATAAACAAAAATTTCTATAAAGTTTCTAGTATCTTCTCTGAAAGAGACACTTACCGTTCTATGTCAAATTTTATTGAAATCAAGTAGTTTTTGTCACCGCCAAATCTCTTAGTATTTTTCATCCTCCAAAGACTACTTTTGAAAATCAACTAAAATGATTTTTTTTCGGAAGAATTTTTTTAAATTTATTTTTTTTTTTTTAATTTATTAAATTTTTCTTTTTAATTTTGTTTTTGTTTTTATTTTGTTTTTTTTTTCTGAAAAGTTAACAAAATTTATAATTAATTTTTGAAAAGTCAACGAACTCCAGCTTATAAATTTCATCTCCAACTAACAAACCAAACTAAGCTTAGTATCATATTTTCTATTAAAACTTAGATTTACACAAATTACTTAAATATTTGAAATAACTTATGTACCTTTAGTTGTTGCCACAACGGCACCCACATTTGTACTAGTTTAGTACTTTTGTCCCCAAATTAAAAACTTTGGCATTTTAGTTTCCGTACAAACAATGAGCAAGAATATTTCTTTCTAATTTTGCACTAAATCTGAAACACCATTAATGTCAGTATAACAAAAGAGAAATCATGCCGAGTAATAAAAAGTGAAAAGAGCTTTGCCTTTCGTCCCTAATTCAAAAGTTTTTTTTAAGGTGCTCAAAATTCAAAAGGGCAAAGATTTGCATATATATAACACATTAAAAGTGATAATATAATATTAAATTGTGTAGAAAACAAAAAGAAAATAGTAAAATCAGAGTAAAAAAAAAACACAGATGTATATATTTCTATTTTGTTATTTTAAAATTAAAAAATTGCAGAAGGTGTTACACATAAAAAGCGCGTGAAATAAGCATTTCTCGGTTGGAGGAACAACAAGCTCAGAAAAAACCCAGAGACGTACAAAAACTGATTTATAAATGGCGGCGAATTCTAGGTTGCCCGCCACGTTACTTTTAGCTGTAAAAAAAAAAAAAGAAGTAAATATTAAAAACTTCCAACCAAAGTTCAAAAAAAAAAAAAAAAAAAAAAACTCAAGTTAAAACTGTGAAAAAAAAAAAAATCATGCACTAAAGGTTTAACCAGGCCAGCCAGGGACAAACTGTCAAACATTTAACGAAATGACGAAAATACCCAATGACCCTTTTTATTTCTATTTAGAGGTCGAATTAAGAGAGAGGGCCAAAAAAAAAAAAAAAAAAAAAAGAATAATTAACACAAGTGGACCTTTTCTGGTTAGTCAAATAATTTGACCGACTAATTAACCAGGGGGGGCGTGTGGGGGAGGAGGCCGGGTATCTTGGACCTCACGTGACTTCCCATCACGAAGTTCAAGATGAATCATGAGCTTACTCAGCACCTTATGATGATCTCTCATTCGGCCAAACTCCCCTTGGGCCCACCATATCCACGTGGCGAGATCCTAGTGCTTCATCGAGATGCGGCGGACCGTTTTCTATTTTTAATCTCCCGCGGCTGTCACCGGGATCTTCGGACCAACCTCCCCGACCGGCTCTTTGATATGACCTGCTCTAATATTAACCCCCCCCCCCCCCCCAATTGCTCATTTATTTAATTAAAAAAAAGGATATTTTTAACTAACGAAATTTTAAACTTAAAATTAAAATTAAAAAAGTAAAAAACAGAAAATGTTCTAGTTTCCACTTGCAAAAAAAAGGAAACCAAAAAAGAAGGAAAAAAAAAGCCTCAAATAAAGGTTGGAACATTAATAATGCTTTGTGGTCCGAGTTTTCCTTTTATCGGCTATTGGGGATCCTATAAAACTGCAATTCCAGCGTTTCGGTCGCTCCATAAGCACCACTCTGAACTCTTTCTACTTCCCCACTTCTCTCACTCTCTCTCTCTCTCCTCTTTCTCTCTCTAAAACACTCAACCCACACTCTCTCTCTCTCTCAACAGTTGGACAGTTTCTTCTGTTCTCTCAATTTTTGTTTCTGAGAGTAACTCCCTACAGAAAGTTCTTGGCTGGCAAGAAATCAGTATTGAACCAAAACCAGTTGTTTTCCCTTTCTGAGCCTGTGACCCTTTTTTTTTTTTTTTGGGTGCTCCTAATTTCAGTCCAAAGAGTGATTTCTTATATTGATCATTACGTTTTTCTTTCACTTTTTTTTTTTGGTTCTCTTTATGCTGATGAGAATCTGAAAAAAAAAAAAAAATTTTGAAAGATGGAGCAGAGTATCCTATGTCCGATAAAGTACACCGAGCATCGGAGAGTGACGAAGAAGGTAACCAAACCGGCCAAGAGGTCGTCGTCGTCGGAGAATAGCCCCGCTGTGCCGAGAGTCGTACGGATATCTGTTACGGACCCCGACGCGACGGACTCGTCGAGTGATGAGGAGGACGGAGGAGTGTCCATTTTCGGTCGTCAGCGGGTGAAGCGGTATGTGAACGAGGTTAACATCGAGACGAGTTGTAGACCGAGCCTTGGAAATGTTAACGCAAGGAAGAGACCGGCGACCGAGGCGGTGGCGCACCGGAGACCGATCAAGACGTCGATGACGGCGAGCGGAAGGAAGTTCCGTGGTGTGAGGCAGAGGCCGTGGGGGAAATGGGCGGCCGAGATCAGAGATCCGGCGAGGCGCGTGCGGCTGTGGCTGGGAACTTACGACACGGCGGAGGAAGCGGCGATGGTGTACGACAACGCTGCGATCAAGCTCCGTGGCCCCGACGCGCTCACGAACTTCGTCATGCCGTTGCAGAAGGATCAGACTCCGGAGTTGCCGGAGGCGAACAACGACGCCGTCGCCGTCGCGTCGGCCTCCGCCTCCGTCTTCAGTTACGACTCCGGCGAGGAGTCGCGGAACCTCTCGTCGCCGACGTCTGTGCTCCACTTCAGGACTCACTCGACCGAGGAGGCCGAGCCGCTGCAGAAGCCGACGGAGACTGAGGTCTGCCAACCTCCGTTCTTCTCGAAAGTACCAAAACAAGAAATTTTAATAGAAGAATGCCAAGGCGAAACGAATATCTCCGACGATTTCGGAGAATTCTGGCCCGTCGACTTTCCCTCTTTCGACGACGACGTTTTCAAGTTTCAGTCACCGGAAACGGAGATGCTATTCCAGTCCTCGTTCTTTATCAGCAACGACGACGATGAAGACGTTTCGGTGATTTCGCCGTTGCCAGAATGCGTATTGAAGGAGGATTTCAGCAACATGTTTATGGAGTCGTCGTCGTCGTCGCCGCAGCCGTTGCCGCCGTGGCAAGGGGACGATCTGTTTCAAGATATTTTGTTCGGTTCCGATCCTCTTGTGTTCCTCTGATTGAGAAGAAGACTGAGCACTGTCATTGGACCGAGTGTTGCCGCCGTTGGCTTGCCGATTTCTCGGCAGATTTTGTTCAGGCTGCAGCCAAGACAAACCAAATAAAATAAAAAATAAAAAAAAATCTTTGTTTTTGTTTTTATTATTTTCCTTCTTTTTAGAAGTATTTATTTATTTTTGTTTAGATATTTCTGCTAGTGAAATTAGCGGAGATGAGTGAGTTTTTTTTTTTTTTTGCCTGAGTAGACTTTTGTACTAATAATTTGTATAAGCTATTTTGAATTTTCAACGAGAAATTCTCTCCGTTACTATTATTCAATAAATAAATAAATAATTAATTATTACATGCCAATTCTGGTCTCTTTTTTTATGATTACTTTTTATTCTTGTTATGGAATTATAAGATTAAGTAAATTTTTTTAAATTTAATATGCTAAAAATGTAGCGTGGCATTCTGTGGCCCACACATACACGAGGGAGCGCAATTAGCGGTTGTGGCGGCCAAGTGGTGTGAACTCTCTTGGCCCTAAAAAATTTGCATTTTCTTTTCATTTGTAGAGTGTTGGACATTTTCCACAATTTATTATTATTATTATTTTATTATAATTATTTTTTTGGTTATAGATTTGAGGCTTGGTCGAAAATGTATGACCATGAAATCAGAAAATGCCGACTCAAAATGGAGCAACATAATAAATGTAAAAACACAATTATTTTCAAAGGCATAAGCCGGTAGTGGTGCCGCAAAGCAAGCAGTCTACAAGGTAGGAAAATACGGTACCCCAAAAACCAAAAGGCCAATTAATAAAATGTCGGTTTGTGGGTTTGCATAAGTTGGCTTAGGCCTGGCGAGAGCCGTTTTAGACATTGAGAGTTTGGCTAATGACCTTTATGAATGTCAGAATCTGTGGTGGTGGTGGTGGTGGTGGTGTAACGAGTTTATGTGTTTGACAGTGAGGATTACTCGTTTTCCTTGTCATCTCAGTAAATTTTGAATATAATACTGAATGTGAGTATGAGCTATTAATGGTTTACGTTTTAATCTAAGATCGTTATAAATGTAATGGCTGACGTTATACAACTCTTATCTTAATTTATTTTATTTAAGTGAATTAAAATAAGTTAATCTGAATTACATTAGTTGGTGTTAAGAGGATAAATGGAGTTGATCTCGTGCATGGGTGACACTTCAAGACTTTACTATGTTAACAATTAGTAAGCATTTTTAGGTATTTTTGTTATCATTGTTGATGTTATTTATTTTATTTTATTCAATTTCGAGATAGATAATTCGAACTCTATATTTTATAGCGGAATTAGTGTGGAATTATTGCTAGTTTATGCATGTAATCACATTATTGTTAATGTTATATGATAGGATGTATCTTATTATGTATATTATTATGTATAGATTAATTAATGTTTGTTGAAAATCTAGAATAATAAGTTGACGTATTTTTAGGGAAATTTTGGTACTATAAGAAATAAAACATAACATTATTGGTCGTGCGCACAATCAATAATGGAAAGTATGAAAGGAGAATCTAATGAAAAGGGAATCAAATCTAGGAAACTTTACATTTTTTGAAAATAACCAAACAAGCAACTTGGGTTCAAGGCTAGGCATTTTTTAAAAAATTTCTTTTGAAAAGCATAGGCAGGTTTATTTATTTACTTATTTTGTATAATTTTTTTTTCATTATTAGGAGGAATATTATGAAATTGGTAAACAAAATTAGACCGATATTAGTGTACACTTATGGTCGTCTCCTCTCGTCTAATTTTATTTTATATTACTTGTCTCAAAACAAATTATTTTATTTTTTTAATCTCTCTTTTCTAATTTATGTTTTCAGTTTTTTTTTAATGGATGTTTATAGTGGATTGCTCTCATCATTGTTCGTGAATTATTTGAATATAAATTTCAAATATAACTGCAATTTTTTTTTTTGAACTTGGAGATGAGAGATTCAAACTCTATATTTTGTAATAGAGTTACGTATTAATTACTCTTAGATGTGTTTACAACCACAAATAAAACCTCTATTGCTTGTTGGAAAGGAAAAAAAAAAAAAAAAAAAAACCCTTTATTGCTTTCTCTTGGTTGTATACAGCACCATGCCTTGTAGATAAAGATTTCTTACCGTCGCAAATTAAATTTAAAATTCTACAAAATCTTCTTACGACAAAAAAAAAAAAAAAAATCATCGTACATTCTAGGCATTTTAAAACAATTAAAAAAATTGGAAATATATATTTATTAGATCCAATATTGGTGCAATGAGATATCATCAAGTCCAATACGTTTAATGATTTTAACTTGTACCAACTTTCATGTGCACTTCTCCACTGCCGCCTCTTCTTCCCATAAGAACATGCAACACTTACCTATCATCATTTTTTTTCCCCTTCCTTCCTTAAGAGGTTGTGATTTTGTCATTTATACACACACACACATATATATATATATATATATTTTTTTTTTCGAGACATGAATTTTGTCGTGTATATTTGAACATTCTAAGAATGAAAGTTCTGCTTATTCCTAAGACTATGTTCTAAGTCGTAAATCATTAAATTGACTATTTTGCAAATCTTTTTGTTTTATTATGATTTTGATTAGATCTAATATTTAAACATATACATTATCAAGAAATGCTATTTTTAAAAATATTAATTTTTAAATCAAAATTTTATTTTGATATTCATTAAAAAAAACCTTAATCATAATTATAAATATAGATTATTAGTAGTTTCACACATGGCTCTTATTAAAGATATAGAATTTGAATATTTTATCTCTAAATATGTATTATGAATATAAGGCACGCACATACATACATATATATATATATATATATATATGCATGCAAATTGGAATGGTTGTTGCTTGACTATTACTCAAAAGATGAACACAAATGAAAAGGAAGAAGAAGCCTTCTCTCTCCATGATTATGTCTCGAATGCAAGATGATATTTCCAACTAAAAAAAAAAAAAAAGATAGTTTGATCAAAAAGTGCAATCTCTTTTCCACGCGCTTTACACACGTTTAGTACTCACCACACAAGAGAAGAACAAAAGAAAACTCCTCATCATAATTATGCCCTAAAACTTGTCTAATCAGAATAACCTCTCTCTCTCTCTCTCTCTATTTTTTTTTTCACCATGGTAAAGAAGGGGATGTCACCAAATTAATCTGTCAAAATGTTTTTTGATTAGTTAATCTGTCAAAAGTTTACAATATGGAAGATTCTGACTTTCTTTGGTACTTAATTACTGCCCTTTTTTGGCCTTTTTTTTTTTTTTTTTTGGGGCTAATGAGCCTCTTTTGCAAATTTGCTTTGCTTTGTTTTTGTTTTTTGTTTTCTTTTCTTTTGATGAAAGCCTCTTTGCTTTGTTATATATATATATTTTGCAGCCTACATTAATCAAGCGTAGGATTTCAAAAACGTGTTTTCCATGCATGAAAACCTTAAATAGTACATTCGGAAAAAGTATTAATATGAACATGACCGTTTGTATTAATTGGCTAATTTATTAACAACATAGGCTCATATTTATACAAGAGTTGTGTTAACAACAGTTGCGTTTGTCACATAATTAATTGCTGAGATAATTATGCATACGTAGTAACATAACATACTGTTATGGCGCCACGATTTCAAAGGGTTTTTTTTTTTTTTTCTTCCCCCATATCCGTCTAAAGATGGGCATGCAGTGCAAAGGCAAATGAGAAAGTAAAAACATTGCCATAACAGTGTATAAAGTTTTTCTTTAATGTATAGCAGTGGCTGGTTCATGGATGGAGTGGGTTCTTTATTTGTGGTTGCCGGTTGGTAAAAAAGGGAGATATATATATATATATATACATATATATATATAGTTGTATAAGAATTGGGTCTGTATATAAATGGTGTTGTTGCAATTTTGGTGTGGCACATTATATAAATAATATATATTTATATATATATCATAGGCCGTGTCAGACTTGTGTACTATTAAGCTTGTGAAAAATGTGAAACTCCTTTCCTTTTCTCTTCTCTTTCACACATTGATGACTGCCTTTGGGCCATTGAAATATTGCTGGAACTAGGACAGCAACGCCAGCACATGAAGCTAGTTAAATATGCATGTTCATATCACACACACACACACAGATATATAAATATATATATATATATATGTTTATTGGTCATGAGTTTGCAGTTATTATTACTTGGGGGAAGAAAAAAACCCTTCAGAGAGGATTTCCATTTGAGCAAAAGAATGCTCGTAGAGCTTGTTATATGTGATTTCAAATCTTCTTTTGATTTCTCTTGGTTTATGTCATGATTTTGATCGCTTAAATTGATAATTATGATACTTTTTTTGAAAATAAACATATAACCAACAAACCATGAACTCCATATTCGTGAAGAAAAGAGTGAAAAAAAACTAACGATAGCTTCACACCTTTTCTTTTGATAATAGTTATAATAATAAAAAAGATATACAGTTGTTGTTACAGTTCATGAATATATTTAAAGGGTAAATTTATCATTGAGTAGTCGAAATTAGTAGCTGACATTCGATTATGAGATTAAAACTAAAAAATGAAATATCGAGAACACCCAAAATGTAAAGTTAAATTTCATAATATAAAATAATAAATAATCGAGAAAAAAAATATAGACAAGCTACTCACATGTTGTACATGCATTTACAATCAGTTCACTTTCTGCTAATCTGAATAAAAGAAAAACCATTTCTTGCTACTATTTAATGTTCCAAAAAGTGATAGAATTTCATTTTCCTTTCTGGTAATTAAGATAGTTGATACGGTTAGCTTTTATTTATTTATAATTGTTATTTTGTTTTTAATCGGCAAGAAAACAAAACCAAAAAGAAAACAACAACAAAAACCCACAACGGATAAGACAAGGAAAACAAATGCCTACAAAAGTTTTCAAGTTGGATGTTTTCTTCGTCTGATAACTAGCTTTGTAGGTTATGGAATTGTTTTTCAACTTATTATTCCCTTCAAAAAGCCAAAGAAAAAGGTAAAATAGATTTTGATAAACTAATAATATGACGGCAACACCTAATTATGTCTTTACACACACCCATGACCATGTATGTAGTGATTATTAATTAAGTAATAAAGTCAGCTGTAATTTGAAGATGAATCACATAAAAGTCAGACAAAGACGCTTCACCATTTAATTCTATTTTTACCTTTCATAAATCCTTCAAAATAATGTAACGATATATAAAACCTATATATAAGAAACATTCATGCAATAAATTGCATTTTATATTCTAAAAGATAGATCTATATACTTTTTGTCTTTAATTTTTACCACCTATTATTATTGGGACGAAATTTTAAAGACACCTATTCATAGGGGTAGTTTACTGATCCATACTAAATCTATTCTCTCCATTTAGTTCAATTGGACTGGATTTAATTTCGTGAAATCTGAAAATCCCAACTATAAATATTTATGAAATAGATATGTATATAATTGGTTACTTTATTTAATATACACGTATAGATTGAATGTAATTTATCATGTCCCTATTAACTCTTGCTATCCGGTCAATGACTATTTTTTTTTTTTTTAATAAAAGCCCATCTCACTAAATGAACTTAAATTGAGAAGAGAAAATACCCTAGCTAAGATAAGTTTCAAATTATATTTCACACAATTATTTCACAGCCATCAAACTTGAAAATCACCATCCGCTTGTATATTGCATAGATAAAGCTATGGATTGAGTTCACGAATTAAATCCGTGAAATCCATTTTATGTAAATTAGATTGTAACTGAAAATTACGGATTGAACAATCGATGAATTCTTAATCTGTATAATCTGATAAATGAACAACCTTACCTATCATGGTATATATATATATATATATATATATTTATATTTGTAGAACTAGATGGGTATAAATAAATATAGGGCGGAGGCTCATAAATTCGATTGCAGTGCACAGAGTTTTTCAGATAAAATTAAAATAATCAAATAATGTTATGAGGGAAAAAAGAAGTCCGAGTGTAACACAAAGAAGCTACCTATCAGCATAGATCTGGCAGATGTCATCATTTGTGTTTGTCATGGATCGGCAAGAGAAGACCACTCTTTTTTTGGTAATCATCATGACCAAAATGATTGCAAAACCATTGTTTAATTATCAAGTTTTAAAATACATTTTCTTTTTTGGTCTTAATTAAATTAATGCTTATTTCCGGTCGGTTTTTATTTTTCTTTTCATGACTCCTTCACTTGACGTGAGATAGGTAGTACATACACACACACACACACACAAATATATATAAATATAACATTTATATCGATATATAAATCATTTCAATTATAAATAGTTCTAGAACTCCTTTAAGAAAGTTAGGTCAAAGTTTGCCGCATTTGCAGAACTATTGTTGTGCAGTGATGTGCAAGTTGATGCAATAATATCTCTTTTTAGTACTTGTTTTGGCAAATTAATGAAAAGTGTCTGACACTTTATAAATTGTTCAAAAAATATTATTATTATTATTTTTGCCAACAATCTTTTTTAATTTTTACCACTCGCTTGCCTATTGCATTAAATTAATAACCATTACTTAGTGTGGTTGCCAAAATAATTAGCACACATATGTTAATTATTTCTTATATTTTTCATATTTCGAGTTATGGCAGTAGCTAGCTTTATTGCTAACAATACGTATACCCTTTGGCAAGCGTATATCTAAACACGCACACATAAATATATATATATATATATATAAGAGTTAGTCGACTCTAGACTAGAATTTTTTATTGGAAGCTAACTTACACGTAAATTATTATATGTATATATATATCGTCATCTCAAAAATGACAAGCCATTCAATCCGGATGAAAGCAATGCAGGCATGCTCGAGATATAGACACATATATATTTGTATCTATATATATGAAAATTATTTACGTATCGGTTCGTGTATGTGTATATATATGTGTGTATGCGCCATGGGAACGAGCACCAAGATGGTAGGTACTAGAAAAGCCAAGAAAATAAAAAGAAAAGAAGCAAAGAAGAACCGAACAAAGAGACGTATGAAGGGAAAAAAAAAGGGGGGGGTGTCGAGAAGAAAGGTGAAACACAGAAATTGATGGCAGGGCAGGTAGAGGCATTGATATCGAATTTTATAAAGCCGAAGCTTGAATCTCAAGCCACCTCATTATATAAACACTCCTTTTCAATCCTCCTTTTTTTTTTTTTTTTTTTTGTGTGGCTAAAACTCCTTGTTCACTCATTGGCTTGTTTAATAGGCTCCTTTTACCACTAGTCATTTTCTAATCCTGCTAACCGCACACCAACCCTATCTAAAACAAAATGTAATGAATTCTATATACTTATCTTTAAAAAAATATAATAATAAAAATCTCATTTTTTGGATAGAAAAAAGTATAAAGAGAGACGACCAGTCATAACTAATAGTCTTTAATTTGGACGTAATCAATAGCAGAATCAATCTTTTACTTTAGTGGAACCATATGTTAATATTTCTTTTGAAATATAGAAATAAAGATAGAAATGTACAAAAGTTTCATAAGGATGTAAATGTTAAAAAAAATTCCTTTAATTCAGAGATAAAACGCGTCATCATAATCTTATAAAAATAAGTGAATATTGAGTTGAAGCAGCGACAGAGCTAACTTATTATTTCAATGGAACGTACATTAGAATATTAGTTTTTAAAGATGCTTATATATATATAAGGATAATTTGTTTTCAATAAAGGAAAAATGAGGAACATATAAAATTTTAAATATAAAATTGGAAAAAAAAAAATAAAAGTTTAATCTAACTACACTTGGTCATAAATGGTTCCGTCTTAAAGTTAGAGTATGTATATTATATCATATTATAATTAGCAAACGTACATATATGGAGGCAAAACACAAAACGGTCACTAAAGAACATGGAATATTATGATAAGAAGGAATCGCTCAAACCCCAAAAAGAAAAAAGCAGAAGAAAAAGGGTACGTATTTGTTGCTCCTGTATTTATTAAATTTTTTTTTTTTTTTTTTTAATCAAAAACTCTATACAATTTTTCTGTTGTCTTCGGTGGGATGTGAACATTACCTGTTTTCTGTCCCTCCACACAAGTCTATTTATTTATGTTGGAATTCCTGAGGGCACACACTTCCTTGCCTTAAGCACGTTGTAATGACCAAAACCACCCTCTCTCTCCTTAATTTTTCCCCCATTTATCCTTACGCTACTTCAAACCCTCTTTTCATTTCCATCGGACCTAGCTCGGTCGTGAGAAAATTTACTTCCGTTCGTTAAAAATCTAACGTAGAATTATCTGAAACAAAGCTTTTTACAATAGAATAATCTGCTCAAATGCATATTTTTGAATGTACACACAGGATTAATTTCTCTTAGTGATCTTTTTCATTGGGAGTTACTTTCACATAGCATAGAGTAAAACGCACTAGTAATGGAAAAAAATATAGATATAAAATATTAGAAACCTGAAAGATTTGTATTATTAATAAAAATCATATATATTATCTACTAATCATCGATCCATATAATATAATATAATATAATATGTTATGTTTTTTATTAAATGTTATATTAAACCAAATTTATATTATGTCGGAGGGACCTTTTATTATAAAGAAAGACGGTAAAATAAAATCGTATATATTGAGGGGATATTTGAGAAGCGAGGCCAACATAACATGAATAATGAAGGGCTTGCAGGGGTAGGGAAAGGAAGGGAAATCATCACATGAGAGGCTTAGGTAGAGTTGGCAGGCTTTTTAAGCAGATTGAGAAGAAAGTCTCGAACAAACAGGGCCAGAGCCAAGTTGCATATATATATATATATATATATATATATATATGATGCATTGCAATTTGCAAGTGGGGTTTCTGTTGTTGTTAATTGTTTGTTCTCGTTTTTATTGTTTTTTGGTTACTGTGGGGAAGTAATTCTGCAAATAAAAACCCAATTAAATGAACAACGACAACACTTCTTTTTTAGGTCCTTTTTTTTTTTTTTTATCCTTTATGATCTCAAAATTACTTTTCGTTATTTATATCTTCAAAAATTACATAACCAAAACCTCCTCCAGGCCATCGTCTTTGAGCCCCACCCTCCTCCGCTTCCCTAACTTGCTTTCATTCTTTTTTAACTTTTACTGTTCCAAGATTTGGTCCCCAACACTTATTGCAGTCAAAACAATAACAGAAATAATAATAATAATAATTTATGTACCTTATATTTATTAAGAATTACCATGTTATTCTTTTTCAGATTATCAATCATTTTTACAGTCTCTTCTTCGCTTATTGATGAATAAAAGCTTAATGTCATAATCAGATCAAATATTATCAATAGCATATTTTAGTCCTAACCTTGTAGTTGAAGGTTAATATAGACTCGTGCCCAACTTGGATTGAACGTGTGGCATCAGAATATATGTAATTCAAAATTATATTATGCACCAAGGTTGAATATTTTCATTTTATTTGTCTATACTCAGACACGTATCCATCGTGAAGTCATTTTTTTCTACAAATATGCCGGGATTATATGAGCTGATTCAAAGATTATGCTTTTCAAACCAAATATTTTCTTGTGGACCTACCATATCTTTGTTTGTTTGTTTGTTTGTTTTTTTAATTAATTGTGGCGAAAAGATGCATGCATTTTTTCTATAGTATGTACCATGTAATCATAATTAGCGGTTTCCATCGTAAAGATCTGAAAAGACACCCCGAAGGAAGAAAAAGGAAAACATAATTCCACTATAAAGTCATATTTTGATGGTCCTTTTTACTACGATATCTTTTTATAAACTATTGATAATTATTATTATTTTTATATCTATTTAATTTACCGTCTGAGTTATAAATATTCACCTTTAAAATATATGATATGCAACGTGAAAATATTTCAATCACATATCAGTTCGTTATAAATTTAATCAAATAATTAAAATAACTGCTATTAACGACGAAGAAAAGATGAGTTTCAATTGTAGAATACATTTTTTAGATTTACATTGCGCTCCACCAAATTATGCTTAATTAATGGCAATGATGACGTTACAGCTGAGAGATCTCATCAAAAGGTTGACCAGTCCCAAATGCTGACATTGGAATACCCACCCCATGTTCCGAAGGCGGCTACCGTCCAACTCTAAATCGGACGGGCCCACAAAATCAAAACACGTTGCTGAATCATATGGACATTTTGAATAAAAATCAAGTGGGCCCAGCCCAAGCCCAAAGACACACAAAATGGAAGTGGTTGGTGGGACCGGGTGGGGGTACACGTGAAAGGCGCATGGGGCTCCTGGCACGCAATTTCAATTGCTCCGGTGGCTCCCTTCCCTCTTTCACACGTGGCAAAATCATTGAATTTATCAGCACGCTTGACCAACCGACACGTGGCAGTACATCAAATAATGGTAATAAAAGATGTGAATCCAAGGGTGGTGAAGGCCCTCTTGGTGGGCCCCACAGGTGGTGCTCAATTTCACCTTCCGACAGGAAGGTCATGGGAGGGAATGAGAGAGATATATTTCGCTGTCTGTCTGTATAAATGCCATACAAACATGTTTTTATTTTTTTTATTTTTTGCTTAGCAATAATCTCTTATAAAATACATATTTTTTACTTTTGTTTCTCTTATCTCTGTTTTTGGGTTATGATTTTCGTTTTTTTTTTTTTCATTTTCTTTTTTGGAGGGGGACAGGAGCCATAGGTTGCAGAATTCCCCCGCTCTGGTTGACCAAATTTAAACTTGGGAATTATAGCAAGGCTGTCATGTGCCACTGAATCACTTTCATTCCATTAAATTATATAAATGTATATGTATATGTATATGTTATAGTCTATATATTCTACATCTTCGTATCATTGACTTATTTATGTTTAAAGAATAAAATCCACTTTTCTTAGTACTGAGAAGAAAAAATTTTAGTTTTAAATAGTGTCATTGTCAAACTTTATATATCTAATAGAAAGTAGGTTTCATGTGAAAATGATTCACAATGGGCGTAACATATTTCTATTTGAAATGACGCCCAACCCTATTACTGTAGTCGAATGGCATTGCTTTTTATGGTTATTATTTTAGGACATCTTAACACAATTCGATATTTCAATATTTCACTGGACATTGTTTCTTCCATTCTTTGTTTTGACTATGTTCTTATTGTGTATAAAACCAATTAATATTTTTTTTAGGGAAGTATAAAACCAATATTAAGTGCTAAATTATCATAGAAAGTTTAAAATCTACTATGATGTTCGAAAATTAAGACAGTATCTTTTAATGTCACTATTTATTTATAGTATGATTTTTTTTTTAAAAAAAAAAAGAAATTTATAATACGACTTTAATACAAGAAAAAAGTTGGATTTAAAATTTTGAATCCAAATACTCTTATACTCCCAAAAAAGGGGATAAGTAGTTTAAGAAATAAATTAAAGTCCTACTCGTGCTAATTAATTATCTCTTAATTAAGAATTATTCATGTGAAAGCTATTATGTTTGGCATAAGCAATTTCGTAGATTGAAGGAGAAGGCAAAAACACATGATCTAACTCGCATGCGCAAATATCAATCACAACATTTATGCATGTTTTCACGTGGTATATCTGAATGAAATTGACATCTTTCCATATTGAGAAGTACTAGAATGATAGTAAGGACAACATACATTGCAATAGAGACCCTTTTGGCCTAGGTTTTTTTTTTTTTTTTTCATTAACAAAAAAGCATTTTGTAATACCTTTTTGTCATTTAAAAAACGAGAAAGTTGTAGTACAAACTCTTTTTATATACCATATCGCTAGAGTTTATTTTATAGATCGTTTGATGTATTTTAACGATTAAGATTTTACTTATATACGATAATTATTACGCACCTTAGCTCATGATCTCATAACTGAGAAATTAAAAAATAAACATCAAAGCAAAAAAAAAAACCCCAACCCTTCCATCGACAACTTCTACTTCTGGTGATGGCAAAATCATCCCCCCCACCCTCCCCCGAGCCCTCCTCAACGGTAGCCCCTCCCTTCCCGAGAAATAGCCAGACGACGAGATCCCCCCCAACCCGAGCCCCATCGGATGTCGCTCCCCCCCGGGGTGAAATTGCCAAACGGCGAAATCCCCCCCATCCTCCCTCCGCCAAGCCCCCATCGACCGTAGCCTTTCCACCCCTGAGAAATTGCCATGCCCTGCCGACCTTCTACTGGTGGCCCTAATTAAAGATCAATTTTTTTTTTATTTTTTTGAATTTTTATTTTTAATTAAAAAATTAATAAAAATAAGGAATTCAATTTTTTATTTTTTAGCTACAATCCTATGATCAGTGTTTATTTTAGTTTTTGTACATCCTTTAAATTTTATCCATTGGATTAAATTTCAATGGTCTTAAATGGAGCTCTACCGATAAAATATATAAAAAGAGTTTCACCACATATTCTCTCTTAAAAAATAACCATATTTCATCTCAAATGTTTCTACAATTAAAAAGTCCAAAAATGGGAACACCACTTATGATTGTTGTACACACACCCCACAAACAAGGAGAAAAAGTATACTTTTAAGCACCAAAAAAAAAAAAAAAAAAAAAAAAAAAAAAAAAAAAGGTAGAAAAAGTATACTTAAACATCCCATAATATTGCTTTTTATATATTTATATAAGAAGACCATGAAACCTAATTTGAACATTATTCCAAATAATAAAAAAGGGACATAGTAGGCTGGCTAGTACCTTGTTTGGTTGACATTCTCCACCGAAAAAACCATGATCTTTCATAATAAACGTTTTAATAATACACCTTTTAAGATCATGCAAGGACTAGAAAAAAGAAAAGTAAGATAGAAAAGTGATGTTTTTTCCTTGTCTTCTCAATTCTTCCACAAGGGGGGGAAAAAAGAGAGGAAAAATTGGCTTGTGTGTGTTTCTTGTGAAAGCTGGTTTTGAGTCATGCACCCAATAGGAAGTCAAAGAAAGCGTTTACAAACAGTTGATCAGATTATGAGGCTAATTATGTGTTCAAAGTCTTAAAACTTTTTCTTTGGGGTTATGTCCCTCAAAAGAAATTAAAAAATTGAGCCGAAAAGAGGCTAAAAAAACTTTCCGACATTCCTTTGTCCTATGGCCTTGTCATTTGGCATTGTCTTCCAATTATCTGTTGACCTTAAGTTTGTTTGTATTTTTAATTAGGTCGGCTTCAATTCCAACTAATCCTCTTATGGGGAGGGTGCTCTTTACAATCTTTTTTTAATTTTTTAATTTTTTTTATTTTTTTAATTTTATTATTTTTTTTATGTGATATGTTTTAGAATTGCCTAGAAGTTAAATTAGGTATAGCGGCGTACGGATATTGACTGATTGAGGCATGTTATGCCCTCATGGTCATGTGTAAAATGCATGAAGGTTTCAAAGTTGGACAGTCCTTCTTTGGGGTTAATGGTTTCTATACTTTCATTTGAGTTCATACTGCCGAGGCGAAACTTGAATCCAACGTCTCTTGGAGGTATATGGCTCAAACTTAACTTAACATAATGATCCAAAATTGGATCCCACATAAGATTTCAGATTTGTATGTTGCAATTTACATAGCAGACAGCTTTTACTTCAACGTGTTTTGCCTCATCGTCATGTGGTCATGCGCGGTGCATTTGTTGAAGAGCTATATGCGTACTTAATGCTTAGTGTTGTGTCCATTTGTGGAGTTGAATACACATATGTTACTTCTCTTTGAGCGTTTCATTCAAGTTTAGAGATGGAACCAGTTGTTTACTAGTGTCGTGTTTCCTATGGAGGATGCTTTTAAGGTGGGAATTGGTCCTTGTATAGTCTGTGCATGAAATGAAATAAGTTTCCCATTTTCAAAAAAAAAAAAAAAAAAAAAAGAAAAAAGAAAAATGAAAGGTAGTTCAATATGGACAATGCACATGCAGTTTTGGAATTGATCATGATTCTTTAGTTATCTACTTTGCTAAGCACTATGTAGTTCTTCGGATTTCGTAGTATCAGTTGAAATTATTAATTTATTAATATTTAAGGGAAACTAACTTTCATTCCATTAGGGAAAATATCCTCTTTTACAAAAAGGCCAATAAACTTGGGCACATAATCAAACCAAATAAAAAATGACCAACATGATTGACATAGCATGCTAAGAAGTGGGTTACCATATTGCCATTGCGGGAAGAGTAATTAAACAATGTCACTTCTAGCATGAGACTAAAAATCTCGAATATCATCAATGGCATAAGCCTCCAGTGCCCGAACCACTAGATGTCTAATACTTTCGCACAACATCCAACGCGTCCGTCTCTACCGCCCAATCTCTAAAACCCGCTACACTCAAGCAAAATTCGCACATTCTCTAACTGCTAAACACTAACTGACATGCTGAGTAAATTTACCAAGCATGATTTACCAAACTCGTATCTTACCACCAACCCACTCCCACACAGTCCAACAACCCAGTAATTGTACCATTCACATTAATTTTAGAAGCCGTTTGGTTGGTCTGTGTTATGAAATTAGGAATGAATAGACAACGAGAAAATTGGAAAAATAAGAACACACAAATTTAAGTGAAAAATCCTAGATGGAAAAAAAATCATAGGCAGAGAAGAAGAAAATCTACTAAATCAAATATCAGTATAAGAGGAATGACTATACCAAAAAAGGCATAATAGTGAAAACCTAAAATTACATCAAATATATATCAAAAACTGTAAATCGTGAATCGGGTGAAAAATCGGGTCAGGTCCGTAATCGGTCTAATCTCTCCGCTACCACCATAGAGCACAAAAAATTCTCCTAATAAAAACTCAACCACATATATCGTACCACGAGCTTTTCAGGCCGAGCAAAACAGAATTCAGATAATCAAATTCTAACGGTTCGCTTGAGTTAGAGTTTTAAAGTTATTTTAATTAGAGTTGAATTTAGTTGTGGAATTGTACTTTTAGTTTAAAATGAACTGTTTGAAGTTAAAAAGTGTAAAACTTAAAGGGTGATTTGGAATATATATATGTATAAATATTGTTTCATTACTCTTGAAATTCTATATAATTAAAAAAAATAATCTCATTTTGAATTGAAACAACAAAATTATGGGATTTTAAAGTTTGAATTTTTAATTTGGGGTCAAATATGTAAATAGTGAAACTAAATTTATTTTTGAAAAAAAAAAGAATAATTAAAATTATTTGATTGGAAAGAATGTGCCAAACGCCCCTAATTTCCCAACATTGGAGTCTGCCAAGGTATTGCTGCTTGATCAAGCCCATTGGGCAAGCGATGAAATCTCCAAACACCTGACTCACCCAGCCCACGATCATACCTGCATTATGCGTTTGCCTCTGCATGTAGAGAGGGGAACTTTTATAAAATGCGACAAAGTCATTTGGGTATCTATTGCCACTCCTTTACTTATTTTTCTCACACCCTTTTTAATAAATTTTGTTATTACTGAATTACCCTTAAATAAAATTACTTTTTAAGTACAAAAAAGATTTACAAGATACTTTTACACACCTTATCTTAATACTATTTTAAATACAATAATACATGGGTTACATTAAACCACAAATGATAATGATCAAATAAAAAATGAACTAGGGCTTCTTATAAAAACAAACTAGAAGTAATTTTTCTTTTTCAAATATCACGTTATCATTTGTAGAATTTATTTTTTGTTTTTTTCTTTTGTGATTGAAAATAGTTGTGGACATAAAAGAAGGGAATATGGCAGTCCTTTTTTTTTTTTTTTTTTTTTTTTTTAAATTAACGGAAAATGGCAAAGTCATTGAACCATGGCAGATAATATGTTCTAGTTCTATAACAACATTACCATATACTGAAAGCAAAACTATTAATTTGTTGAGGTTTTGAAAACAGAAAAAACAGAAATGGTGGATCCAAAAAACGTCAGATTTTATAAATCTGGAAAAAAGATTAAAACAGATGAAGAAGAAGAAGAAGATTATTAATTATGGAAAAAAGATTGAAACAGTGGAGAAGAAGAAGAATGATAAATTTTATTAATCTGGAAAAAGGATTGGAGGAGGAGATATGTTGGATGGGGGAAGAAGATAAAAATGAAATGGTGGAAAATTAGGAGGATTGTTTAGAAAAAGGTAAGGACTAAAAAAAAAAAAAGCATTGTTTAGAATTGATTCATTAATTGATGGGTTAAAAAAGGATAAAAATTATTATTAGTGGAAAGGATTTTTTTTTTTTTTTTTTTTTTGGGAATAATTGAGAGGTGTAACAAGTAATATTTGAAATTTAAAATTTAGACGGTGGATAATTTAAGAAAGAATGTGTGAAAAGAAAATTAGAGATGTCAATAGATATCTCAAATAAAAAATTGCAATTCTTTTAAGTTTTTAAAATCCCTTGAAGGGAACTCAATAGCCCACTTTTTAACTAATCTTACCTTGTTTAATTCAGTTTCTTCTTTATGGTTTTGATGCATTGCCTAGATGTTTGGGGGCTTTTATTAAACTGATTTCGATAATTCGCAATAGAAGTCGAAGTTCATTTCAAAAAAAAAAAAAAAAAAAAATCCCTTGATGCATGTCCTTTTTTCTCCTACCAAACTATAACCCCAAAATCTTTTCACCCCTATCCCTCCCCCTTCACCCTCCCAAACAAGATGGATGACGCTGCAAGCCAACTGAGCCTCGATTCCGTATGAATCAAGGGTGAAGTCGAAAATTCGTCGATTTTCCCTTTGAAATCACAGGAAAAAACAATCCCTCAAGCAAGAGTTCAACCGGTACAGCAACAAAAGCTCATATTCTAGCAAACGCCGGGAAAATTAAAGAAAACAAACAAAAAAACCGTTCCCTTAAATAGCAAGCGACAGCTTTATCCCTTGGCTCCCTGTTTCACAAGATAAGAGTTGATTATGCAGAATATGACAAGATCCACTGGTTTGAGTGAGAAATGATAGGTTGCTATGCTAATGCTCGTCATCTGCAATAACCCGTCGTTATCCCGTTTATTGCAACGGAAAATGTGGTAATTCAATGCAAAGGGATAGTGACAAAAGAAACATACTGACATACATATTTGCTCATCATCAATGTAGAACTGAAGGTAGGAATTCACGTACGGACATACAGATACCATCACAGCTTGTTATGTACAGCTCCAAGTAACAAAACGAAATGAAGTCACTAGTCTGAATGAAAGGAAAAACCCGCACCTCAACTCCAGTTCCAATGGGGAAAACTGATGGAATCACTTGAATATAATGTAAAACGAAAAAGAAGGGGATAATTTGGACCTCAACTGCGGTTCCAATGGGGAAAACCTAGGGGATCACTGTGAGGGAAAAGAAAACCTATAGAATCACCTACTATGTCACACTCAAAACTCTCGTGGCAAGTAAGACAGATAAACAAAGCTTCTTTAGAATTAACGGCTGACATGACCTGCCATTGTTTGATTAACATCTAAAGAAATACAAACCTCACACTATCCCCTTGCCAATAGAACATCCAAGTGATCATCGGATGAGGACTTCTGAAGCCGGGATGTTTTCCTTACTCTTCTATTAGAGAAGAAATCGTCTTCATGCCTCTGTTGGTCCTCCGTTCGCGTCACTTGATGCATATGCAGCAACGCAACCATGCTAATCGCGACCAGAGCAGCATTTCCCAAAACGCCACCCAAAAAGTCCAACTTAAGGGATTTCCTTGCAAAATTAAAACTTGAAACTAGGACATTGCACAAGATGTTAGGCCTTTTTCCTTCACAGGTTGCCAAGTTCTCATCAGATGGACCGAATGGGGAACTATAAAGTTTTTCAGGAGTGACAAATCGATTAGCCTCTTCAACATCCCCCACAAAAGCTAGAGCTTCTTCAATGACTTTGTACTTCTTCCCCTGGTGTTCAGCCAGTCTCATTGCAAGAACGATTCGGCTTTGCTCTAATCTTGCGATCGCAGCATCTCTCTCAGCTCGTTGCTGCACCTGTACAGTCTGTAAATCAGATCAAATGGAGAAGAATAGCTCAGTGGCAAATAATATGTTAGATATCAAAATGCTACAATGGAAATAGTAGCTTATAGACATAAAGAAATAGCAGCTACATAAACAAGAAAAATACTAGGGATACCTACTCTAATCCCCCTCCTTTGTTTACCAACTTTGAGTTGTTATTCTTTTCTTGGTAAAGATTGCCACAACAATTAACAACAAAATATTGTATTTACTGATTGAAAGTAACAACTCAAACTCGGGACAAAAGTTGACATTAGAATTGGTGTCACTAGCACTACTCCATGAACAAACACCAAAGCCCAGTTAGTGATTAAATATGAATCAGTGGGTAAAAGTGTTAGATAGGAAGTGCCACAATGGAAATTATAGAGCTTACAAAAATAAACAAAACAGCAGCTACATAAACAAACAGTAAGCCCTTGTTAGTGCTAGAATATGAATCGTTGACCTTTAACGATTTCAAAAACCTTTCGTTCTACATAAACTCCTAACCGTTGTAAACTACCAACCTCTAATTATCCAGTGAAACAAAGATAAATCATTAGAAGACGAACACAATCCGCCCTTCTTCATTCACAGTTGGTAATCTGTAAAGACGGGGCCTCCTTATTGCCAGTTCTGCTCAATCTTTTTTTGTCTGTCATTCTAGTGTTAAAATGAAAGGAGATTATTTTACTAAATTCAATTTTTAAGGTTGTCATTTAGGCAAATTCCTCATCATTTCAGGCGCTATCTTAGCCATGTTATTACAAAACTCAAATCTTCTTTTCTTCGTTTTTAAACACCAATTAGTTTTTACCTGATAAACCTCTTTGCACATGAACTTTTTAACAAAATAACTCAAGGAGATGTTTAGATATTCTCTTTTACTATCAAGGTTTTGATTATTAGCATCGCGTCAAAGTTAAACAAACATTATATACCATAAACAAACTATGCGCCTCATTATTTGTTTTCCGCTGTCACAATTTCCTCAGAAACCTAAGAGAAACTACCGAATTTGTTCAAATAACAAGCCTAGGGAGCTTTCAAAGGCAAGCCAAGTCCTATGGATGATCATTTGTCTCCAAATTAACAATCCTGCAGGTGAATATCCCGAATTAATAAAGGAAATCGATCAGTTTTTAGATACTCACTTTCATTTGCAAGATTTTGATAAGTAAAAATCGCATCTAAGTAAAACAAACATTATGAACTATAGAACAAACCATACGCTTCAATTATCAGCTTTCGCTTGCACAATTTCTCAGAAATCTAAGAGAAACTACCGAATTCACTTAAACAACAAGCCTAAGGAACTTTCGAAGCCAGGCAAAGCCCTATGGATGATGATTTGCCAAATTAACAATCCTATAAGTGAATATCCGAATTAAACAAATCGAAACCGAGAAATAAAAATTTTCCTTCACTATCATTTTTTTTTTCCGTGCGGTTTTCCCAGCAACGAAACAAAACCTAAGAGAAACAACGATTTTATCTGCTTATAGCAAAATTTTCTCAGAAACCTAAGAGAAACAGCCGAATTCACTTAAACAACAAGCCTAGGGAGCTTTCGCAGCCAAGCAAAGCCCTATGAATGATCATTTTGAAACCAAGAAATTACAAATTTCCTTCATTATCTTTTCTTATTTTCCTGCGGTTTTCTCAGCAACGAAACAAAAACATAAACGGAACCACAGCAACTTACATGGAAGATTTCAAGCTGGTCCTCGAGGTTCTCGAGCGCGGTCCGAATGGCATTGAGGCTCTTGGCTTCCTGAATGGCGGAATCGAAATCGGAGGCGTCGACCCGTAAGTCCTTGACGAAGACGAATCCTCCGCGGTTGTCGTCGGGAACGGCGCCGTTTCCGGTGGAATTCCTCCTGTCGGAATTCCTCTGAGCTTTGATGGAGTTGAGGAAGTGAGCTCGGGAAATCGAGTGAATGGCGTCGCTGAGTTTGTCGTGTAGGTCCCACACCTTCTCCAGGACCCCTTCGATTTCGTCAATCTCCATTTCCCATTTCATGAGGAAAGCTCCCACAGAGTGATATATATATATATATATATATATATAGAAAGAGAGAGAGAGAGAGGGAAATATTTGGGTGGGAAAAGACTTTCTAGGGATTTCGTTCTCGTTCTAACTTGGCGGAAAAATAGAAATAAAAAAAGTTAAAATAAAAATGAAATTCAGAATTACCGCGGATTCACGAGAGTCATTGCGTGACACGTGTCCTTTACGGTTTGTTTTGTCTTTTCTGAAACCGTTTGTAATAGAGTGGTGTTTATTGCCAAAATATCTTAGCTATGTTTATGGCGATTTTCCCTTTTTCTTTTTTTGGATTTAATTTCATTATTAGTAATCTTTTGTAATGAAGAAGAAGGTCAAACGTATATTTTTTTTTTTTACAAAAAAAAATTAGTGTTATTCTTATGTCTCCATCCATTATATATTTAAAATTAGAATTATAGTGCAATTATAAATAAATGATGTTAAGATATGATCTATTTTTCTATTAAATTTAATAAAATTTATCATGTCAATTACAACTCCAATTTGAACTTTAAAATAAAGGCGTTCCAATTAAACTCTGATGCTGAGACTTAAAATAATATCCACAACTATTTTATTATCGCCATCGACAATACATAAGAACAAGAAAATAAACAATACCCACTTTTGGGATTGGTTGGATATATAAATTTGACTTAGCAAGAAAATAAGCAATATCCACTTTTGGGATTGGTTGGATATGTAAATTTGACTCAGCAAGTTAATAACAATTAATATTCTTTACAAGGATGTTTTTCAAAATAGTTTAATCGTTAATCTTTTTAAGCAATTGGTTTGAATTTGATTCAGGTATTGGGAAGTTAATTAATGATTTGTTTGAATTCTAATTCTAATAATTAAAAGATTTTTTTTCCCCCAAATATATACGCTATCTCCCCTTGTTTTTAATAAATTTTAGTAAACGTTTAAGCAATTATTCTCATAATAAAAACATAGTCCTAGGGGGAATCTTGTCTAGAGGTCACAAAAACAATTTGCTTCAATTCGCTAGCTATATGGGAAAATAATGGTGAGCTTCAATATTTTTTTGTCACCGAGAGAGAAAGCTTGTCATGAGTACATGTTTGTTTCCTTCCTAATTTGTTTGTCTTTTGTCTATTAGTGTTATCATTATAGATTTTTGTATATTTTAGTGGACATATATATATATATATATGTTCTTCGAAAGAAGGCAAAAGAAAGGGATCTTTTGTCTTGTTTTTTAAGCAACAAAAAGAGAGAGAGAGAGAGAGAGAGAGAGAGAGAGAGAGGGAGAGAGAGACAACATTCCAACAATTTTCACTCACAAAGGTAAGAAAAGACATCCGTAAATATGAAAGGTTAGTCATGCAACTACGCAAGGTAGCCATGCCTGTACTCTATCTTTTTCTTCCCAAGAGAGCAAAGGATCTATATGGTCACCCTATGCATAAAAAAAGTTTCTTAATTTCTCTTCCCAATATTTTGAGTTTCTCATGAATTTATTAATTATGAGCCAAACTTATATTAGTAGTAATGTAATTAACTATAAAATATGTTTTATAGGCTGATTTAAGAAAGACAATTTGTCTTTCATAAAAATTTCAAAGAGGTTATGACGGAGGAAGTCTATAAAGATAAAGTCAAATCCATAGCTGCTGAGCAAGGAAACGAAAAGGCCAGCACACCTCAGTCTAGAATTCTTTCTTAAATTACAATCCAAATTGCTACAATGGCTCTAAGGCCTTTTATGCATTTTGACAGTGGAAATGACTAACCAAGGAGCTAAATAATATACAATAAGGAAAATAAACTATGACAACGATAACTAGTTAACGGGAAAAAAAAAAAAAAAAAGAAGAAGATATAACTGATATAATTTTTAGACGATATCCAACATGCAAAACAGAAAGTCATGAGAAGGTTATACACGCAACAAAACAATATTCCTTGCCACGAACTTATGTTCACGACATGGAAACATATATATTTTTTGTTTCGACATTACACCAATAGAATTATAGGAAGAAAGAAGAAAAAAGAACAGTACCAAAAGGAAATGAAACACCAAAAAGGTGACTATAAAACGGGAAAAATGCCTCTTCATACCCGTTCTATCTCCACACCTTTTATTTTGCTTTTCAAGTTCAAAGCATTTCTTATTAGTAGGACAAACAATATACACACACTATATATGTATATTTAGAGACTATATAAACGTGAAAAAGCCATGCACATGAGCCATTTGGTGATGGAAAAAATAAAAACTTATTGACCCTGCACGGCGTCGCTCCGCCTGTTTGGCTGCCTGGACATAGAAAGTCTCCCAGCGGCGAGACCCGTCCGGTTCCCACTTTCGCCACCGTCCTCGCCGGAGATCTCCTCCAAAGACCGCCCTTTGGTCTCACTCACCAAGAACGTGAAGAAAAACCCCATAATATTTGTAGCGGCCAATATCAACATAGCCTTACGAATTTCCCCGGTAGCACCATTTAAAGTATAGGTCTGAATCCCGAACGCCCCGATCATCGCCCCCGCCTTCCCTGACGCCGCACTTATCGCGTGACACGTCGACCGCACCCGTGTCGGGAACAGCTCGGCCGGCAGCACGAAAGTCGTGCTGTTAGGGCCGAAGTTGGCGAAGAAAAAGGTCAGCCCGTACAGGATTGCGAACATCCACTTGTTGTCGTTCTTGAGGTAGTCGTACTTGAGGCCGATGATGAGCATGAAGATGGACATCATGAAGAAGCCAACGAGCTGGATGATGAAACGGCCGAGCTTGTCGATGAAGAAGACGGTGAACCAGTAGCCGGGGAAGGTGCCGAGCAGGGCGATAACGAACATGGCGCGCGATGTCTCGAAGACTTCTTGGAGAGCGTTCATGTCGGCTTCCGTCTTGATGAGGCCAATAGCGGGGAAAATGTCTTTTTGGGTTAGGTTTTGTGAGTAGAACGCTATGTCCAACAGGAACCATGTGGTTGTTGTGCCTAGCAAATGCTGTCCATGTCGCTTCCAGAACTCATGTGTGAGTAAGGTATACTTGTTTGCAGCCTTGAATTGGGACAACTTGTCTTGATCAGGGTCGATTTCTATGTCCAGAACCTGACCCATGTCCTTGGCCGCTTGGTCCGCGTTGCCCATGATTAGGGCAGTGTAGCGTCCTATAGGCAGAGTATTGTATAATTTCCACTTCAGATTAGCGTCTCATGATATTAAACACTATAACTAATATGTCCTATGCCATTTTTTTAATTCGAACTAAGTTGATTTGAAAAAATGACTGGTTCTTAAGAGAAGCTTAAATGAATTAAAATTAACTGGTTGATCTCATTAGTTTACATTACATTTACCGGTTAAATCAATTGGTAAATTCTCATTCATTTCATTTTAGTATATCCCGTTGTCATAACAATAAATCAGGTCATTACTGGTTAAAAAAAAATGAAATCCGTTCATTACACAAAAAAAATCAAAGAAAAAAGGATTATTTAATTACCATAATTATTGGTAGAGTTGTGAAGTAAGTTTTGTTCTAAAAATTGATTAGTTTTTACTGTATCCATTTTTGGTAGTTCTAATGTTTCATTTCGATAAATTGGTTTAAGTAATTTACGTAAACTATTCGATGGAGATATTTTCATTCCATTAGTGATAAAGAATATAAAGAAAAAGTGTACCAACCAGTTTCGGGCATTTTCATCCTCCAATAGTAAGTTAAGATCGCCGGCAAAGCTCCGAACATAAGCACAATCCGCCACATATAATCGGCCTGCGGCTGCGTGGAAACGAAATTGTTGAATTCGTTCCCTTTGTAGACAGGGCTGTGATCATTCACGAGGAAAATCTTGGAAACAGTCATGGAAACTAGCCCGGCAAAGATGATCCCCACGCCCTGCATAGCGAACACGGCAGCAATGAAGGCGCCGCGCGTCTTCTTGTTGGCATACTCCGACATTATGGTGGCGGAGAGCGGGTAGTCCCCGCCGATGCCAAACCCTAACCAAAACCTAAAGAAGCATAGCGTCCCCATTACGGCGTGTGGGCTCGACCCAAAAGATAGGCCCGAGCAAATGGCGCTAATGACCATCATAATTAGGGTTACGCCGTAGACTCTCTTGCGGCCTAGCTTGTCGCCAAGCCAACCGAAGAACAACTGGCCCGAGAGGGTCCCGACTAGGGCGACACCGGTGACAAAGTTGTTCACGTTGTGTGGCAACTTCCCGGGCTTGGTTGCACCAGGGTGGAAATAGTAAAGTCGTCCTAAGAGCTTGGAGATGGTGGAGATGCAGAAGAGGTCGTAGGCGTCGGTGAAGAAGCCCATGCCGGCGATCATAATCGCCGTTACATGGTACCATTGGGTCCGGGCATTGTCAAGGGCTTCAAGCACCGCTATTGCCATTGGGGGACAAAGGCTAAACTAAGTTAATATTTTAGTGTTTGTTTGGTTGCTTACTTCAAAGGAAAGTAGGCATTGGGGAGGTAATTTTAGGGAGTGATTTGTGAGGAAATTTATAACATAATTAGCTTGGAGGGTCGTTTCAAACTAGGTATTGGGCGAACTACAAGAAATCAGCATCAAGAATATTCTCTAGATATGCTAGATACTAGTTTTCATATACTGCATGTTGAGAGACTAATTAATATCGTAAGTCGTTGTATTTGTTAATTTCACTTTGTTTATTGACTACTTTTCTTGGATTTAATGTGTGGTAAGTAGTTAATATATCAGCTTGAAATCTTAAATTTCTTTTTTTTGATGGACTTGAAATCTTATACTTTTGATGATGATATTATAAATTAACCACAACAAGCTGTCCGTGTTGTTGTGATCATATAATTTTCACATTATAGGAATGTTCCTTGTACCTTAAATTAAATATCAATGTATAATGACGTATTATAATGTGTTTTTCCTCATGTCTACGTCACTTTATAAATAATTATGCCAACATTTATCAGTCATTGGCATATGTGTTGGGCATGAGAGAAATAAGGTGGAATACTAAATTGACTCGTTAAATATATCAAATTGTTGATCAGATCGAAACATATACTAGTCCACTTTCTATACCACTCGTCAAAATCTCTCCATTGCCAAAAACATTATACATATAGAAAACATAATTCGCGGAGTGATATCATCCCATATTGAGCTCAACAACATCTGGTTAAGCTCCTAAACTTAGCCTTGTTGGCATGTTTAACTCCAACTAAACTATACTTTTTCATATCAATTTGTATCTTTTCTAGAAAATCAATAAAATTTATAACTAATTTTTGAAAATTCAACTAACTCCAATTTAATATTTTTATTTCCAACCGACGAATCAAGTGTAAGCTTAATTAATCATGAAGATTTAAAGGGGGAAAAATGTGTCATCAGCTAACCATTACTCATCACAATTGATAATTAACTTTATTTCATAGACATGATATACTTATATTAATTGACATGTGAGGGTCACGAGGTTGATAAATGTGACGGAAGGATGAACATGAAATCTTTACGTCACAAAAGATGTCTAAAGCTTTTGTGATAGAAGGACAAACATGTTTAAAACTTTTGTGACAGAAGGACAAATATGAAATCTTCTAATTGATAAGATTTTGGAATTTGAAGGCTAAAATGGAAGAAAGAACATAGTTCAGGGGTCAAAATTGAAATTAACTCAAATTTAGAGCCTTTTGATGCTGAAATGAATTTGACATGATATGATTTTTTTTTTTTAAGCAGATATTCCGTGCCGCAAAGTTTCTGATCTTATCTGAAACTTTATGACGGCATAAATCAATTGATGATCTCCAATAAAAAAAAAAAATTTTTTTAAAGCACTCCAATCTAATTTTTTTTAACGGATATGTGAAAAGGATTGATGACATTTTTCTTTCCTGAGCATGATTCACCTCATTTTGATACCCAGAGATCATGCCAATTGGGTATATAGGGTGAGACTGTATATGCATCTCAGTTCTCATGTCTGCATCCTCGTCGAAGAAGAGACAGGCCAACCGGAGTCGGGAAATCCTTGTTGAACATAGGCTTTTTTTTTTTTTTTTTTTTTTTTGGTGTGCTAATCAGAAAATGTAAATTTTGGGTCGGATCATGGAGTGCTCCTAACTCGAGGACAAAAACTTGATCCTACTACTGCTGGAAACTTCGTTAGCATTTTCCGACCCTTGTCCCCCTCGGGGCTCGCCCCGCCCCACGGAAGAAAATGTGACCCCCTAGTGTTATTGATGCCTAGATTTTGTAACCAAGAATTAAAAAAAAAAAAAAGAATTTAAAGATGAGAGAATTTAAATTTATACCTTATAATGAAGTCAAGTACAAAATAATCATTAGACTTTGCCTGCAACTATTTTAGAAATGAAATTATTATGGTTTGTTATTGTTCAATTCACTAGTAAGACTTTCCTTTTTGAATTTTTATCAAATGTACGTCAAGAAGAATTATACAATATTATAAAAATAAAATTTAAAAAAAAAACTTGGTAATGAAAACACCAATATTTTGCTACACCCCAAGGAAATAGGGGTGCGTGGTGGGGAGACAAAGGGGATAAGAACGGATTATAATGAATTCAGATCTCTAATTATCGTTAAGTTATACTAAAAATTGTTAGAGCTGATTGTAATAACATATTTGCCTAATCTCGTATTAATCACATCCAATATATCTTTGATTAGGAGGACAACTGGAAAAGGAAAAAAAAAAAAAAAAGAGTTGCAAATTAAGGGCTTGTTTGGCGTTTAGACTCAACTTAAACTAAACTGTACTTTTTTCATCATGTTTTTTGTCTTTTTCTAAAAGTTTTTGTCTTTTCTAAAAAGTCAACAAAAATTACTATTCAAACTTAAAAATCTCAACTCAATTCAAACTCAACTCATTCACCAAACACTCCCTAAGAAAGACGTATTTATAAGCTCTTATTATTACTTCTGAGAACCAAAATGTTCAATTTATTACACAAATATAAAATTGCTTATACAACTCCCACAAATCATCAAAGTTGCTTATTAACTTCAATTATTTCAGTTACTAATTCAAGCATCCACGCAAAACGCTATGCGTCACTCCGTCTGCTTGCCTGCCTGGTCATGGAAACAGCTCCAGCGCTGACATTGGCGGAGTCGGCGGCTTCTGTCTGATATCCCTTACCTTTGTCGCCGCCGTCCTCTCCGGAGATCTCCTCCAGAGACCGTCCTTTGGTCTCAGTCAAGCAGAACGTGAAGAGGAACCCTAAGATATTAGTAGCAGCCAACAAGTACATGGCCTTTCGAATTTTATTTGTATCACCATCCAAGGTATAGTTCTGAACCCCGAACGCGGCAACGATCGCACCCGCCTTCCCAGACGCTGCGCTTATTGCGTGGCAAGTGGACCGCACCCTGGTCGGAAAGAGCTCCGCCGGAAGCACAAAGGTGGTGCTATTAGGACCGAAATTCGCGAAGAAAAAGGTCAGGCCGTAGAGAAGTCCAAACAACTTTGCGTGTTCTTTCTCCTTCAGATACGCGTACTTGACGCCTATGATCAGCATGAAGATGGACATCATGAGGAAGCCCACGAGTTGGATTTTGAAGCGACCGATCTTTTCGATGAAGGCCACAGTGAACCAGTATCCGGGGAAGGTTCCGAACAAGGCGATTATGAACATGGCACGCGAGGTCTCGAAGACTTCCCGGAGAGCATTCATGTCAGGAGCTTCCTTTATTAGCTTCATTGCGGGGAAAATGTCCTTCTGGGTCAGGTTTTGGCTGTAGAAGGCGATGTCCAACAAGAACCAAGTGGTTGTTGTGCCTAGCAAATGCAATCCGTGGCGTGTCCAAAACTCCTGAGACAGCAATGTGTAGTTGTTGGTGGCCTTGAATTGAGACAACTTGTCTTGCTCATCTTGTATCTCTATCTCCAAAACTCGTCCCATGTCCACCGCCGCTTGCTTCGCGTTCCCTTCGATCAAGGCGGTGTACCGTCCTGCACAGAATTTCTTGCCCATTAGCCAAAAAGATTAACTAAAAACTGGGAAATAAATAGGAGTTCAAAAACACAATTCTTTACACTTTTAAAAGCTTTTTCAATTTTGTTTACTCCAACTTCCTTTTAGTACACCGGTTCAAATCAAACATTTGATTTTGAGGATCCATTTGGATTATAGGTTGGAACCCATAATTCAATGGTTAATTCAAATAGATATTGTATGGGAAAACAGTTTGAAAAGTCGGTTTAAATCGAGATGCCAAATAGCTGAGTGTATACTTATCTATTTAGCACTATATTTGTACAAGGAGAAAGAAGAGACACAGTTTACGAACCAGTTTCAGGCATTTTCATCCGCCAGTAGTAAGTCAAGATTGCCGGCAAAGCACCAAGCATAAGCACTATCCGCCACATGTAATCACCCGCCGGTTGCGTGGAGAAAACAGGCGAGAAGTCATCATATTTGTAAGGATGAACATCATTGAAATGGAGGAAGATCTTGGAAACGATCATGGAGACTAGGCCGGCGAATATGATCCCCATGCCTTGCATCGCGAACACGGCGGCGATGAAAGCCCCCCGGGTTGTCTTGTTGGCGTACTCCGACATGATGGTGGCGGAGAGCGGGTAATCACCTCCGATCCCAAACCCTAACCAAAACCTAAAGAAGCACAGCGTCCCCATCACGCTCTTGGCGCTAGCGCCAAAGGAAAGGCCGGAGCAAATGGCGCAAATGACCATCATGATGAGGGTGATCCCATAGACTTTCTTGCGGCCTAGCTTGTCCCCAAGCCAACCGAAGACTAATTGGCCCGAGAGGGTTCCGACGAGGGCGACTCCGGTTACTAAGTTGTTAACATCCTTCGGCAGCTTGCCGGGCTTGGGGCTAGTGGGATCGAAATAGTAGAGACGTCCCAAGAGTTTCGAGACCGTGGTGATGCAGAAGAGATCGTAGGCGTCGGTGAAGAAGCCCATGCCGGCGATAACAATGGCTGTCACATGGTACCACTGCGTCCGGGCATTGTCCAGAGCATCAAGCACGGCTATTGCCATGTTTTGGACTTCTTTGGCCGTATAACTTTTGTTTTAACTTTGCTGTTTTGGGTCTACCACTACCATGTTGGTTGCTAATTATCTTTATAGTTGGTAATTAGTGGGGAAATTGTTGTTTGTAAGATAATCTAGAAAATGGTTAGGGACGATAGTACCTACGAATTCATGAAGGATATTCCATGATTAGCTTAGTTAATATAAAAGCATATACCGATATTTGTGTATTGTAAAGCCACAAAGGAATACTACTAATTACTTCAAGTCGTTGTTAGCTGCCAAAGTTTATAATGAAACTTAGAATTAACGGCTGGCAATTTGTTTTGAGACATCAGATTGATATGACCAAGAATGACAACAAAAGGTTAAAGACAACAAGAGTACCCTTCTTTTTTGTTTTACTTTTTTAAAAATTTGGATTTGGATGTACATAAAATATTGCATGTTGAGCCAAATAAGTTATGATAATTCTTTTAGAATGCTTATTATAGGTTTGTTGTTGGCGTAGATAGTATATTATAATTATACATAGCTTTTCTCAACATATTATATATATTACCTAGCTGGGAAAAAAAATATACATATATATATATATCTAGGAAAGTGCGTCAAGAGCTAGGAAACCGAAGATGCCATCAAATTTCCACTCAAAATTGTTTACTGATTTTTTGATATTTAAAATTGTTTACTGATTGATACAGCTAAAATACTGTCAACTTAGGCCTCGTTTTTTGTTCTCCATCTCTAACCTTTTGAAGGTTGATTTTCGAACCTCATTTAATTACACAATTCAACTACAAATCTACTTTTTTTTTTTTTTCTTTTTCTCGTTCCGCTTTCATAAAATTAAATTTAATAAGTCATATTTATTTCAAGTAATGATAGTTTCTTTTTGCTAACGCTCATAATGGTTTGAACACATTTTAGGTTTTTACACAGTTTATTTTTAATTCACATTTTAATCAAACATTCATTCATTTTCAATTTTATTATATATATATATATAAAAAAAAAAAAAAAACTCCAGTCCAACTTCAACCAAATTATCCAACGGATCGTAATAATATGTATCAGTCAAATTCCAGGGTATGCGTATATATTGTCACAATCGAAACAGTCTAGCAAGATTTCTGTCCACTATTATGGGAAGAAATAACCAAGAACTTGTGTCCAATAAGACAAACAGAGAAAGAGGCTCTTTTAATGGTTTATTCCCACAAATATATCGCTACATGTTAGCAAGGTATAATGGAGGGACGGACAAGAAAACTGCTTTGTCCTTCGGAGTTCGCCAATTTTAACAGCCAAATATGTCCATTTCATGCCTATTTGTATTGCGTTTGGAACTTGGAAGGAAGTTAACAGAAAGGAAAAAAAAAGAAAAAAAGAAAGAAAAAAAAAAGACCATTTAAAAAGCTCTATCCAAGTCACAATGAGTTATGGTCTGTTCTAGGATTTGAAGGGCTTTAAAACCTGCTAAGAGAATATAATTCTATACCAAAATATGCTGATTGCTCTAGCAATTCAAAGATAATATACTTGTTGGGCAATTTACAATGATACATTTTTTAGGCCCTTGACAAAAATTTCACGCCAAAATGTAGACTACGAGAATCAAGATAAATGGTTGTCTAACATTAAAGTGAAAAAAGAAAAAGAGATATGCGATTGTGTGTACTAAGGTGGTGTTTGGTTCATAGGTTTAAATAGAAAATTTCAACTCAAATTCAAAATTTTACGAAGGAAAAGACCATTAAAAAAAAAAAAATTCGAATCCTACTAATCAAATAGAATATCATTAGTTTCGCTGATCACTTGTCTGTCGTTTGTTTCCGTACCACCAAAACAGAAGCTTTGCCAAAGATATCCTTCGAGGCGAGCAAGTCCCCGACGACACCGAGCTCTGGAAAATCGCTCCACGTGAGATCGAGACCAACTGTCCGGCGGAAGCCTGTGTCATGGCTTCTCCCAACTATTATAAGATCATATTCATCCACCATACCTTTCACAACTGTAGCCATTTCGGACCCGTAACTCACAACCTTTTCCAAGTAGATCAAGTGATGTCGAGGGATTAAATTGTTGTACTTGACATCCTTCAACACCTCAGAATCCAGCATGGTTTCCCAATGGTTGTCCTTGTTAACGTCATTGTCATTCGGGGCCGGGGCGGTGAAATGGACCACCGTGAGGCTTATCCTCAACCCCTTGCACATGCTTTTTGCGTAAATCAACGCCTCCCTGTCGTCTTTGCCTTCCAAGAAGATCATACAGACCGAGTACATGTAGGTTTCTAACGAAACCATGGAGCCAGCGCGGCCTGCATAGCCCCGATTCACGAGAATCGCGACAGAACATGGAGCCCTCTCGAGCAGCTCGAGTTTAAGGCCCTTACCATGTTGTCTTCCAACTCAACATTCCCATCCATGGACCATTTCCTATGAAAAGGAAGGATCGCAAGTGATGTGAGCTTGTCCAATGCCAAAGTACAAATGTCCTCGTGCATTAACTTGTATGGAGAAACTGCTGTGAAAAAGTTTACTTTCACAGTTCCCCTATTATTATTCGAAAACCAACTGAACGATAGGATTACGTTATGCGAATAGGAGATGTCGGAGAGGCTCTTCTTCTGAACTTGATTGGATATAAAGATTGGTGAGGCTCTACCAATAAGCTCAATTAGGTGAAGAACATAAACGCCAATTGGGTTTTCCTTGGTTGCACATGAGGCATCAAGGACTAGGAGGTCTATTACCGCAGGGATGTCGTCTGGCCTATGAATGCAGGCGAGTACTCGAAGCTCCGTATTCGGTTTCAAATGCATGATGCTCCTCTTCTGATAGCCTGAATATTTCCTTGTTGGATCATACAAGAACTTCACGCAAATCGGCACAATTATTGATATAAATATAAGATACTAATTATCAACATATTATATGTTGGTATAGAAAGTTCCTGCATTTCATTAAAAAAAAAAAAAAAACAGAACAAGATTACTGATGAAAATAAATAAGGCAATCAATTAGAAGATAAGAAGTAGAGAATACATTCATATCTCTGAAAAATGTGTAGAAGGCTATTTCAAGGATGCCCTTGCTTGTCATGATGAAAGCTAGCGCCCAAGAATCGTACATTGGCATTCGGTAAAATATGCAAGCCGTCACGCAGGCCGCCAATTTAGCCACATAAGTGAGGATCGAACAGTTCTTGGTGAAATCCACTCTCAACTCCCTTGTGGTGACGAAGAGCGGCAAGAACACTCCGGAGACGAAGCAATCAAGCTTACTGGCAATGGCGGAGCCTAAAGATGGCCCGTCCGGTATAGCCAACCCCAAGATGTAAGGCCCAAGGAAAACCTGCTCATCAAACGTGTCTGAATAAAGGGCACAAGCGAGAGCCAGTACAATTATGCTTTACACGTAAACGTCCTTGACAGGCCTCCCTTCCGGCGTTTTTTTTTACGATCAAAAGCATCGCTGGCCTAAAGATGAAGACAACGGCGAGAAAGAAGGCGAGGATGGCCACGATGTCGATGATAGCTCTGCTCTTGGACTCCATGAAAACTGTAACCATGAGGAAGCAATTGGAGACGGCGAAACTGATCATGTCACCAACCAAAGCCGCCGAGAGGCCTAATCTGCCGAGCTCGGAATTGAGAATGTTGAGCTCGATCAAAAGAGAAGCAATGACAGGAAAAGAGACCAAAGAAAAGCTTGTCCTTGTCCCAGGGGGATAGATTTTGTCCCAAGAGCTTATTGGCACAAAATCAGAACTGAAATTGCCCCAACCGCAATTGCGGTCGCCTTCGTTCCGGTCTTGAGAACCATTCCAACGTTCATTTTAACTGCAGTCAGGAATAGGAAAAGCGCGTATCCAAACACCGATATCGTCCCGATAATCTGTTGACCTGCGCTGTTGTGAGCAGTTTCTCGTTCTTGCCCTTTATTGTCTGACAATGCGTATCCCAGAACCAAGCCAGTCTAGTTTTAGACAAAACAACAGGGAAACAAATAATGAGGTTAAATTTCACTTAATAACTAGATTATCTCAGTTTGTTCCTACAGATCAGTTTATGCAGTTGATAATCTCTAAATTTAACAATTTATCCCATTTTGCACTTTCCATAACATTTTGTCAATTATCCATAACATACTCTAAATTGTTCTTTTTACGGCAAACTAACTCAACATATTACGAGGTGCCTTCAAATAAATATCTGTTAAAATTTAGACGAAATTGTTATCATAAAAGTAACATGATGTGCTCCGTGAGTTCTCTTTTTTCAAACAAGCTCGCATGTGTTTTTTATGACATTCATTTCTTAATTTCAACAACCGTCATCAAGTTAAGTACATTCTGTAACATTTTATTAAGCTGAAACATATTATATCAAAACTTATCTATGAAAATGTTACAATAATTTCGGAGGTGAGCCTGGGGAGACCAAGACGCTTGAGAACAAAATGGAAGGGGCGGGAAATGCAGAAAACTATGAGCATCAGAAGTTCGAGCCCTGACAATGAGTTTCTGAGCAAATCATCTGGATTTGGATCGTTGTTTGTCCAAAACCCATAAGAGTTCACCAGGGCTGGCAATTCAAAGCACACATCATGACTTGGCTTATTCATCTTGTGTTTTGTCCTATTTTCTCCCATAATTTCTTTCTTCTTCCTTTTTTTTTTTTTTTTTTAATTTTTATTTCTTTCCCTTGCAGGAAAACCAAAGAAAATGATCTGCTGAGATGTGTCTGTTGAATATTCTGAGAAAGTTTATGGGAAAATCTTCAAATTCATCGCCAGAGGCTTCTGGGTTTTCTGAGAACCTCTCTCCCTCTAATTTAGGCACATCTCTGTTTTTAGAAAACTTTTTCCCCCCAGACTTGGAAATAGGTCAGGAAGAAAATGACAAAATACACCTTTGTTTAAGGGAAGCAAAAAAAAATTAAAAAATTAAAAAATTAAAAATTAAAAAAAAGTTATTTGTTGATAATTAATTAGTTTGAGTAAAATGTCTTAAGTATGTGACATCAAATATGGACAGTGTTTCTAATTAAGGATTTCTCGAATTTATTTATGGATATATGGTGTCTCCTCTCTCCAATGATACAAAATTTATCTCACATCCAAATGATGTTGTGGTTTAAAACTAATGCTTGCAAATTGTGAACAATGTTTTTCCTTATAATTAGAATTATTTGGTATCGTCTCTTGTATAGTTTCCCTTTTTCTCTCAATTTTTTTGTAAACTAGGGTTTCTCTTTGTATGAAACTTCCACAACTATCACTACCATGGCTGACAAAGGTGATCGGCGGTTTGATGATCTTGACGGGGATGGAATCGGAGAGTTTTAATTGGGAGTTTCTCAATCAGCTCTAACCGGCGAGCTTCCGTTGATTTGGAACTCGGCGAGACCTTGGTGATTCGATGGTTACGATTTCTGACCTCCAATCGAATCGATTAATTTCCTCTAAATTGTGACGTGTGACGGAATGGTTGTTTTATGTACGGTGAAAATTTTGATGGTGATGTTATTTTATATTCATGCTTGGTTTTTGTGTTTAAGTTTTAGTTTTGTAATAAAGGAGGTAGTTCTCACACCTCCGATTTGTTTTTGTGTGTGTGTTCCACTTGTGTTGCTTTCTAGTGGTATATGTCTATGAGTTATGTTAGTATTAGGCCTATACGGAGTTTGTTGAGATCTCTGTGCCGCGAGCGATTGTCTCTAGATCGATCGATTATAGATTTTTTAAAAAAAGAACTTTATATATGCTTGGTTATAGGATTGCTGAGGAATTCAAGGAATTTTTCTATCACCGGGTCTCTGACTTATGTTTTCCTCATTGAATTTCATCATATTTTACTAATGAAATCGATATTAGTCGAGGATTATGTCTCTTGTATCACATGATTATTTTATTTTTAATATTGATATTTATATCCAATTTTAATTTGAATGATAATTTTTTTAAAAAATAATTAGGGTTATTCTATTTATTTATTTATTTTGCTGGATGATAATTTGTTTGAGAAATGTCGTTGGATATCTCAGTACTAATTTTATTAGTCTGCCTAAAGGGGGGCAAAAAAAGGACAACCAGTTGTCGTATTAAAACCTTATAAATGAACCCCAAAAAAAAAAAAAAGAATTGAGCTTGCAATTTCTTTTGTTCGAGAATATATATATATATATATATTCATATATTCAAATCTAGAACTGTAATTTTTACTCAAAAAAAAAAATCTAGAACTGTATTTTCTTAATTTATATACTATTTATATACTATGCAAAAAAAAAAAAAGTTTGTATAAAACCTCGAGACCCAAAACTAAAAGGAATAACAAGTAATTGTATATTTTGAAAATAAGAATTTATTGGCCATTGAAAAAAATTTTTAAAAAAATTTTGCCCTTAAAAAATATTAGATGGTAAAGACAAGAAAAATCGCACAAATAGGAAAAACAATTTAATGTCAACAATATTATGGGAATATATTTCCAAATTTTGACAAAATTAAAAAAATTAAAAAAAAGAAATATATATGTTGTCATTGCACCCCTCATGTGCAATAGAAAGCCCTAGAATGCCAACGGCCACGGCCCTTGCATTCGAGAAACCAATGTAGGGTCCTGTTTGTTTCCCACCACTTTTCTTTCTCATAGTGTAAAATCAATGTCCGTTTTTTCAGCGTCAACAAACGTGGCTTTAGAATATTTCTCTTTCCTTTTTTTTATTTTTTTTTATTTTTTTTCCTGGTTAGTATTTTCTCTCCTTTTCCTCTCCTCCAAGCAATCCGGAAAATTTTTCCTCCTTTTCTTTCCTTTTTTCCTTCTTCAGAAAAAATGCTTTCACTTTTCAGTAAATGAATATTTTAATATTCTCCAACTCACAACAATAGGGTTTTGATTTTCTCTCTACTTTGCGTCTCGGTTTCTAGAGACAGAAAGTGAGTGAGAATGGCGGAATCGGACCGGACTCGGGAGCCATGGATGGAGGCAGAGCAGAGGCCGATGGTGGCGGCGGCGGAGATTCACTCTCACGAGTTGTCGATGTTGGAATCGGCGTTCGCGGCGGAGAGAGACGGCTCGGCCTCACCGGCTGTTCAGCCTCCTAACGTTTCCGACGGGAAATTAGGTTTCGTTGAGCGAGCTTTCTCTGCTGCTGGCGCAGCTTTCCTTTCCGCAATCATTGTTAATCCTCTAGATGTTGCAAAGGTTATTGTTTTTTTTTTTTTTTTCCTGTTCAATTTGTTTTCTGGGAAGTGAGAGGAACATGAAATGAAGCTAGCATTTTTGGTTTTCATGGAGTTGAAATGGAGCTAATATAGATATTTGGTTGGTTTTCTCTTGTGTTTTATTCGAACTTCTGTTAGCTGTCTTGTAATTGAGCACATTAAGGTAAAATGATGGAAATGATCTTTTTTTGAGGGGGAGTTTCTACTGCTTACTGGTGAGAGGGACAAAAATGGATGCTGAGATAATAATTTGGGTTTTAATGGAGTTCCAAACGAGCTAACCTAGGTTTCTGGTTTGTTTTATTTTATTTTATTTCCTTGAATTTTCATTTGAGCTGCTGTTCTCTGTTTAGTTATTGATCACATTGAGGTAAACTAACGAAAATTGTGAAGGAATTTCTATTGTTTGTTTTCCTAGTTGTTTGGAGAAGTTGACGAATTAGGTTTGAGGAATTTGCTAGAATGATGAACGATCATTTTTAATTTTTACACCGAGCGCAGTGTGAAGTCAAGGCCACCGAGTTCATTTTTCAATAAAAGTCATTATGCAAATGAGATTTCTCATCAAAGTCATATTTACAAAGCACTCATTAGGTTTCTGTTGGTGTTTCTCTTGACTCCTCCATATTTTGAGGCTTGAGATTGTTGAGGAGTTTATGTATTTGGTTTATTTCTACTTGATTACGATTTCATGCATGACGTTTAAGTTGCAAAATAGGATTTTCCTCTGTTTTAATGTATTATGTTGTTCAAATTTTCTGCCTACTTGTTCTGGTTTACATGAATTGAACTTTGAACTGAAGAAGTAAGTTCTTCTCTTCGGCTTACCAGACAAGGTTGCAAGCTCAGGCAGCTGGGGTTGCTTACTCTCATCCATTAAGTAACGTTACAAGTCGCATGGGATATTTTGGACCAAGCATGGTATAAATTCTTCTTTTTGAGACTTCAATTTGTAAATAAGATTCGTATTTTTCTTTATTGCAAACAGTGTTGTTTTACTTTCAACTCTCAAGCTTTCATGGGGGTTACTTTTGTTGCTAATTTGGGTTGCTATCACGTAGTGGGGGGGAAGTTGATATAATTTTTATTGCCCATATATTTGGTTTATTTCACTCCCTGGGCATTGGTATTTAGGATGTGTCGTGGAGGTATTGTTCTATAATATTTGAAGTCCTCATAGGGATCTGGACTTAGTTTGTATTTTATGCAAATGTTTGTAGATCCATCTGGTTACTTAGTTTGTATTTTATGCAAATGTTTGTAGATCCATCTGGTTTTTTAGAAATGGATTCTCTTACATATTGCTTGATGACATCATTGCAGGGATGTCTTGATGTGGTACTAGCTTATATGCTCTGTGCTATATGTGTTTAAACAATTTTTCTTTTTTGTCCTCTCACTGTTTGTGCTCGAGGCTTGATATTTTAGTTAGTCCAGTTCTCTGCCAGTATTTGGTCTGTGAAGATGTTTTGTTTATATTTTCACAGTTGTTTGCGGATCTAAGATGCTCTCCATCATGTGCTCGTGCGGGAGTACATGGTACTGTATCAATATGCCCCCCGGATTGTTTTCAGTACAAAGGAACACTTGATGTCTTCCACAAAATCATTCGTCAGGTTGGTATTTTGTATTTACTTTCTCACTTCTAAACTTATAGTCAACTTCATGTGTTCACAGAAGGCAGTTAGCCTGAAGGTTCTTATTTGTTGCTGGACTCAATTGCATATGTTTCTTCTGCTACTGATGCTCACCAAGGCTATTGATTGTCTGATATGGGGCATGTGGTTTTTCAATAAAAATACCTAAGCACAATGTTCATATATGTTATTGGAAGAAGATTATCTGTTTTCGAAGTGCCCGTCTTTATTTCAGTGGGATTGCAAATCATCTTCTGTTTGTTTACCGGAAATTAATGTTTCAGGAAGGATTTTTAAGACTATGGAGAGGCACAAATGCTGGCTTAGCGCTGGCTGTACCAACAGTAAGCTCCTAAAGCTGCTGAGATCTTGTTTCTGGGCTGTTAATTGCCCATTTTTTATTTCCCACGAGCATAAAAGATCTCAAGATTTGTGACTTTTCGTTGGCTATCATTTGCCTTTGCCTAATCAGGTTGGAATCTACCTACCTTGTTATGACATATTCCGGAACTGGTTAGAGGAATTCAGTATCGAAAACGCACCAAGCACGACTCCTTATATGCCTTTAATTGCTGGCGCTTTGGCTCGTTCATTAGCGTGTGCAACTTGCTACCCTATTGAACTTGCAAGAACACGCATGCAGGTAACAAAAAAGATGCTGATAACCACCTTAGGCTTATTGTTTAATGTGATTTTGTGTCCAAATTTTCATTTTTGAAAGAGCTCCCATACTTATGTCAGATTTATAGGCTTATTTCTGTTCCCCTTTCTGTTGCATAATAGGCATTTAAAGTGATTAATAGTGGTGCAAAACCTCCTGGTGTCTGGAAAACCCTACTCGAGATTCTCTCTGATGTCAAGACTACAAGCAATGGTCAAAACAACTGTAAGTCAATTTTCATTGTAACAAATTATCATAAGTTGGTTCCGTTAACAAAACTATAGAATTAGAATGTCCAAATATTCAAGGTAATAACAAGTAGAAAGGGATTAACGGTTGATGTCTGTTAGGGACCATGGTAAGGCCTTTACTGGTATTGTTTACTCTAGGAAGAGTCAGAGGGTTGGGGTCAGAAAGTCAAAGAAGCTGAGTTGGCTGCCAAGTTGGATGACTGAGCTGGCAAGTATTTGGGAGGTTGCTGTATATAGGCTTTGGGAAACCAATCGAGGTGGTTAGATTTCTGGTCATTTGGCGTCTTGCCCAGGGAGGTTGGGAGTCCTTGAAACTCCCAGCCCCACCGTTTTTCCTTTTTTTTCCTCCCATTGTAAATCATTCCATTTGTAATTTTCCCTTCGTTATTAGTGGAATAAGACGACCAGAACCCCAATTCAGCCATAATTTCCGTTTCCAAATTTTATTTTTACTGCATAATTGTGTTCCACTACTCAGGTACCTAACAATGTCCCTCTTGTAACAGTGAAGGGCTACCGTGTCTTATGGACAGGCATGGGGACACAACTTGCTCGTGATGTTCCCTTCTCTGCAATCTGTTGGGCCACTCTCGAGCCAGTGAGAATTCTCCATCTAATTGTTTTGTGTCATCTACACCCACTATGACTGCACCATACTTATGGCAATTCTGAGCCCTTTCTCTCTCTTGTCTCTACAGCTCAGGAGAAAGCTTCTTAATCTAGTGGGCGATGATACCGATGTTGCAAGTGTCCTTGCGGCAAACTTTTCTTCTGGATTTGTGGCAGGAAGCCTTGCTGCTGCTGCTACATGTCCTTTAGATGTTGTAAAAACCCGAAGACAGATAGAGGTTTGACATTCTTTAAACTATTCTTTCAGGATATTATGTCTTGATTGTTGAGGTCTTGTATGGATAAATGCCGTTTAGCTTCCCTATGTCTGCTCATGTGTTCTACGAACTCGTTTTCCTTCTAAAATTGCAGAAGGATCCGGTCCGGGCATTGAAAATGACAACTACACAAACGCTGAAGGAGGTTTGGAGGTATCTATTTACTTTCTGAACTTGTGTCTCTACTAAAATGAACCTCTACCCTTCCCGCTAACAAAATGGGAAGAAACTCTTACTTGAAAATGTGTATGGTGAAATCTTTTCCACTTGACACACGCATTTGTATTTTGGTTTGAACAGGGGCGGAGGGATGAAAGGACTGTTTACAGGTGTTGGTCCTCGTGTCGGACGTGTAGGCCCTTCAGTTGGTATCGTTGTTTCATTCTACGAAGTAGTGAAGTATGTTCTACATAACCGTAACTCAGCTTCATGATAGAGGGATGGATCTAACTTTCCCAAGCTTCGCATGTTCATGCGAGCATAATTAGTTGACTTTGCGATAAAGTGAATCGTGGGACATTGAAGGACGGCCTGCAAGTTTTCGTTCAAATGGTAGGATACACACGAGAATAATGTCGATAATAGTAGATACTTTTCGAGGCCTGCAAGTAACAAGTTCTTGCAATTTTGTTGCTCTTGGTTGAGCAGAAATTTTGTACTTGGCTTATTCATTTGGTTCCTTCCTTCTTTTTTTTTTTTTTTTTTTTTTTTTTTTTTTTTCCTGAGAGGTGATCTCAGTTTTACAAGTTAATATAAAATGCAATTTTGTTGTGAAAATAACTCAAGTAGTTCCCAAATTTTAATTTAAGCCATTGCTGTGTACCTAAGAAAATCTCAGAAAAACAACTTTGTTATTCTTTTTTAATTTTTGAAGAAAATGTGCAATGAAAAGAACGTAATGAAAAATTTCCCCAGAAACATACCTGACAAGTGCATAATTATTGAATATCTTAGAGAACCATCGTAAAGTTGGATCAGAATTTATATAATCCCTATTCAAAATGCGAACTTACATCAGTGTTTGAACAAAATTAATTTGTTCAAATTTAAGTTTTGAAAAAACAAATCTCTAATTTGGTAGATAATTGCATTTCTTTGCTCTGTATTTTGTTCCGTAGTTTTTTTTTAATTATTATTTTTCTGTTTGGTTCATTTCTTTATCCAATTTGCATCAACACCCAAAAATTTAAGTATCAGAGGGTATAATCTTGCAGGATTTTATTAATATAACCTGCCTAAAAATTATGACATCCTTTTTGATACTGTTAAGTTGTGGAGCCTAATTAATATCTTACACAGAAATAACATGTGGATCAATCTTGCTAGATGTAATATCATATTGAGGCGAACTTGTATAGAAACATGTATGATTATTTATTTTTCTTTCACAATTTAATTACTTTGGGTAACAAAAAATTCTTAACAACTTTCAAAAAGCTTTTAAAAACATGAAAGTGTTAATCATTTGTTAAATTATTTTGACGAGTATTTGATGAAAATGTACAGTTTAAAAAAGCGTTAAGAAAGGCTTCTCCTCAAGAGAGATATCACAAATACATAAAATATCTTAAAAAGCCATCGTAACTCGTAAGTGACCAAAAATATATATTTGAACTCAAATCAGTAAAAGTTCAGATTTGAATTTTGGAACCTTTCTTTTTTTCTTTTCTTTTCTTTTTTTTTTTTAATCTTTCAAATCAATTAGATAATTGCAATTATTCTCTAATTCTTTTTCCCCCTTCATTTTTGTTTTTGTTCTTTTTCCATTTTGTTAATTTCTTAATCCAATTTGCATCAACACCCATTTGCATAAAAGAACGTACCGAAAAGTGGAAACTTTGCATTGGAAATGTATGTACTTAGAAATTAAGGGGTATAATACAAATGGAAAAATAAATGCAATAATTAATGAGGAAATGTTCAAAACAAAATCTCTACCAGAAATGATTCCTTCCCAAATGAATTAAAAATAGACCCCAAATACACACCATCTACACTTTCAATTTTTTTTTTTTTTTTTTAACTTCTTGCTAAGCTTCTCTCCCACCCGCCGCCCACACACACACCACGTACACATATATATAGAATAATATTGGCAAATGAAAAGATGGTTCAATGAATGAGATAAGTGAGCACCAATGCCAAAAGCATTAGAATGTATGCTATCCCTTGGTCTATCGTCGTGCCTGCAACCACAAAAAATAACAATTCACAAACTTATCATCAATCCAAATAAACAAATAAATAAAACAAAGAGAGAGATACACAAGGGTTTTTTTTTTTCTCTTGTTTAGATGTATAAATATTATAATATTGTGAAAGTGCGTTCTTTTCTTAATACTAATGATCTAGCCGTCTCTTGAAAATATCGCTGTCAAAAGGACATTAACCTCTCTCGGTTTATGGTTAATTATAGTCTTGTGCATGTATATGTATATGTGTGCAAATATATATTTATGAAAACGAAAGAAAAAGATCTTGTTGATCAGTTTTCATTTAGAAATAAAAACAATGTACATGTTCATAATTAATCATGACATGAAACATAACGTGCGATTTTAAAAGAATTTCAAAATCCAAAAGCCGATTTTGATTTAAATATTATATCAATAGACAGATATCTTCACCGAGCAATATCGTAAAGAGTTCAACACTTTCTCGGAAAACATTCACCAAAAAAAAAAAAAAAGCACTTTCTCGGGAAACAGACATAAACCAAGGAATTAAGGATGTGCAGAGAGAGAGAGAGAGAGAGAGAGAGAGAGAGATAACCATCGCTGGTGGGAGACGGAGCCGGGGCAGGGAAATCAGCACGAGCGGCGGGCAAAACGACGGCGTAAAGTGCGGCAACAATTGCAAGCACAACTCCGAACGACGCATTTGTAAAGGCCATTGTCAATAAATTTTAATAAATAAATTAATTCCTCTCTCTCTCTCTCTCTCTCGGATCTCTTTCTCTCTCCTTTGTTGTCTTAAACAATGTCGAAATCTCGCTCCCTGGAATATTAAGAGAGAGACTGCAAAGAGAGACAGAGAGAGAGAATTGAAACCCTAAAACAAAACAAGAGACACAACAATGAAACTATCCAAGGAACGGGGTTTAATCTGACAACGGAATGGCAATTATATAGTGACGAGGAGAGGGAGAGGCTCATGCGAAAACATGGGGTCCACCCACATTTTAAGGGGACCCACATACCCATGGCCATGTAAATTTGTGTCAACCTTCTATTTATTGATTTAACTATTTATTTATTTATTTAATAATTTTCACCACATTTGTTCACGGATAGTTGTCACAGTTTTGATCTCAGTTGCAAATTCTTAAACGTTAAAAATTAATCAAACAGTAAAAAAGCAGTTTTCATTAATAATTAAAAAAATGATAATTCTTCTTGTAAAAATTCACATCTAGTGAAGTTATTTTAACATTTTTTTTTTTTTTTTTTTGGTTGGTGCTAGCTTTGTGTCTTGCAATTCTTCGTTTGTGATTGTTAATTTAAGTCATATAGCTGTAATAGGAAGAGAGACAGAGTGTATATGGCATGTATATATTCCCAAGTTGTGGCCAGCAGGGATTTCCATTTTTTTTTAACTATCTTATTAAAATTATAAATAATAATGGAAGGATGACATTCTGTTTTATTCTTTTTAGAACCATCTATTTTGGACTGGTTGGTGAGCCTTTTGGAAATGCAATTGCAAGGTTGTAATGACTTGGGGTCTTGGGAGAGGATTTGTTTTCTATTAAAGCAAATACATTTTTAGTATAAAAAACTGATCAGATAAATTTCAATATAATTCTATATATAAATTTGACATGACGAAAATACAATTATGTTGTATTAACTCTGTCGTTGTTGAAAAGAGAAGAAACGACATTTGGTTTTCGTCTATGAGAAAACGACATGTTGTATTTAACGACAGTTCGTTTGGGTTACAAGCAAGTGATTTTTCCCCCCCCTTTTGATTGGGAGTAAATGATAAATGTAGTTTGCCATGTACTCTTGTTTTCTCGAAACAAAACAACAGGTAAATTTACAAATGTCGTTTTTCAAGGAAATAACATATCGTTTAGTTTTTAAGACGAGGCCTTATTTTTTCTTAACACTGACTTGTCGTTTTTTTCCCCCCTTATGGATGAGGAGGATTTGTCGTTGTTGTTTTCTCGGCGTCGTTTCTTGACCGGATTAGTAAACGACATCTAGTTTTATTTACGATCAAACCCATGTTGTTTGTCATACTTCGTTTACTCGAACCTAAATGACGTCATTTACATATAGCGTTTATCTTCCTCTTATAAAAACAACACGTCATTCCTTTCAAAAATGAGAAGTCGTTCTCATCAATGTCGTTTTTTTTAACCAAAGGGGTAAACGACATTTAGTTTTGCCTATAAGGAAACGGCATTTTTAACAGGTAGATTAATGAAATTTCGTTTTTATTTTTTAAATTTTATTTTACGTACAAACAGTACATACTGTACAGTAGTGTACATTAATGTTAAGTGTCGTTTTTTCATTTAGTAAAAATTATTTAAAAAACAGTACTGGTTTTGTTAAGTTTTTATCTTTTGTTGTTACGTCATCTCAAATTATTTTATTAATTTTGTGTTCGGAGAAATATCTATAAATTTTAAAATAATTATAAATAAATTGTCAAAATAGTATATTCTATAATTATTCATAATCATTAGAATAACTACTTGTGGTAATTTTTAACATTACAATCAGATAAAAATAATTAAAAATTTGTACTACTAATGAAGTAATCTTTATACCCCTAAAAAGAAGAAGTAAGCTATCGACAGAAAATTTGCTCTTTTTTTTTTTTTTTTTTGGGTTTGTAAAATAGTGTTACAAATAAAAAAGATAAAAGATAGAGAAGCTAATTTATCGGGACAATAATTCGGAAAGGTTGTAATTTCAGTTAAATTTCTTCGCATGATTTTATTGTTATAAACATTAGGGTCATGCATAAGTTTTCTGTTTTTCTTTTTCAAATAATTTCTAGAGAAGATATCCACAACTTCTTTGATATAAGACATATACACTTATAGACGTGTATGAAAATTTATATCTATGTGCATTACATATACATAGTATGATCATGCATTCATACAAATATATATATATATATATATGCACACATGAATATATGGATATGAATACATAATTATATATATTACATATATAGTACGCAAAAACATTTTTATTTATGTACTAGAGATGATGGCATACAAACTCAATACTCCAAACCCCAATCATACAATAGATGATACCAAAAGCGTACAAAGTACTCGGAGTCGTAGATAGTACCAGATTGCAAGTTTGTTGTGTCACAAACTTTACAAGCCTCTTAATTATAAGAACATAACTAGAACGTGGTGGTGGTGGAGTGACTACGAGGCCAAAGAAAAGCTCCCATGGCAAACTTCCTCTTCTGCTCAACACTTCCCATGCCGGGAGGCCGTATTCGGAGAGAAGGCAGTCGAGCTTCCACTCCGGCATGGTCTGTACTCCGATTCCGAGTACTTTGGATAGTGCAATGGCATTTGGAAGAACCCGGTTGCCTCTTTGCTTTGTTTCCCTTCAGATGATCTTTTACAACTAGTAAAGACTCCATATAATACTCTTCTCTCTCTTTTCTCTCCCTCACAAAACCACTGTCACACACAAATTTTAAGTCTCTCTCGGTGGCGTAATTTAAGAGAGGACAAAAAAAAAAAAAAAAAAAAAAAAAAAACCTATTCTAGACAAATCTTATCCTTTTTCAACAGCACAAGGATTAGATTCCTAAGAAAATTTTTTGGCTAAACCAACAAGCTATTACATGAATTCTAGAAAAGACAATTTCCTCTTTAATATATATTTATATATATGTATTGTATACATAGGCCATAAGACTACAAAAATAAAAGTGATATTTACTACTTTATCCTCTATTCTAAATGTTTCAATAAAGATTGTTGCTTTATAAGTTTGTATTCGTAACAATTTATAATATCAACTTAACTCTATAGAAGGTCTCACCAAAATAAGGAATTAAATTAAGGGCGAGCTGTTCCTCCGACAAGGGTACTACGGTCTGCAAGCTCCAATTGAAGTCACTCCCACTTGTGCATGTCTCCAAGTCACTGTTGAGCTAAATCAATCCCGTACGGGTACATCTATAAGTTATAAATGGTAAATTGGTCAATTCAGGGATAAAAGGTCAAGGAAAAAAAAATAAAAAATAAAAATGAGTTTATGATTATAAACTACTAATTAATTTTTGACATACTCCAAATGCAAGATAGGATAGAGTAAGTAACCCAAAAGAAAAATCTTCGTACTAAAAAGGGAGGAGCTTTTTGGAATTTTGTGTATGTTTTCAACTATGTTGGAGCAGTTGAGAAAAGTAGTAAAATAAAAATTTTCCACCTTCCCCCCCCCCAAATTTCTATGCTTTTGTCTGGTTCTTTACTATTAAGCTGTATCAATTGTCTTGTTGAACTACCTCGCGCGCATGTGTAGCCGAAAAATAGACAATCTTACCACGAAAACATCGTTTTTGTACATCATCTAGCCCCTCAAGTAAACCTAATATATTGGAAAGTGTTTCTATATTGTGGCCTTTTCCCAACCCCACACTTACATATTGCCAATCTTGTAGAGTTGATTCCAATTGGCCTTGAAAAATGTCACCTTTCACTCAAAAATCTTGATAATGCTCTTTTTGCTACTCCATGTGACAAAAAGTAAAAGGTGATTCCAACATTTTTCCAATACTTTCAATTGATTGATTATTAGCCCGCTGAGTGGAGAGGGGATTTAAATAGGAGATTTCAAATTCATGTGTAAATTTTTATTTATCTATAATATTATAATAAATGAGAGTTGTATATCTCACAATCATAAAATTTTTTTCATTTAATTGGTTAATTATTATGATAAGAAAGCAATTCAAATTGTAATTCAGTGTATCCATATTAAGTAAATTGCAGCATTATGACAAAGAGTCAAAGCTTTACTCAACTATAGATTTTAGTAACTTTCTTTGTTTTCTTTTCAATCTTTTGGTGGGTGTTTGAGGTAACATCTTAGAATTTCAAATTTCTAACTCGATATTAAATTTTCTCACTTTTATTTTCAAAAAACTCAAATTTTAAAAGTCGTAACTTTCTCATTTCAAATCGGAATAAGATGATTTTTATGTCAAAATACTGATAACGACGAGACGAATAAACAATATCCATTTTACATTTTTTTAACATATTCAAATTTTGATACTATTTTCTATATCATGAATTTTTTTAAAAATTTTCTCTCAAATACATTTCAACTTAACATCTAAAACACCATCTCCAAATATTATCCCAAACGGGTCCAGTGTTTCAAGTCGCTAAACTATTTAAAACTCTGGCCGGTCACGTTTTCCTATTTATAAATATGGCCAAATATTGCTTTAATAAAGATGAGCTACAATCTAAACGATATTCTCAACCAAACATAGTGGCAGCATGACCATATACAATCTATATATAGGACATTACTCTCAGAAGTATAGGATTTCCATTCGGACCGTTCCCAAGCAATAAAAAACGACAACTGAAAAAAAAAAAAAAAAAAAGCACGCAATAAAAAAGTGGATGAAGCGAGTTTTAAGACAATAAAAATTTAGTGTTAAAAAAACATAAATAACAAGATAATATAATAGTAAAAGAGAAAAAATATAAAACAAATTTAAAATACAAATACTTAAATATTGATTTACTGTTTTATTTTTTTTCTTTCAAGATTATTCAAAGAGAAAAAAAGAAAAATTATGATGATAAGGAGTATGATTAAAACCGAATTTATATATTGGAAATAAATTATTTACTTGTAGAAATAAAATAGTTTTGTATTTATCCAACAATTGTACCAATAGACAGACAAGCTTTATGCCAACCTGAATTTTTAAAAATTGTGTTTTGTTCCTCAAAACTTATAAAATTTGTAAATGTGACGCCTAACTATAATTAGATTTTCTTCTCTCTCCTCAACGGAAGCACATTTCTGTCGTTGGCTTCACCACTGAGCGTTCCACTGAGTAGAAGAGAAGCCCAATTTCTGCAGCGAAAACTTGTTGGAGCAAAAAGGAGAAATCTTGAGGTTATGGTTTTCTTGATTTCAATTTTTTTTTTAAAGGTTCTTGATTTCATTCTAAGTGTGATGATATCTCTAAAATCCTTAAAAAAAAAAAAAAAAAAACCCTAAAATCCCTAGAATTCCGAAATTCTCAGTACTTAGAAATTGGCCTGTTGAGTGTTTTTCCTTGACAATTTTAATGTTTCTATTATCTGGGTTTTGCATGAGCTATAGAAGCCCTCCATTTTCAGTTCTGAAAATCCGAGTTGGATTTTTTGGGCGTGAATACTGGTTTATGTTTTTATGAGGTTTTATCTTCTTCCATTTTTTTTTAATATCTGCAAAGATTGTAGAATCAAACTGAGGCCTAATTGATAGGATTTATTTTTTATAGAGCCTATTTAATATGATTAAGTTCAATTTTTTGATACTTTTTTGTTGGATATTAAGATAAACGTTCGCTAATAGAACAAGGTTTTGTTGTTGTTGTTGTTGTGTGTGTGTGTGTGTGTGTTTGTTTGTTTTTTTTTTTATTTTTATTTTTATTTTTATTTTTATAAATTTTTTTTGGGGTTTTGTGAAAAGCAGAGGGAAAAAGGAGAATGCCTTTGTATGATTGTATGCTTCTGTTGAAACCCAATGTGAAGAAAGAGGCTCTGATCGACTTGGTGGCTAGAGTGGGCAAACATGTTTACAGAAGAAACGGGGTTCTCACCGAGGTTAAATCGTCTGGAACCATTCATTTGGGTTACGGTATTAAGAAGCTTGATGGAAGATATTTCAAGGTATAGAAAGTGTTTTTTTCACTCTGGTTTTTTTGTACAGTTTGTTTAATTACAATGCTTGAAACTTCCTATTTGTTTGATCCGATAAGAGATTCGAGGTCAAGACCGAAGGTTGTCTCGCCGTTTTTTGTTTTTCTTGCTGAATGTAGACTCGTCTCGCCTGGCCTTTGATTGCTGTTGTTGCTTATGGATCACTATGGATTTGTGATTTGAAAGTGTAGTAAGTGTTTATTCTCGTAGCATTGATTAATAATTTGCGAGAAAAAAAAAATATATATATATATTTTAATCTCCTTAGGAGACGTTGATTTTCTTTTTCAGTAGTTCATTTGAAGAAATTTATGTGCAATGTTTTTCAGTGTAAAACTTCTGCGGGGAACGGATATGCCTTTCTTGCTGAAGGGCTGTTCGCCGTTCCTCTTCTTGAAAGTTTTCATTTGCAATTTGCGATGAGTTAAAAGTGTACAAAAATGTTTTGTTAAATGATATATATTAATGGTAATGTTGCGAAATGAACTTTGAGGGCTAAGCTTTTGCGCATTGTTTCCAATAGTTTAGATCTTTTCGTTTGTGCAATAAGCAAGCATTAATTTTGGATGTCTTGAGAAGTTGCCGTCTTGGTTTCTCTTTGTCCTTTGCCATTTTCTAAAAGTGATCATCATCTTTTATATTTTTTTTTCCCACTTAATTTGTTCAAACTAGCTTTCATTAGGCCAAAGAACCTTTGCTTGGTCCTGTGTGGCCTTAATCTTTAACATAATGACTTGTTATCCTGAATATATTGACGAGCCTGATTTCTTTTAGAGCTATAGTTTGATGGACTTTTGAAGATTACACAATAAACTAATGTTATTGGAGTGGGGTGCCAAATGTAGATTATTATCTTTGAACTTAAATCTTGACGATGAAATCAATAAAATCATAGATCTATGTGATGTGTTATGAATATACAATATGCATATCTCTATTTCTGTTTTAGTTTAGTTTGTAGTAGATGCCGAAACAAGAACAAGGTTCGTCCCCAGGAGTGAAAAAGAAGAAAATTCTTATCTTGCTTTGATTGGAAAGAAAGTTTTTGACAAACCTGTTTTCCCATATACGTGGTGTAGGGCCAATTGATGCAGATGACCTTGATGGCTACTCCGAACATCAACAAAGAGCTGCAATACCTGAACAAGGAAGACCGATTGCTGCGCTGGCTTCTGGTTAAACACCGAGACACAAAGTATGGAGTTGAATTCCTTAATGAAGAGCACGAGAGAAACTTGTATCAGAATTTGTCTCAGCGTAGTATATATCATGAGGGGGAGGATGACGAGGATGATGACAACGATGATGAGTATAATGTGGACGAAGAAGGAAAAGAGGCTTGAAGACAACGGTATCTTGTCGTAGTTCGTCCGTACGTTTATTTTCATCCGATAGCATTTTGTTAAACGATAGTTGTTGAATTGGCTAGCAATAATTGTAGACAACTTTTTTGTTCTTTTAAGTTACAAACATTTGTTGCTGAATTGGCTTAACATATATTAGATCTATGGCTTTTTTTTTCAGGTTTTGTATTAAGTTTCTGTTCTTTGATTCTCGTCTCCAAGAAAGTTGGCATAGCCGTCCATTGTGCAAGACTCGGCAGGCACGCGAAACGGAAAAAATGAAAATGGAGTTAAGATTCATAGTAGTTCATCCTTGATGTGAGAGCTATATTATTTACTGTTAACCGTCGTAAAAAGATCAGAGAACGAAGTTATAGTTATGCGGTTAAATTTCCCAGCATCTGAAGATAATTACAAAACTCGTCATAACCTTGCAAAACAATTAACCTAGATGAAGAGAACTACCAGCATATTGTACCATAACTATGCAAGACCTTAATTTTTCTTTTTACAGCCAATCCTAATACATGAACAAACCGCTTAATTTTTCAAACTGGAATAGACCCCAAAGGGATTAAACTTAATACCCATGAAAGCCAGCCACTTTCGCCTGCACTTCTTTCTAGAGTTCTAACACCTAATAGTGGCATGTTATATAACGAATCAAGGGAGGAACAGAGGATCCTCTTTGTTGTTGTATATTGCGAAAAGTTGCTTAGAATAGTTTGTGGCCAGTGTTCTGCACAGTTTGACAGCCTTCGGATCATACTCCGCCAACTCCTTTTCAGATTTCTTCAAATTACCTTGAGGGTCTCCATCTGTAAGAAACTCAGCCAAAGTGGAGCCCCTGGCAGAGAAGGCAAAGTTTAGATATCCGGAGACAGAATGGTTTTACCGTTTTCGAACGTAACCAACAAATTGTATCGACTTGTTTACCATGACAACGTCAACACATGATACATGGATGTGATAAATCGCTAGTATAAGAAACATTTTACCTAGGATGACCAATTATCTGTGTTGAAAAGATCTGTAGTTAACATCTATCATACCACGCGTTCTCATACAAAACAACGAGTGAATGGGAATGGATCCAGAAAAATAAAAAATTAAAAAAATTAAAAAAAACTTGGCTGGGTCGGACACAGAAAAATAACAGAATACATAACTGATCAGATCTCAAATATTATGGTTCAAATTCATACCTGGGTGCATCAAACTTGCTAAATCCGCGACTATTGTAACATAATGTTCCCCTACTGATCTTTTCAGCGGAAGTCTGCTGGCGGTAAAGAGCACAAACAGCCTTCATGCACAATTCAATATCCTTACCGAAATCTGCAAGCATGTCAGCCTCAAACTCCCACTTGAGTTTTTTATCTTTTTTCCTGTGAAGATTAGATAAAATCTCAGAAAAGTCAATTTTTCCATCTGAACTGTCTTCGGACTCGCCAGAAGACTCGTCACTTCCAGAATCATCAGAGCTGTTGACAATAAATCCACCCAAGCTTTCACCTTCACCGTCTGAGCCAACCTCATCCGACTCATCATCTTCAGTATCCATGTTCGTAGGAATTCCTCGACCGCATTTAGCTTCAGTTGCATCAATTGGTGCTTTTTTCTCAGACCCACCTTTTCCTCTGCATTTCCTTAGTGACACCAGGCGCCTCCTTCGAGGAGTTGCGGATTCTTTGCCAGTGTCAACAACCGAAGCAGTAGCATTCTCATAGGAGTCATTATAACCACAACCTCTTTCCAGAAGATTCATCCTCTTGAGTCTACCAATTGGAATATTATCATTACTGTCGCTATCAGTATCGCTCATAACAATATTTGAAGCTCGTTTCCTTTTGGGAGTAGAAACAAGTGGAATCTTTTCTTTGCAAGCACTTATATCTTCCACATCATTATCGTGACAGTTTGTCTGCTTTAAACTAGTCTCACAAGTCATAACTCTTTCACTAGTCACACTGCCTTCTAAGGCACAGTCCAATCGGCTGACAAGCTGTCCACTTCCCTCATTAGCATTAGGCAATTGGACACGGGGATCATTAGGTTCTTCATCACTGTCATTGAGATCAACAATCGTGAGAAATGGAGGCCTACCACCAGCAGGGGTTGGTGGAGCCATCTTCTTACCAGGACTTCTCTCTTGCTCAAACGCCAATTGTCTTCTAACATCTTCACTGGCAGTATGCTCTTCTTTAGACTCCGAAGAAAGTTCTTCCGTTACACAATCATCACGTTTACATGGTGTATAATCAGAAGCTGAACCTGCCACAGATTCAAAAAAAAAAAAAAAAAAAGATTCTATGATAACATTGTCCCAGAATAATCAATGGCACTCTAGAGAACAAAAGTACAATTAGGAATTTAGGATTGCTTAAAAGTTACTAAAAGGAGTAGATGCCCCCAACGGCCCAACCGAACTGTAATTCAGTAACCATACAAGACATATTTAGAAATCACCAAAATTCAATTGCCCAATAGATGACAAGGCTATTCAAGATGATCTTTTAAAGCTTGAAAAAATTAATGATACTAAACCTTCACTATTCATTATCATGCAACAAAAGATGGGTGAAGTAGAAATGAATAAAGATCATAATTATCTGTAGTAAGTAGACAATTTTTATTTGATACTGCTGCTTTCAGATCACACCCTTTACAGGAGAATGACAGATCGAGCCAACGTCACTAATCGACAACTTTCTCCTTTCTCCCATTGACTTTCAGCCAGTGGCATTGATCACAGTCGACACTGACTTTTGCAATGCAGGACCACGATCAATTCTTTAAATTTGTCTCCAAGCTTAACATCTCTTTCAGCTTTTGCTTCTCAACTTCGAACTCTATTCTCATCATCAGCTGAGTGACTATCTTCAAAGAGTATCGTTGGTCAGATCAACAACTCTACGTCTTGCTCCTCCACACCTCCTTGTTTTTCTATCTTTCCCCATGAATCGCTCTTAAATTATTTTTTTTTTTTTTATTTTTTTTTTTTGTATATTTCTTTTAACTAATAAATTAATCATTTAGCAAATTTTAGTTGATCCGTTAGTGATTTTAACTAAATCACTTTCATATTTTTCTTGTTGATTTCTTTATCGAACAAACGGCTCCCACCCACCCATCCCCCCCCCCCCCCCCCCCCCCCTAAATTTCTAAAATTGCACACGAACTAAAAAAAGGTTTCCTTTTTAAGAGGAACTATGAACTAAGCACTACAGTTTTCCGGGTTTTCTGCAAAAGCCCTAAGGGTTTCTGGGTCACGAAAGAAAATGGGAAGTTTTGAGCTTTCTTAGACACCCTCCCTAAATATTTCATAAAAGAAAGAATTAAAAAAAAAAAAAAAAAAAACAACCAGACCCACTCAAAGATTATATGATACAAGAAAGCTTACAAAAGATCCGATTTTCTTCTTCTTTTTTTGGGTCAAAAAGCTCGCAAGTCCACAAACGACGAAGAAAATGGCCGGGTTTCAGCAAAACGACGGTAATCGGAACAGATCAGAGCTTTTTTCCGACAGAAGCTAGGGTTTTCTGGCTTTGTTCTGCAGCCCCAAGAGAGAGAGAGAGAGAGAGAGAGAGAGAGAGAAAGAGAGAAACTGGAGAGTTCAGTTGAATGAAAGAAGTGAAGGGAGGGAGGAAGGGAGTTGTTTTGGCTTGCTTAAGACGGTGTCATTTCACAGTAGCACCATGAACTGAACTTTTTTGGTGCCACGTCAGCCTTTTTGACTCAACAGAGGAACTGTGCATTCTGAAGAAAGGAGAAGCCCACGTTTTTCTTACCACTAGTCTCCCCCTTATTTTTAGGTTATATAATGTTGGCTTTGGTTTCGAACTGAACTGATTCGTATTACTCATGATGGTGACATAATGACACAAAAATACCTATCAAGACTCTCATTCATAGTATTTAGGGTTCGAATTTCAAGATCCGTTTGATAAATGAGTTTTAGTTAAAAATTTTTATCGACTTCACATAAAGATAAAAACTGTTTAGAAAAAATAAAAATAAAAATTTTTCAGAAAAAATAAAAACTGACATAAAAATTTTGAATTTAAATTCAATAACCAAATGATGCCTTAATTCATACTTTGAGATTGACATCTTGTCCTATGAGCCTCGTAATGTGAACTAGGCCAAGATAGAGTTGGTTCATCCTAAATAATGGAAATGAAAGTATGAACAATGTTCTACGGTTGTACCAATTGTGGAACCTGTTGAGTCCCGTAACCTCCAAATCGATCTTTTTTTTTTAATTCAGCAATAAAAAAAAAAGAACTTATTGTTCATGTGTACAATTGATCTATTTTCTATCTTGGTTTTCCGGGAGGGAAAATAAAATCCAAAGCTTAATAATTAGAGATTAAAAAAAAAACTACTAGACATAGAAGGTAAACAACTAAAACATATACATTATATGTACAATTATTTAAAATAAATGTTACAGCTTGATTGGTTTTGATTTTTCAGCCAAGCCAAATTTAAAATCATAAACAGAGTCGATATGCATTTTTTTTACTCAGTTTTTAAATTTTAACATTGCACCTATATATTTGATTTTTGAACAATTCATTTTTAAATAAAGGGCAATCGATTATGTTCTACTCTAGAGGGAATATTTCTGAAAAATTCTGAAAATTTCAGGGGTATTGACGTAACTTTTAACTTAATTGGAATTACTGTAATTTCAGATAAAATATAAGGTGCCAATGCAAAAACTCATTTCTTTTTCATTTTGGAGGCAAAAAAAAAAAAAAAAAACCCCCCAAATAACGAGCACACTCTTCTGTGCTTCTTCTTTTCTAAAACCCAAAAAAAAAAAAAAAAAAAATCCCCATTCTCAGCGAAATGAAGATTCTCAGGCTTGTCGGCCGAAATCCTATTCTCCGTCACAAAAAACACTTGACGTCATCAATTTCCATGGATTTTCTCCACCATGGAGGCTTGTTTAAGGGTCTCTGTTCTCGCTCAGCCGAGGAGGAACCGGAGCTCAAGGATTTCATGGAATACATGGACTCTCTCAAAAACTACGAGAAATCCGGAGTCCCCAAAGATGCTGGCACAGATTCCGACGACGGCTTTGATCTCGGTCGGATGCGACGTCTAATGGAGCTTCTGGATAATCCTCATTCCAAATTCAAGGTGTTGGTTTTGTTTCTGTGTTCAATTACTGAAAATGACTTGTTTGGATAAAGGGAAAGAGTGGAAAACTTGGTGGTAAATTAGATAAGGCTTTTTCGATTTTCTATGTAATTCGATTCGAACCCATAATTCACCTTGGCCTCGGCTTACGGATTCCATTGCCAAAATTTTATCTTGTTGAAGTGAGAAGAGAAAACGAGAGTAATCGATGCTTCAAAAATAGTGAAACTTTTAGCTCAGCTTGCATCTTGTAATTCCTTTTTTTTTTTTTATATACATACATATGTATATATATGTATATGTTTGTGTGTGTGTGTGTGTGCATGTATATATGGAATTGACGAGCATAGCAGCAATTTTAGGCCGTTCACATTGCTGGGACCAAAGGAAAAGGATCTACTGCTGCATTTATCTCCAAGATTTTAAGAGCAGAAGGATATTCAGTTGGTTGTTATACAAGGTGTTGTTTTTTGCCTTGGTTTTTTTTAGGTTCTTAATGTGGAGCTCTCTTTTGTCATGATTTTCTGAAATAAGCTTCATTTTGCCAATTCAGCCCACATATCCAGACTATCCGAGAACGTATATCGTTTGGAAGATTGGGCGAGCCAGTGTCAGCAAAGTCCTTAAATGATCTTTTTCATCGAAGTAAAAAGATTATCAACCAGGCAATGGAACTTGAAAATGGGCGTATTAGTCATTTTGAGGTATCGATTTTATAACACTGGTGCTGTTCAAATTTTTAATTATCAATAAAAATTGTTGAGAAGCTTAATAGTTTTCTTAAAAATAAGTATTTAGCTTCAGTTGATGTCTTATGTCCTAATCAAGCTCACTATGAAGTTTGTAGTTGATTTAATTGGTTTTTACCGCATATGCCATTTTTGTCTCCAGAATGCTTTCGTTAATTTGACTGTAGCTTCGATTCACTCTATTTACCACAAATGTCGAAACTGCAAAAAGTTTCTTATTCAAAACTTGATTTTATCGCATTCAGAGTATTGAATTGACAACTGCAGCTGATACTGATAATAGGAACAAATTTCAATGTTCAATGTTTTTAACTCTTGGTGTATTATACCTCCTTGTGGTAGGCAATAGAATCTCCTATTACCTAATCTGTTTTTTCTTTCTTCAATGTAGGTTCTGACTGCAATGGCATTCAAACTATTTGCTCAAGAGAATGTTGACATTGCAGTTATTGAGGTTTATTCAATTTCCCTGTGTGGTTTTTCTTTCAGCTCTTCTCCTTCTTTGAGTGCTTTTTGAATGATCTTAAATACTTTCTTTGTGTTGTTTCTGTGGATGCAATGAATCTTATTTGTGTTTATTTTGTACAAGGAACTAATTTGTTAAGGGCTTTAAAAACACTAATCTTGTTCATACCACATATAATAGGCTGGATTGGGGGGTGCACGAGATGCAACGAATGTCATCTGTAGCTCTGGACTTGCGACATCAGTTATTACTACAATAGGTGAGGAACATTTGGCCGCCCTTGGTGGATCTTTGGAAAGCATTGCAATGGCAAAGTCAGGAATCATTAAACACAAGCGCCCAGTTAGGTGGTTCTGCCTTTGAAATTTCTACGGAATTGTTTGATAAACTCATAAACTAAAGGGGTTGACTTTTCTATCAATTCACCAATACTTTTAGTCCTATAGCTATTAATGCAAAGTTTGATGATTTTTAAGAAGATATAACGCTATTTTTGTTAAATTTTTACTAAATGATTTGGTTTTGCATTATTGACTCTGTTTAGTGGATTGAACTTTCAGTTGGTGTTGGGTGGGCGATTTCTCCCACATATTAAGCAAATTCTTCGAGATAAAGCATCATCGATGTCTTCACCTGTAGTATCAGCTTCTGATGCTGGAAACCGAAGTAAAATTAGAGGCATCAGCTTGCTAAATGATAGACCTTGCCAATCCTGTGATATAGTGATACAAGTTGATAAAGATTTTAACCTGGTATGCACTTTTAGACTCATGATTGGTTGACATGATACAATATAATGGTGATCATGCAGTGTTTTTTTTTATTTTGGAGTTCTTGCAAAGGACTTATGATCATTTTATCGATTCAGTCCTTTGAGTTGTTCGACGTGAAATTATACATGCTTGGAAGCCACCAACTTCAAAATGCAGTCACTGCCACTTGTACAGCACTTTGCCTTCGTGACTTAGGTGCACCGGCTAATCTTTTTTATTTTTATTTTTTATTTTTTATATTTTATATTTTTTTTGGCGCTGATATGTATGAAAAAGAGTTTCTTATGTTAGTTGAAGTGCTTATGTGAGGTACAGAAACTGTTTTGCACAGCGTAGGACTCTGGTTCATAAATTGTTTCTATGCAGCAAACATGGGCCTACTGCACTTGCAGAGGATAAAGCTGGAATACAGTCTAATAGTATTCTGGATCCTTCAGGATGGCGAATTTCGGATGCATCTATTAGAGCTGGTTTAGAGAATACATGCTTGCTTGGCAGAAGTCAATTCTTAACATCCATGGAAGCTGAAAGATTGGGGCTATCTAAAGCAATGATAATGCTCGACGGAGGTTGTTTCTTGTTTATATTTATTACTGATTGTTTCACCTTTACTATTAGTTTCCCTTGGACGTCTCTTTTATATTATTGCATAGCTAAACCTCTTACCCTCCCCTGGAATATGTTTCAGCCCACACCAAAGAATCTGCTAAAGCATTGGTACATACCATACAGATGACATTTCCCAGGGCACGACTGGCTCTTGTGGTTGCTATGGCCAGTGACAAAGATCATGTGGGCTTTGCAAGGGAGTTCCTTTCAGGTATGTTCCTATTATGATGAAAAATCCTGTATATTTGCTTAGAAGGGTTTATAATACAAGCCACACAACTTTATTTCGTAGTTTAGAAGATTTATGGAGAATATTTATCTCATAAAATGTTATGGTGATTATAGAAGACATTTAGTTCATCCCTTCATATTCTTGCCAATAAAAGTTTGTGTTTCAAGTGTGAAAATAAGATTTATAGTTGTGTTTTCTGCATTGTAAATGGGATACGGTATTTGTACCATGTTTTTTGAATTCTGGGCCAATGGTTTAAGGTAAATGTGGTGTTAAGGAGCAGTTCTAGGGTGAATTCTAATAGACTTGATGGCTCTCATCAGGTGGACAAATAGATGCCGTTTTTTTAACCGAGGTTAACATTGCTGGGGCCAAATCTCGGACAACTTTAGCTCGTTTCCTGAGAGATTGTTGGATCAAAGCTTCCGAAGAGTTGGGGTTAGCTTTTCTTAATGACGAAATGATGGAATACCAAGACTTACTTAAAGCTCAATCAAATGGTTGTGAAGGCATTTTGGAAAATAAAACTATTTTGGCTGCCGAGGCTTCGGTTTTATCTTCGATGAAGATTGCGAATCAAATTCTGAGTCACAACATGGAGAAAGGATCAGGCATTATTATAGTTACAGGATCTTTGCATATTGTGTCATCCGTATTAGCTACTCTTCATGAATGATTTAAATTTATGCTTCCCTTCTTCTAAGATCCCCCAACCTACAGAGACTTTGAAGTCAAAATCCAGACTAACCACATTTTGTTTAGACTGTTTTTGTTTAATTAATATGCTGTAATACTTTTAGGAAAATCAGTAGGACTGATTTTTTTCCCAGGAAAAAAAAGACTGCATTCACAAGGAACCCACCACATTTCAACTATTTCCCAACTCAACTATGGAAATCAGATCTAGTTGCGAGCTAAAAGGGCTGCTAATAAAGCCGATAGGTAGGTCCATGGGAAATAAACCAGACGAGAAGAAGATGGAGCTCTTTTCCATACCAACTATTTAACAACAGAGGATGAATATCATGAAAAATGGATACAAATAATTCACCTTTGAATTATAAGTTCAAACAATTAAGTTTAAATTAATATACATATATAACATTTACATATGAGATTATTAAAACTATTTTTCTATTAATAGTTTTAAAAGATAGCCGATTCGTAGAATTTTCATATAAGTTAATCTTTAAAACATGAAAGACATATAGATATCTATGTTAATGTTATTGTTAACGCGAAAACCATGGCATATAGATTTGGAATATATTTCATTTTGAGAGAGTTGAAAAAGCACCATCTCGGTGAAAGTTTATATACATCTGCCATTTCTCTAGGCATTTCTTTAGACAAAGACTCCATTTTTTCCTCTTTTCGAATGATAAATATTTCTCAGAACATGGAGTGTGAATCAAAACCATGTTCATAAAAAGTATCTAATGAATTATTTAACCCATGTTTATAAAAAGTATCTAATAAATTATGAGTTTAATACATCCTGTTTAGTTGAAAGACAGATATTCCTTACTCATTATCATATAATTATTTATTCACAAACTGTGGGGTTAATAGTTTTTATTTCCAATCTCATGAAAATCCTTTTCCGCTCGGCTTAGCCATATCCCTTTCTAGAGGTACATTAGGTCTTGGCTCTATCTTCGGCGGGGCATCGAGTAGATGTATCTTTATCGATTAATCAATTTTTTATAGGACTTTGATTGGTCATTTATTTATTTAGTATATTATTTTTGACTTGTGAAAAGAAAAAATATCATTAGCGTTATCCCGATTTTTATTATCATCGTCTATTGAAAAAATGTTAAGATTTCATGTATAATCAAGCACATGTATCTTTATTGATTAATCAATTTTTTATAAGACTCTGATTTGTTATTTATTTATTTATTAGATTATTTTTTGCTTGTGAAAAAAAAAAAAAAAATTTACGTCCTTAGTGTTATCCCTATTTTTATCATTATCGTCTATTGAAGAAAATGTTAAGGTTTCATCATTGATGCCGGAGAGCTAGTCACATAGAAGATAGAACCCACCACATATATATCAAAGAACTTTCTATACTGAGGGAAAAAGAGGTGGGAAAAGAAGAGAAAAAAAAAAAAAAAAAAAACAAGGGTATTTGATGATTGATGAATGATAACTATGTAAAGGGTCCCATACTTCTATGACTGTTCAAGACAGTGGAGAAGCATGTATAAATGATAATTGGCTCCAAGCAAAAGAATGATAAATAAAAAAAGACTTAATGAAAAAAAAAATGAAGAAAATAATAATATAGAAAAAGAAAAGGATAATTGTCTCTAACCTGCAATGTCCTCAACTGATCAAGTCTGCTTATCAACCAAAAAGTGTTGTTTGTGCACCTGCAGGTACGGTCTACGATGTTCTACAGCAAAATTAAGATTTCGTTTTTGTCTCCTTTTTTTTTTTTTTTTTTGCCCTAAAGACATCAAAATTAAAATTGTAATACACATTTTTGGGCTCCAAAATTCTCTTATTCACAAGTTAAAGTGGACAAGTATGATACCACGTACGTTTATAACAAAACAAATAGAGAAATAGGCATGAACAATATTATCTTTCACTATTTCAATTTGTGATTCAATCATTGCAAATCTAACGACAAATACATACATTTTTAATGCGACTGTACGTGCATAGTGAGTATCACTAATAGTGAGAGATAACAGTTCTCAACAGATATAAAGATCATGGTTGATTGCTTGTATTGTGTTGTATTATCATAATGTAATGTAGTATTTGGTGATATAACAATATTAAGGTGTTTGGTTGTTGTGTGGATCCCCCTCACTATTCTCAAGCTGATCTTGATCTTGATCGCGAATCAAACTGATTTGTCCCCAATCCTTAGACTTTACATTGTACCTGGTACAATGTAAAGAAATGAAACACATTTCTAGTACATGGTATTCTAGAACCACTCTAAATATAACATATACAAATAAGTTTGGACCTTTCCCACCCAAAAAAAAAAAAAAAAAAATACACAAATAAGTTGAAACAAGACAGTATAATAATAATTGGCAATTCTTTCAAAACAGCAATATAATAATAATTGAGAGCCCAACATTTATACAAGATGTTGGACAGTCGGTCGCGAATGTATTACTACTATTATTATTATTTCTGCTTTATTAATCACAATTCATATATATATATATAGAGAGAGAGAGAGAGACATTGATTTACATACATCCATACATCATGTATATGGACCACCGTATATACGTATTCTATCCATTTTAATAGATATATTCATTTATATCATATATATATATATACATCTGCTTCATCTTTACTTCCCGTAATTATTGCGGGAACTCGTTTTGCATGCCACGAATTTATTACCAATGCAGGGAAATCCTGATATTTATGGTCATTTAATTGGCATTTACTACTTCTAAGCAATGCGCCGGTATTCTGTTTACAATTGGATTATTTCTCGTGTTGATTTTTGTGCGTACTGTTTTTATATATTTTTATATGTATGTATTTATGTATACGAGTGCTAGAAAGAAAAAAGTTACATTAATTATCTTGTCATCTCAGGTATGTTAAGCTTAATGTTCTCAAACATCTGTATATGTGTGTGTGTGTGTGTGTATATACGTACATTATATTCTGACCGGTTTTAAACAAATAGTAGATAGCTATAAAATTATTTACTTGATAATTGAATCGTTTAATGAAATTGGAAAATTCTATCGACTCTCTGAATATTAGAAAACTACCTATATATATATATATATATATATATTTTTTTTTTTTTTGAGATAATACATTATGAAGTTAATAATTTGTACTCCAATTTTTTGAACATATAGATGCCAAATCTGACTAAAAAAAATGAAGTTTTTTGAGTTTTCCTGTTTTTCAAAAATATGATATACAGTTATAAGATTGCCAGGTGTTTGAGACATTCTTGTGGTACAGATAATTTACATATAGATATATATATGGATATATGTATACATGTATATACAGGTTTGGTTTGTTATATATAAGAGCTAATTAAAAACCAGCATATTCAAAATTATATAGATATATATATATATCATAGATAGGTCGCCATCAGCTAATGGGAAAGCTCATTGAAATTTCTGTTTTTTTGTGCCATTACTCAGATCCCTGCAGTTTTAATTTCTCTAATTTTGTACAGTCTAATTCACACCAAGCAACATGGGAATCTCTGTGTCGTTTCCATCATCTCTGCAATTTTGCATGCTGTTTTTTTTTTACAACCCAAAAAAAAAAAAAAAATTTTCAAATTTACCATGCAACTTGAATTTTTCTTTTTTTTTTTTTTTTTGTTTGGTACCTCACTACAAAACAAAATTTCTAGTGAAATTTCAATTGGAATTTGAGTAGTACTAGCTACAGTACAAAAAGGAAGAATTTTAGAGAGAGAGAGAGAGGGAGGAGAGAGAGAAAGAGATTGAGCTCCTGCACTGAAATAATGAATCATGATCATATAATAATGTTTTTTTGTCATTTGAGGGGACCGACAGACACTAACTCATACACTTTGCTGCTGTAGAGTTGCCACTGCTTGCGAAGTCTGCCATTGGTGGTTGTATTGCAGTTTGGCCATAAATTTAGTAATTTGTCCAAAAGTTCATTACTTCCTTTTTTTTTTTCTTTTTTTTCTATGTCCTGATTTAAAAAAAAAAAACTTATAGAATGAAACTCTTCAATATATATTTCAAGCAATAAATAATAGGCCAGGAATATTCTCATGAGCAAAAAGGAAAATTATAACAGCTTGAAAAGGGAAGACACGGTAAAAAAAGAATGCATGCAGTTCTACATTAAGACTGTTTCAAATGAAACAAAATACGTACATATAATTATTCATATCGTAGTAAACTATGCAACTTTTTTTATCCACAAATTCATTACGTCAGGTTAAGATTTTCTGTTTTCTCAAATGCATGTCTAATTAAGAAAGTTTCAGAGTTTTCCTCTTTCTTAATATACTAGTATGAAATCATACCTAGGGCATTTTTGGGACATTTTATTTTTGAATTAATTCTCATATTATTATTATTATTATTATTATTATTTATCTTGATTCATAAGTAGAAAGTTTTTCTGGTTTTTTGCTAATCAAGACTAAAACTTCAAAAATTCTAAATATAAAGATATGAATAGCACTTGATATTATATGAGAAACACCCATAAAAAATTATATTGGAAAAGGATAAACATAGACTTACTCCCATTAATGTAATGTGGAAAATGTACCAGACTTGTCGATCTAAATTTGAAGTAATTGTCAAGCCATTCATAACTGTTTAATGAAAATAAGCATTCATCTTGTCAAATCACTTATTTCGTTTGTTAGATCAGTTCGAGCTACGATCCTTCAGCAGGCACTTCATGAGCTACTGTCTCCGACAGGTCTTAAAAAAAAAAAAAAAAAAAAAAATAAAAAAAAAAAAAAAAAAAAAAAAAAAAAAAAAAAAAAAAAAGAAAGAACTAATACTTTTAATGATTAAATAACATATCTTTTCTAACTGAATAACTGATGAATATGACCTGACAGGTCTTAAAAACTAAAGTTTTAAGAAACAAACACCTTATATAAATATATATATATATATATATATAGGAGATGGAAACGAAGGGCAATGCAAAGAAAGATACTAATACCTTTGTTTTAATTAGTAAAAAAAAAAAAAAGAGAAAGAACAAACAACTATAATTATTTCCTTTTAAGCATGATTAGAGGGGAATAAAACACGTTATTCTTTTCTACTAAAAACTGATGAATATTGGACTGATAGCTTGAAAATAATTTTAAAAACGCTTCTCATAAAACTCAAACCGACCTCCCATTTGACAAACCACTAGCGTATTGAATACGCACGATGCCACTGGCTAGGCTACACGGTGAGAGATGGTTGAAATTGATATGGTATTATTATAATATATATTTTTTAAGAAAATGTGAATTGAATGAGAGAGACATGATGGAGGAGGGGGAGATGTACTCAAAACATTTTAGCTCCCAACGACCGAAGGACAGAGATGGGGACTAGACATCAAAATGGAGATTCACAAATCTTAAGCTCAAATATTGCAATTAAGTCCTCTTGGTCCCACATATTGTGGACCACCACCGCCATCCATCCAATTTCAATCACACACTTCGCGAGAACTCCCGAACATCTCGAGCCCTCATCAGAACAACAACTTCGCCGTCCTCCATATATATGTTTGTGAACATGCGTGAAAGAGCCCAAAAATAAATAAACTACTTAAATGAGATTGAGAAAGTGCATTTAAATTTTTAGATTTATACTTTTAAAGTTGTCGGAGATATTAAATAATACACGTACACATTCAAGTTATTAGTGTTAGGAGATTAAATAATACACCTAAATTTTTTTTGGCCCGTCACGGTTTGCTCTCTAAACTTTTAATATTAGAATTTTGCTCTCTGAATTTTTAAATTGTTATAATATGTCTTTTTTAGTTTATTTTCTGTTTAATACAATTGGTGATGAAAAACCTTATACGTCTGGTATGAAATCAAAAAATCTCATGTCAAAATAAAAATTTTGAAAGTTCAATTCAAATCCCAATGTGAATTTCAAATTTCAAATGTCAATTTAATAGGAAGTTAACAAACCGGGACATCTTGCTTTTGTAACAATTTAATTCAAAAAGTACATCGTCAAAACTAGAAATTTAAAGGGTAAGTTGTTAAAAATCATAATATTTGGTGACAACAATGCTAAAAATCCTAATAAAAATTATAACAATAGCAAAAAAAAAACAATAGCTCTCGATTTGACTTAGGGAAATTGAATATTGCTTATTCTTTGTTTAATTATTGGAATATTTAGTTCTCTTATATTTAGGTAAAATCTACATTTTATGCATCGATTGTAATCACAGCCACAAGCATGGGAGAAATTAGTATAGGAATTCAAATTGTGTGGTATAGAATTGTAATATTTAAAAATACAAAACTATCTGTGACAATAAAATAAAAATGAAAACAAATTTTGTTTTATTTGTTTTATTTATTTTTGAAGCTTTAAGAGGAATTATTTAACCGAGACGACGATGAAATTTATGTTTTGCTCGTCCATTTCGTGGGTGCTATTTAATGATGGAATTTTTTTCCCCCCTCCTTTTATTATTTTTCAGGATTGCGAATAGTGATTGAAGCTTTTGAGGGAGGGACTCATTTAAGGGACGTGGACCCATGCAATTTAATTTTCGTATAACTTTATTTTAGAATTTTGTCCCACATTCTCATTCATTTTTGTAGTGAGGGTTATAAATGACAAGAACAGTGCTTTCATGCTTTGCAGTCATGTGGTAGCGTACAAAAGTTTATGTCGACATTGCTTATATATCCAAATTAATGTTTTAGCCCTTGAATTTGATGCCTAATTAATAATACTCCATCAATTACATTAGCAAAAATGTTTAGCAAGTTCGACACTGTTCTTGAAAGTTATTTTGACTTTTTGATTGACCATTTAAAAGATTTTTGAGTCTTTCAAAAAAAAAAAAAAAGTCTTTTAATTAATAAAGCTTTTTAAGAAGACAAGTGTTTTTTTTTTTTTTTTAAGATTCTATAAAATTTGTTTTCCTAGATTTTTAGTGCTCATGGGAAGATTTAGGTATCATTTTAAGAAGCCACATTTTCAGTTTGTTTGACAAAATTTTCATCATTGTTTTTTGGTCAGTAGAAGAAAAAAAATAAAAATTATAATTTTTCAGTAAATGCTACAATCAAAGTCCATAAAAAAGAGCATTTAAAAAAAATTACATATTGTGACTTTCGTTGGAAATATATTTAAAGATTTAAAATATTTTTGACACATTATCTAAATACTTCTAGAAGTAATTTTTTGATCTAGAAAGCCAAAAACAACATATACCAAATGTGTTCTTTGTGCCTTTGACTAAAAGTTCTCCTAGAAAATAAAAGCTTTTTTGACATATCATTTAAATACTTTCATGAAGGCAATAACAATTTTAAAAAAACTCTACTAAACATATTCTAATCTGACTCAATCATAAGATTATAGAGTTTAAATCTCTCACATTAATTTGAATGGACAAAAAAGTACTGTAATCTAAATTAACAATATCAAATGCATTTTAAGTCTTCATTTTAGGGAAAGACTGTGATATATCCCATTTTATATACGCTATCGATAAAGTTCATTTTTAAACTGTCCAGATATAATCAAACAGCTGAGAGATTGTTTGTGTATGATATTTTTACATCTTACCTCATAATAGATTGACTAAAAAATTAAATAAATAATTAAAAAAGAAAAAAGAAAAAAGCCCAACTATCATTATCGGTGGAAAGTTGGGAAAGAAGGATGGGGGTCTTCGCCTGGGGCTCGACGCCGGCAATGCTTGGGAGTGGCCTGTCATCGGGGTCAGGAGGGGAGGGGCTCATCATCTAGAGGGTAGCGCGTCGCGGGCGGCTTGGGTCATGGGTGGGGTGAAATCTAGCTAGTGGGTGGGATGCTTGCTACGGACTTGACATCGACGGGGGTGGTCTGCGCCTGGCTCGCAAGCCTAAGGAGAGGAGGGGCTTGTCATCGAGGCTTTGGGAGGGGGGGGGGGGGGATAAGGGCCTGAGTCACGGATGGGCAGGATCTGGCTAGTCGGTGGGGGGACTCAATGTCAGCGGGGCCAGGGAATGGTGCATCGGCAGGGGAGAGGCTCGTTATCTAGTCTGGTGGGGGAGAGGGGTGTTCGGGGGTGTTCTCAGGAGGGAGGGGCTTGTCGGTGGGGTTAGGGATTTCTGGCCAGCGCCTGGGTTGTGGTGTGGGGAAGGGGATTTGCTGACGGGGGTCATGTGGTGGGGGGATCTGGCCGGCCGGGGTAAGGGATCTAGATGCCGTATTTTTTTTATTTTTTATTTTAAATTCTTTAAATTTTTTTCTTATTTTTTTAGTAATATTATTATGAGATAATGTACAATATAACGATCATATCATAGTCATTTAATTATATTTAAATAGTTTAAAAATGAGTTATATCAATAAAGTATATAAAGATAGCTCTATTACATATTTGTCATTCATTTTAACAAGCCAAAAAAAAATTAATGAGTCTAAGATGAATAAATGCACTTGTATCCAAAAGCAAAATCGTGAGATGGAAAATCTAATCCAAATTTTCAAAACTTGCTCACCCAGTCGGATACTACTAAGATATGCTATGTTATAGACCTTAGGGGTACGTACAGAGAGAAATCACTAGCTCTAGCTCTGTCGAAATTAAAGGACACAAATTTATTTATTTAGAGGAAGAGTTGGGGGATCAACCTACACGTTAGAGAAGGACATACATATAGGAAATTTTTAACTAGTTACTAGACAAAACAAAAAAGACAAAAGCAAAAAAACAAAACGATAAAATGTCTTGTGTACACATAAAAAATTGGGTTTTATACCTATAATAATTTAAAACTTATAACTTAATTTGGCATATGGATTTCCTAAACATATTATTATTATTATTATTATTATTATTATTATCATTATTATTATATAATATAAGATTCTGAACTCGTGTTTGTTAAAAAAAAATAATAATAAAAACACTTTTAAATTTTGAATTTGGGAGTTTCTACACAAATTTTTTTCTTTCTCCTTATTGAGCTAATTCTAAAGAGAACTTTGATCCATGTTCTTGATTAGGCATTTATTCAGTAAAATTTATATAGATATATGTATATGTGCATGGTTGTGGAGAGAATGTGAATAGAACTCTCATACAAAGTAGACATGTGAACCGCATGATAAGTTGGTCTTGTAATGCGAATAAATAAGCTTGTCTTTGAAGATGAAATCTCAAGAAACAAATTTTAGATTCAATTATTTAAATGTATAAGGTAAATTCTGGAGAAAATTGAGGAGAAGGTTGATAAGTTTAGACCGTAATTTATAAAAATCTTGATGAAGTTGCAATCTTCTTAATTTGTTAGTTTGAGAAAAATAAACAAATATATCATTGTTTAAAAAGGTATAATTTTAAACTTTGTAAGTGCGTGAACGAAAGTCTCTCATATTAATTAATGATAACAAATAAAAAAAATATCTGCATTTTTCCTCCTAATAAAATAATGATTTGTTTACTTCACCAACTCTAATATTAAAATTTTAACTTAATTTTTATCTTTTTTTAAAAAATTAACTAATTTATTAACTAATTTTTAAAAAATCAATCAATTCTAACTCAACCAACAGAAATAAGTTTTTAAGATGAAACGATAATATATATTGCGATAGTTGAGAAGGCATATCCCTGAACAACATGCTACGGATGATGCGACAAATCAACCAACGAATGGGTGGCGCAACTTAACTAGCCATGGTAAATGTAAAAACTGACTGTTGATGCCAAAAATTTGGCCTCATTTGGATAGGAAAATTTAATGTGATCGTAAAACCAAAGATGAACAAAAAATATATATAATTAAGAGTAATTGGCCTAATGGTCCCTGAATTCTTTAGAGGTGATACTTTGATTCCTGTTTTTTTTTTTACTGTGCTGATCCTAAACTCTCTAAAAAAGTGACGGTTTGGTCCTTTCCGTCTACATCAGTTAAATTTCTAACAGAATATCACTGAAATGATTAATTTTTATACTAAAATTACTAAAGTACCTCCCCTCTCCCCCTCTGTGTTTTAACCACCACCTCCACCCTTCTCTCTCTCTTTCTCTGCCCCCTCTCCCCCCCCCCCCAACCTGACTGGGTTGCCCTCTACTTCCTATTTCGGTTTCGTTGCTCCCCTCCCAACATCGTTCGGCCCCTACCCCAACCCCCTCTCCCGCCATCATTGCCCCCCCATCCCGCGACTTGGTCTCCCCTCCGCCGCCGTTCGTCTCCCGTGATCTGGGTTCCCTCCCTCCTGTCACTGTTCTCCCCCACCCTGCGATTGGGTCCCCCTATCTCGCCTCCGTTCGTCGTGCTCTCCCCCCCCCAACCCAATTCGTGTGGGCCCCTCCCCTTACCGCGAAGCCGATGCCCCTTGACCCTCTCCTTCCAATCTGGTTAGTGCCCCCCCCCCCCCCCTCCTCCGCCGCCGCCGCTGAACTCAAGCCGCCCCCCCTCCCCCCCCCCCCCATCGTGGACAAACTGGGTTTTGAGAAAAGAAGAGAGAGAGAGAGAGAGAGAGAGAGAGGAGAGAGAGAGAGAGAGAGGAGAAGAGAGAGAAGAAAAATGAGCTGATACTTTTTTGATTTTTTTAATTTTTGTTAAATTAATTAATGTTAAATTACTAAAATACCCCCATAAGTTAATGGAATTGGACGGAGAAGACCATAATGGCCAAAAAATTAAAGTTTAGAGTTATCTTAACAAAAAAAAAAAAAAAACAAAACCACTTTAGGCATACTATAATTACCTATAATAATATATATTCGTTGGTAATGAGTTTGAGTTGGTTGAATTATATTTTGAGCTTTGACAAATTAAGCTCTTAATAATTTAATAGGTCAGTATAATAACAAAAAAGCACATATTCTATTTAAATGAACTATTACACCGAAACTAAATTAGTGTTTTGTTGATCAAATATTAAAGTACTGAATCCATTTAAATGTTTCACTGTTTGCAACATTTCAACTTAAATTGACATATAACTTTTCACTAAAAAAAAAAACACACCACAATCATTTTCTACATTTACACTATAGATATAATACAATTAATAAAAACTATCCAAACATATATTTATTATTAAAATTTCACGTTTAAATATAAACAATCAGTTTGAATAAATATTTAAAGGCAATCTATAATACAAGCTGATTTGACTCCCTTATTACGAAGTAGTACGCAGTACTTTTATTTGAAAAGGGTAACATGCAATTACTGCCCTGCCCACGTTCTCACACACTCAAAACAAAAAAAAAAAAAAAACATGTTACACAGACCGAACAAATGAATATGAAATTAAGAGAGAGAAAGAGAGAGAGAGAGAGAGAGAGAGAGGATGTCTGGAGAAAAGGAAATGAGATATATACATACATATATATATCATCGTAGGCACGGAGATGCCGTGTCTGCGCATTGAAAGCCGAAGGGCGTATCACAATTCACACTACTAGTTCTGTAGCAATAATAAATTAAGATCGTTAGTTCATCAAAGTCCTTTATTGTTTGATTACACACAATAACAACAAATACAGACAAGTTGCAGAATCTTGCCTTTGTTTCTGTATCCTTCCCTCTTTACCTTCCTCATTTATTTCCTCTCTCTCACTCTCTCTCTTTATTTCCTAGCATCATCATATTTGTACACTTTTTTTTTAAATAAATAATTCCACTTTTTTTTTTTTCCCATCTTACAATGTAGCATAAGGATTAAGTAGGTGTAATACTAAAGTCGTTTACGTACAATACATTTATTAGTTACATATAAAGTTTTTGTAATCAATTATTAATTATATTGAGTATGTGTGAAGAAAATGTCTCACACAGCCTAGAAATTGAATTAAAAATAAGTTTAAAAGGATTTGAAACTCTTCCTAGTTACTAGGTTAATGTTTTAGGATTGAACTTCAAAGACATTAACAAGTGATCATATGAGAACTAGATTCTAGATGTATGCGTAAGATAATCATGAAGAAAAAATCAGAGGAAGGTTAGTGGCTCCCTTAGAGAAATTGCGATGGCTGGAAAACTAATGATGCAAAATGACTCTCGAGATGGAAACTCCATGTTATCGTGGGTCATAATCTTCCTTAGTGGTTTCTATTATTTGAGGAAGATGGATGGATGAATAATCATTTATAAAAGGGGATTACAGTGATAGTTGGTTTGCTTGAGGAGGTGATTGTTGAATATGTGCAACAAAAAAATTACACATTGACAGGATATCAAATTAAAAATAGTTTTAAAAAAAACTTGGATTATTTTAAATAGGTTAAACTTAGAATATGAACGCTAAACATTCTAACAAATTATATAAATTTATATAGAAAATTATATTTATCAGACTGATATAGCTGCCAAATTGAAGAATATTTTTTTCTTATAGTAAAGTTAGAGATTATTTTACATATTTATATTTTCTTTTGTAAAGTATAATATCGCCCAAAAAGATGCAGGACATGATTACGCAAGGAATTGGACAGAGAAATTAGCAGTTTGTACAGTAATTTTTTTAAATTTTTTTTCTAATTTGGTTCATCTACTCCATCGAAGTGGTAATTGATCGAAACTACTACAAGGCGTGATTCCCTTTGACAAAAATAGTAAAACCGTTGGTCTTTTTTCCAATTTTATGAAAATGTCTATTAATTTTTAGATCAAACCCTTGGTCCTTTTTTTCATGAAAAATAAATTTAGCCAAAGGCATAATATTTCATGTTTGTTTTGTTTAATTTGTTTGTAAAAAAATAATAATATTTATTTTATTATACCTTTACAAATTCACTATCACATTAAACTTTTTTTTTTTTTTTTGGGTTTCTGCATGGTCCTAATTCGTGAAAAACTTAAACCTTTGTCTACATAAATAGATACATCTATTAACAAACCTATACTATCTTTTAGATTCGGTTTATAAATGTACACCGAAGGGCATATTCTTTAGGGGGGTGCGTGTGTGTAAATACAAGCTCATGATGAGTACTTATAGAAAATTGAAGGAGCACAAAGAAAGTTGCGTGATTTACTCTCTTCGGAAAGCATAAAATCACGAACATTCAATTGGAGCACATATCTAAACATTGAATGATAGCCCTTTTCCCATAGGTTTCTGCACAGTAAAATGAATGTTCATCTAGTGGCGGCTTTTTTCTTTTTTCTTTTTTTCATTTTTTCATTTTTATTTTTATCTTTTTTTTTTTTGGGTTGCAATGAATTCTTACAGCTACCAACATTATTTACAGTGAAAAACCCATTAAAAAAAAAAAAAACCCTTCAACTTAAAACTGTAGCGATGACTATTTAGTTTTAACTTTCTTTGTGTACCTAATCTGTTGTCTCTAATTAAATTAATAACGAATTGCTTCTAAATATTGGAACTCCTCAGTTGAATAAATAACATTCAAGAAAAAAAAAAAAGCTTAGAACTAATTAATACTAGTGGCACGAAGCAAAGCTATCACAACTTTTCTATCGTAATTATATGTATGGTTGACTTTAATATATATATAGTAAAAAAAATACTTTTAGTTACAATACTTTTCATTACACTTTTAATCGTAAATTTTTGTGTGATTAAATATCTCTTTTAGTCACAATGCATTTAGTTATAAAGTTTTATTGTGACTAAAAAAACTTTTAGCCACAAGGATTTTAGTCACAGCATGGCTAAAATTTTTTCCGTGATTAAAAATATCGTGACTAAAAATTTTAGTCACATAAAAAAAAATTTGTTGATTAGTCACAACCTTGTGAAATAAATTGAAATTTAGTCACACAAAAATATTATAACTAAAAGTGTTAAATGAAAATGTTATAACTAAAGTTCATTTTTTTTGGTAGTGTATATAACAAAAAAAAAAAAATCACTGTATTGCTTAGTTTCACTCAAAATTGAAAGAATATTCAGCATTTTATAGCTTAGAAAGGAAATTCAAAATCAAATTTCTATTATTGAAAAAAAAAAACCCATGAGACCGTCAATAATGTCACATCAATCAAAAAATTCGAACTTTATAATGAGATTCAAATTCAGGATGTTCAAATTTACAGCTCATTTTAGAAGAGAGTGACTTACCTTAGCTACATCTGTTATATATGTATCATAGAATCATGTTAATAGTTATATATATTTGAATACACACACACACATATTGTCGTGAAGTTGAATGGACGGTTGTGATTGGCCGTTAATGTGGATCCCTTGTAATGAGTGGTGGTAATTAATCAATGCCCTGTTGGCGGCTGAAATATTTTTGCTCCAATAGGAAAAAGAAGAAGAAGAAGAAGAAGAAGAAGAAGGAGAGAGCCCACAGCTTGCTATTCATGATTCACATTATACCGACAAGGAACGGTCGGGAACCTTCCAGTAGCATGTTCAATTTGAAAAGCCTTTTCCAACCAATTAATCATATACAGCCTATATATTCGTTTGTATACATATAACAAAATGAAGAGAGCAGCATATATGCTTTCCTAATCACAATGATTGCACTATGCCTTTTTTTTTTTTTTTTTAACTTCTTTTGTTTTATGAGACATTAAAGCAAATTCATGCAAAATTTGACCCTTTTCTTAATATGCATATTTCGACATTAATTGAAAGAAATTGATGTGAAACAATGATTACAGGCAACTCATATAATGCAGTTGGTAATTAAATATTTTAGTCACTCCTATAAGGTGATGATTAACTTTTATATACCTTTTTCTCCTGCAAAACTAAAGGGACTTGTTATAAAAAAAAACATATCAAAGGCTTCTCTGCAGATCAACAATATCATAGTGATTTTGACATGTTTTGACACTATCGTTGGATTTGTTTATATATAGTGTGATTTATTATATGTAGTCTTAGCTAGGCATATTATTGTGTATTATTATTATATTTATATATATATATATATATATAGTATTGTCTCAAAATTAGCAGGAAAAATTATTATGGATTCTTATAAATAAACATGCATGCATGAATGAGAACAACATACGAAGAAACCTACAGGCCGCTATAGCTTCATTTTGAATTGAATATTTTACGAGAAAACACAAATACATTTTACTTGGAACGAAAATACTATTTCAATTCTGAGTCCTGATCGTACTCCATAAATACCTAAAATAAATAAATAAGCAGTAAACAAGAAGGCTGCTACAAATGCAAAGAAGACGTAAATGCAGATGGTTTGAATTAGCACTTTCAAAAAAATCCGGCAGCAAAATGTCAGTGAATTTTGTCTTTCTTTAAAAATTAAAAAAAAAAAAAAAAACAGCTTTTGAACGTAATTTATCAAGTTTAAAACGAAAAGGCTCTCTTATATATGTTATTTATAAACGGTAATAACGCAATATATATATATATATATATTTAAACATCCTAGGCTAAAATGAAAATATGAAAATTTATATTTATATAGATTATATCAATATATGAATATATATATATATATATATTTAAAGTATTTGTGAATGAGTTGAGTTTCAGTTGAGTTAAGATGATTTTTTAAAAAATATTATAAATTTATTGATTTTTTTTTAAAAAAATACAATTTAATTAAAATTAAATTGAGTTATCAACATCCTCTTATAATTGACCTCTTATAAGGATGTATATACATACTTTGCTACTAGAAAACCTAACGGTATTTTTCGTCTGCACAACCTGGTCGAACAGATACTTTTAACATGAAATTAAAAAATAAAAAATAGTCGGTAAAAATGGTAATTCTGGAACATGTAAATATATATATATATATAAGTATATATTCTCCACAAAAGACAAAGTTTTAAAATACAACTTCGCTCTCCTCTGCTGGCCCCTGCACTGGGTTTCTGTCTCTATCTATTTAACGGCTCTTCTTTTGTCTCCAATTTCTTGATTCCTCTCTTATATATATTTATATGTATTTTATTTTGTTTGGATTATCTGCTCCACAGATCTTCCAGCTGACTGATCTCCAAAGCTGATCTAACGGCAAAGAAAACAAATCTCAAATATATTTGATGGTGATGGTTTAGTCCCTTTCAAACTGCCTCCCTCCCTCTCTCTCTCTCTCTCTCTCTTTATATATCTAGTCCTATATTTAACCTCTCTCTGCCATTGCATGCCTTTTCTTGATCTTGACAATCTCCATTTCAAAAAATATTTTTCCATTTCTTTCTCTCTCTCTCTCTGTTTCTGTGTCCTTTTCCCAAACTCTCTTTCTAGTATAATTCCTCGGAAAATCGGAGGGAGAGAAAACTTGTCATGGATCACAAGAGTAGTACTACTTTGTTGTCCCATTTTTTCGACGCCGGCCATGAGGATTGTGATCAATTCGGTCATCACGACTACGTCACGAAATTCGCAGAGGACGACGACCTCTTCAGCATCTTGGAGAGCTTAGAGGACGTCATGGACTTCCCACCACCGCCGCCGCCGCCGTTGGACGAGGCTACTTTTGCCCCGGTCAGCCACGAGACGGCGAGGTTGGCGTCGCAGAAATCGACTTCCTCGAGTACTAATTTGCAAGAGTACTTGGAAACATCTGAGCTCGAAGCGGCCACATCGAAGAAAGAGGTTGAAGCTCGGCCATGGAACAAATATTAGTAGTACTAACCCTAACACTAGTACTACTCCTACTTGTTCCGACCAAGAAGCAGCAGTTAATCTTGCATCTTTAGATGGACAGGGAAAGATGTCTCACATAACGGTTGAGCGCAACCGGAGAAAGCAAATGAACGAGCATCTCTCGGTTTTGCGCTCTCTTATGCCTTGCTTTTATGTCAAAAGAGTGAGTGTTCTACATACATACATATACATATACATATATATGTATATATATATCTATATATGTATACATATTGTCTTCTTTCTTTACCTTTTTTTTTTTTTTAAATGTTTTTAACGCATCATCGTAGACCCTTCTGCACTTTTTTAATTTTGTCACTTTTTGGAAACAATCCTGTCAGTATCAAAGGAGTCCTTTTGATTATGTAAGGGGTATACTAGTTGCGGTCGTTCCTTTGGTTATGTGAGGGGATATACAATTTGGGAAACTTTTAACGAATATTCCTATCATGGTCAAAGCGAGTATAACTAATTTGTGTGTTTTGTGTAATTCATGTTCATTATATTAGGGAGATCAAGCATCAATAATTGGTGGGGTGGTGAACTACATCAACGAATTGCAACAAGTTCTACAATCTCTCGAGGCGAAAAAGCAACGCAAAATCTACACCGAAGTGCTGAGCCCTAGGCTAGGCGGAGCAGCTTCAAGTCCAAGACCCTCACCACCGGTGCTTAGCCCTAGAAAACCGCCCCTAAGCCCTCGGCTCAGCTTACCGATTAGCCCGAGAACCCCTCAGCCAGGCAGTCCATACAAGCCTAGGCTGCAACAAAGCTATCTCAACTCTCCCACGGCCATGGCCGCTGGCTCAGTCGTACTCGAACCGTCTCCAACTTCCTCGAGTACAGCTTCCTCCAACGTCATCAATGACAATGTCAACGAGCTCTCCGCCAATTTGAAATCGGCGGTCGCCGACGTTGAGGTGAAATTTTCCGGCTCAAATGTGCTCCTCAAGACTGTCTCTCCTAGGATTCCTGGACAAGCTGCGAAGATAATTGCTGCTCTTGAAGACTTGTCACTCGAAATTCTTAACGTTAGTATCACCACTGTTGATGAAACCATGCTTAACTCCTTCACCATCAAGGTAATTAATCTTCTTATCTTGTGTTTTTTTTTTTTTGTTTTAATGATATGTTATATTGTCTTGCATATTCATATTTGTTGCATATTTTTATTATTATTATTTTGTTAGTTATACATCCTAGTTTACGTTTGATTCATCCGTTAGAATTAAATTTTTTTTTAATTTTTTAAAAACAAGATGAAATAATTTGAAAAAGTTAAATTTCAAGAGGCAAATCGAACGAGTCCTTGGATAATGGTAAACGGAACTTGGACAGACATACCCGGCTACTGTTTACTCTCTTTATTTTAGGCAACGTATAGTATAGCCCCTAGTTAGCTAGGTTTCTCACTTTAATGGAGTACTCTAGGACTTGGCTTTATACCGTACTGCACCAAATAAATAAATTAGAGGCCACTAGATTTGTTTCCTTTTTTGTTTTCCCGTGGGATTTTTTTTTTTTTTAAGAAAAGAAATAATAATTGAAGTGCACTACCCTATAGTTTCTGTTCACATGTTTTACAACAGCTTCTTTTATCCCATGGTTAAAAACATATGATGGCTGTGGACTTAATAGACTAGTTAATTCTATGCACATAATTCTATTATAATATATAAAATTTAATTTCATTTTAAATTATTCTTTTTCTAATTGTATTAAAAGAAATTCAAAATATATGAAACTACAACAGAATTTAGACAGACCCTCATATTATAGTTCATAAAAAAAAACAAAGGAATAATTAGTAACACTAAGATTTAATTATGCTTCCTTTAGTATTTTAATTTAATTCTAACTAAATTTTATTTTTCATCTCAATATTTATCTTTTTTTAAAAAATTAATAATAATTATAATTATTTTTAAAAATTCAACAAAATCCATCTTAGAAATTTTATCTTTATCCGAAACGTAAATTAAAAAAAAAATACTTGTGATCAAGAGAAAGTAATTTTGGCTTGACAGTAAATTCATGTCAAGGTGTAAAAAGTAAACTATTAATGTTACCCAAAGAAAAAATAAATTATTAAAATAGGGAAAACCTTGTCATATCAGCATGTACTTTGTCCTACCAAGGTATCAGAAAGTAATTATTTAAATGCTGGGGGTATCTCGGAAACGATGATGTGTTGCTGGGAGCAAGGGTTGCACAATACTCATTTAATTTTTTATATATATTTTTCTTTCTATTATATACATTAATATATATAGTATTTATATATATATATTTCATTGAGGCTTATATGTAAGGTTTTTTTCCCCCCCTTTTCTTGATATAGATTGGAATTGAATGCCAACTTAGTGCGGAGGAACTCGCGCAACTAATCCAGCAAACATTCAGCTAATGAATGAGAGTCCAGTTAGTTAATTTGTACTAATTTAGTTTTAGTACTCGTCTTAGAATCTAAGCTATTGCTCTTACAAGACTTTCTGTATTTCTCAACCGAAATTAGTTGCATGCAATAACGAAAGAGAGAACGTAATTACCAGCATATCATAATTCCTTTTTTTTTTTTTTTTTTAACAAATCAATATCATGTAATTCATTTTTTTTTCCTTGTATTAATATTATATTAATTTTTAGTTTTGCTACGTAAATCATGCATGTAATTGTAGATTTTAGTCATAAATCGGGTTAGCCAGATCAGTAGCCGATGGAGCCTCTGTAATTTAGCATTCTCAAGCTTCATATATTTCTATGCATATGAATTTCGTTCCATTTTCAACTACTTTTTTTTTCCGATTTTATTTATTTATTTGGAGAAATTATTTTTCAGAATCTGGGTAATTTAGTTAACTACTGTATGGCTAGTCCTTTGTATCATTCTGACAACAACTGATCTGCAATTTCAAATAGTAGTAAGAAACGAAAGAATGATTCTGGATATATATATACACACACACATATATGGCAGCACTGGAATTCTATATATCTTCCAAGGCCAGTACATTCAAGTTTTTGGAAACAAAAATTATAAACACATGAACTAAATACGCCTTATCCTTTTGTTCAAAAAAAAACCCTATGATAACCGTTTTTTAATTAACACATGGCATGGAAGTTATTATATATATCTATTTTTATGAAAAAGGTTATATTACCTCATTTTTACTTAAAACCTACTTTGTAAAAGTTTGGTATGTATTTATGGATCTCAATGTTTCCTTAAAATTTAAAAAAAGAAGAAGAAGAAGAAGAAAGGTTTCATGAAATCCTGACCAAATAATTATGAGATTAAGATCCACTTGTCACAAATGAAAAGTGTTTATATATTTAACATGTGCAAATTCTAAAATAAGACACGTCAATTTTAATCTCAACTTTTAAATATCAATATATAAATCATGTAAGTTATCCTCATTTTTTATTAATAAGTATATAAAAAATTGTCATATCTATCAATTACATCTATTAAAAAAAAGAATATAACACTTACTATCACACGTGATATTCAAAAATTGTTATTAAAGTTGATTTGGCTAACACTATTCTTTATATATAAACATATATTTCCGGGTCAAGCATATTTAACATATAATATGTGTTACGTATAAAATTGGATAATACTATATGTAGATTAACTAATAATAATAATAAGAGTCTGAAAAAAAAATCTATCGAATATGTAAAGTTATATGATATACTTCACATACATTAATTGCTTTCATCACTGCGTATTAATGGTATAGTACTGAAGAACCTAACGGATGAGATACCTATAGCCCTGGATGGAACAGTGTGTTTAATATATATAGTAGCTAATCTCACGCGTGTCAAAAGTCTAGATCATTCAAACTGCTCATTCACACATATTATATATACGGTCGAGAAATGTATATCTACTGTATCTCTATTATATTGGTCATGTGCTTTTGTTAACTCAGTCACTTGACTATCTTTTTGAATTATTTAATCATATGTATACATCTATATATATATATATATGTATATTTATGTTTATGTTCGAGTAAACAAATTAAATCCGAATGTGCCGAAAAGGAAAAGTCCGAGAGTAGTGAGGAGACAATTTGGCTTAAGGGGCCTACTTGTTTTGTATTTCGCTTAAATATTTTTCAGTTTCTCTAACCAAATGTTGGGCCATGTCACGTACGGCCTGTCTATAATCCATTAATGAATATTGGCCAGAGTGAGGTTTGTTATTAATGTGGTGCTACAATAGTGCCAAGGAGAAATATAAGAAACTAAAGTATAATATAACATATATAATATAGTAAATATCATTACCGTACTAAGTTTGATAATCTTCTTTTCATATATATATATATATGTATATGTGTGTGTATATATATATATATATATATATAATTTGTGTTTCCTTTTGGGGGGAGAAGGGACGAGTCAGGTCCACAATGACTCCAGTTATATTTTTCATGCATGTTAGATGGGGCTCATATCGTTAATGTGATATGACATCCTTTCCAGTTTTGTTTACCAACTCAAACATTTATAAACTCTATGGATGGGAAATGCCACATGATGGCTGGAAACTGTCATGCAAAGTTTACTCTCCACCATGGTGGTAATTATGGTTATTCTATGATGGTTATACCATGGTAGAAAGTCAATTTATAAAATATTTCACGTTTATAGATTTCACGATGATTAATAAACTATCGTGGTAACTTTTTATGACGGTTAAAAATCTTTGTGGAATCCATAATTTCTACTAGTGAAAAAGACATATTTCCCTCTTTCTCCCTAAATATAAATATAAATATAAATATAAATATAAATATAAATATATATATATATATATTGCATAAACATTGTAGTGGGCCAAAATGCTTAAATTCTTATTTTATGAGTGGCATATATGTTTGAGGAAACAAAAGAAACATGCGGTATCAGTTATAAACACTTACGTCTGATTGAGCCAAATAGATCATCAATTGTATTTGATTTTTGATTAAAAAAAAAATATATGTAATTTAGCATGCGTTTGGCTGTCATATTTTACACTTGAGAACATGTATTCCAATGAAATATACATTTGAATGCAACATTGGAATACATTAGAGTGCATGTTAAATTGAAGGCGTAGTTCAAAAAGGTGAATATTCAAATAATGAATAGCGTGTGGAATGGGTTTGTTCAAAAAAGTCTGTATTTAAATCTAAAACACTGAAAACCAAATGAATATTGTATTGTAGTGTAAAAAATATTCTAACGAAATAGTTGATCCAAATGTCCCATAAAAGATTGTATTGGCCTAGAGTTGGTGGGCTAAGCATTTCTCTGATTCAAGAGTTTTAAACAGAGGGTATATGCAAAAATGCAACAGTTTTTTATATTTATAACCATCATAATATTAAAATTATTATTTTATAATATTAAAATTATCTATTTTAATATTAGAATGGGTAAAATTATAAGTAAATACTTAAAACTTAAAACATGACTCTCAACTTTCATCATGCTTAACTTGGGTCGAAAGAATGGGCCTATTTTGTGGGTATGAGGTCCGGTCTTATTGTGGGAGTAGCCCATTTCTGCTATTATGAAAGTGTTACATGATCTCATTGGTTGAAATATAACAACAAAAATGATCTTAATTTTATGGAGCTAAATTCTCTGGTCCAACTTTCCTGTCGAACTCTCTGTCCAACCAATAATCTTTTGACAAATCAGTTCAATTAAAGGACCCACACTTACAGAAAATAAACCTCGAGTCTTCAATTGTTAACCTTTCCCAGAAACTCGCCCTCTGTCGTCTTATTTAAGTAAGCTTCGTTTCCCATTATAGTTTTATCTAAATTCAGCTTTATTTTTTTTATCTGAATTTTTCTTATTTTTTAAAAAATTAATAAAATTTATAATTAATTTTTAAAAAATTAATTAATTTTAATTTAAAATTTTCATTTACGAACCAAAAATAAGCTTAATATTTCGCACCCATCTTGCTCCTCTTTTTCTCTAAATTAATGTATACTCCCTTCCGCGTTTTTTCTGCACCCCATCTCTCTCTGTATAATCTCTCTTATGTATCTCTATTTTCTTTCATGCTCTAGGAAAAAATTAAAAAAAAGAAAAAAAAAAAAAAAAACCTCAAGAGAATAAGTAAAATCAAATTAAATGCGAAAAAGTGATTCAAAGTGATTTAAGAAAAGTATCAAGAAAATAAGAAAAAGTGACTAACGAACTGAGAAGCTTTTGTGGGCTTTCTTCTTGATTTTACCTTCACCAGAAAAAAAAAAAAATGAAATAAAAATTTTCTGGGTTTTTTGAAAGGTAGTTTCGTGCGTGGTGTTTGTGGGAGGGATTTGATGATAAGAGTACAGGATATTGAGATTGCTCATAGAGTTGGGTCTGACTCTGATGCTTGATTATTTTGGGTGTTTGGAAAGTTGTGAGGTTCGAATCTTTTTTTCGGAAAACTTGTGAGGTTTGAATCTTGACTTCTAGCCAGAGCGAATGATTGGAAGGATTTCAAGAGAAAGAGAGAGCGTTTAATCGAGACTTACGAGTTGCACAAGGGGCAGAGAGAGAGTGAGTTTATTGGGAGAATTAACGGAAGACTCCGTTTTTTACTCTGTTAATGGGTCTTTTTATTATGCTAGTGTGTTCAAAATTTATTGGTTGGACAGAGAGTTGGACAGGATTTGGGTTCAAATTTTATTACCAGAAAATAAATTACTATAATTATCAAGTAATTTATAGTATAAAAGTAAAAATAATAATTATTATTTTGTTATTCCTAAAATCTTTCCCAAGAAAAAAAAAATCTGCTATATTTGTATTCCATTTTTATAACTTTTCCTGAAAAATGTTATTTTCGTTCGCACTTTTGAAAAGAAGGATACAAAGATTTTGGTCCTTCTTGAATACTTTCTGAGTTAAAATCAGATTAAGAGGGACATATCTCTAAAATTTCTCAAGAGAGAAAAGAAGAGAGAGATATTTTGTTTCATCCGAACGAGAGTCGATATGATTATTACAAAAACAACTTTAGTTTATTCATCTGAAAAAAAATTAGAAAAGTTACATTTTAATACTACCGAGTATAAAATCTTACAAAGCATCCGACTTACTTGACCAAAAGAATAAAATTAAAACTGCAAGAAATCATAGAGGAAAAGAAAAGGGTTACAAAATTATTAGTCATCATCTTCATAGTAAACTCGCTTTTGAGGGTGAAAAATCATTGCGATTATTTCCTTATTAACTCCAAAAGCTAAGTAGTACTATAAAAATCCGACCCTAATAACGTAAAAATGACAAACCAAAATTCCCTAAGCCAAAAACCAAAACACTCTTCTAGTAGTACAAATTAAAGTAACGGTGGTGTTTACAATCAGAAATAAGACGTGCCGATTAGATCGATATCCTTTTTAGCACCTTAGGCTTGCCGGGGACCACCAAGTGCAACGTATTAGTAAAGTGTAGTTCAAACAAAACAACTTCTAGTGTAGTATAAGTTTGGGGTGACTTAGAAAGTGAATTAAAATCAAAAGAATCCCGAATGGTCAAACGTAAAGTTTGGGTCGAATTGATCATCACCACCACCACCGCGGCCGCGGCCCCCATGATGCCCAAATGGGAAATCCAAATTCCGGACGGTGGGGGTGTTAGTAGCTGATGAAGTAGCAGCCGAGATTATCTCAGCAATCTCAGACTCCGAGCTCCCATGATGAAGATGATGATGGTAATTTTGTTGTTGCAATCCGAACTGATCATGCTCATTAACGTTCCCGCCTTGCGGAGACATGACCGAGAAATAGTTTGTCCCGGAAGTTGCCGGGGACACAAACGAGGGAGAAAATCCGCCTGCAAAACTGCTCTCCATCACGTGAGGATGAGCCCCAAAAGTGTGGACTTGGTCTTGAAGTTGGAAAACCGAGGGCTGATCGAGGCTGTCTAGGCCTTCGGTGATGACTTTGAGTTCCGGTCTGACGTTGGAGAGCACATGATCATGAGGATCTTGTGTTGTTTGTTGCTGGTTTATGATGTTGGTTTGCTGCTGCTGATGTTGAGGTTCTGTGTTATTGGTTTTGTTTGGTGATTGATCTTGCTTTTCGATGATCAGAGCAGGCACGTTTGAGGCTTGGGTGCACGTGTGCCTTCCGCGATATGTGATTTCGAAGATGTTGGGGTCCTCATCGGATCGTTGGACTTGTTTTGTGGCCAAACAACCTTGAACATTCCGATGAGTGCACCTGTAGTAACCCCTGCAAATATCGCAGGAACATGATCTAATGTTATGTGATGTAAGAGAAACAAAGATAAAATGTTTTTCTTTATTGATTTCTCTCTTTCTTAAATTTTCGTGATTTTTTTAACCTCATACAAGTGTAAATATGAGCAAAAAATACTGAGAATTATCTTGTACTGTCTGAAAATAATGATTGTTGGGAAATAAACATATATTTTATTTTAATTTATGATGAGTCGTGTAAAAATAAACACTAAAAACGTAGTGTTCTCTCGTGTGTCCAAAGTTGCAGTCAAGAAGAATTTGGCAACTAAGATTAATGTTGATGATACAATTCAGAGGGAAATTACCACTAGAGATTGGATCATAATTTCAGGCTTGTTAACTAAGCACAAGTACTCATGAAAAGTACAATTTAATAGAAGAATCTAACTTATTAAATAAATTTAATGGATATCAATATTAACGGTAATTGATCAAATTCTTAACTGTAACTGAATCAATATTTCACATATGAACCACGATTGTTGTACTATGTATAATGGATTACACATCATATATATATATATATAGCCATATATCTTCTTCTAATGATATATATATATGTGTAATATATATATATATATGTGTATATATTTATATAGAATACCTGGGAAATTTGGCACCAAGAATATCCTTCTGGCCATATTTCCTCCAGCTAAAGCCATCATCAAGAGGCCCTTCAAGTCCCATCCCGGGATTCACCCTCACTTGTTGTGTCCACCGCGGCAAACTCTTCCTATAATATATATATACACGTATAATTTATATAATATATATTTATGCACATTTTATGCAGAACTATATTAAAAATTTACCTCTTCCTAGAGGCATGATCTCTATGCTCCTGATCACGGTCGGAGTCCTCACTCCGAGGACTTCCGTTGAGAGAAGGCGGCGACTCCAACATCAGACCGGACACGCCTGCGCTGGGCTGCGGCTGATCTCCGGCGCCACCTGAGCTGGTCCAGTTCAGCATGGACAGCACTTTTTCGTAGGAAACTAGGATATTCTGGACCAGATATTCTCTGGTTTCCGGCGAAGATGATGACCCATTGTTCAGATGCATCTGGAGCTGCCTTGCTAGCTCCTTCCCTCTTGTCAGCTCATTCACTATATTATTTTGCTCCCAATCTCCCATATTGTTCATATTCTCCATATATGTGTGTGTTTGTGTGTGTCTATATATGTATAAGTGAAGAAATTGAGAGTTGGTATGAATTTGGTGAAAAATTATAAAAGTTGAGGAACATGGGAGAGCATGATTGTGGGATTTTATGGGGGGAGCTGGTTTTAGTTTGAAATCCGCGAAAATGAGGGAACAAAGGAGAGAAAGTTTGACCGAGACAAAAAAAAAAAAAAAAAGAGAGAGGAGGAAATCACGATTCGAGAGTTGATTTTCTCAAGGGAGACCGGTCTTTGGTCTTAGGAGTAACAAGGCCTAATTGCTGACCACTTCGCCTTCACAAACAACACGATCTGAATCCATCAAACGTATCTTTTTTTTTTTTTTTTTTTTTTTTCGCTAGAGTGAAAAAGAAGGCATATGCAAATACAGATAGAAAGTCCTTTCAAATAAATATATATATATACATATATGTAAATATAGAGATAAAAAGTCAAAGATGAAGAGAGGGAAGGAGACCGAGAATCTTCAAACCAAGTTCCGCGTTGTTACTACTAGTAGAGCTTCTTCCACGTAAGCAGCTTAACACAGCAGAGGTAGAGAGAGAGAGATATATATATATATATATATATTGTCGCAATGAAAATTAGAAAAAGTATATAAACATGGGCAATGATTTGTATATAATAATGAAAATTAAAAAAAAAAAGAAATAAAAAGAAATGGGCAATGAAATTAATAAACTCACGTCAGCATCAAACCTGTGCTTACGTTGAAACAAGAATGTCGATTGGATAATCTTTTAATAGTGGCGTCTGTGTTACACACACGAAGACAAGGCCACCCAAGCGTAAAGGTGAAATTGCAGGGTCCAAGTCCACGCACTTTAAAAGGAGCGTGTCAGCTGATCTCCCTGTCCTGCGATCGAATCGAGCAGCGACGATCAACAATCCACATTTGTCGTCTTATACCAATTATTATTCTCTTTTTTTTTTTTACAACCTCTGCCATGAACCACGTGTATTCATATACACACACACAAATTATCAGAATGCAAGTATTTAAATATTTTATTAATTCACAACAATTCAAACTTAAATATAATTTTTTTTAACTCAAAAACAATTCTCATATCCACAATCATTTTTATATCTTTGACCCTATTCAAATATTATATTTAACGAAAATTATCCAAATATGTATTTAATTTGAATACATAACTCAAATTGAATATTTGAATGTAAACATTCAAAAGTTGAATGAACATTGAAATATAATAGTTCATCCAAATGAATACTAAGATAGCTTGTATATATTTACATGGATCGATTTAAATCACAAGTTCAAATTTATAATTCAAATACCAAATTCATTTTTTTTGTGAGAAAGAAAAATAGTAGAAAATTTTTGACAAGTGAGTTAAAAATGAGACATCAAATGGGAGCTAGTTTTACTAATTCATCTTAAAAGCTTAACTATTAAGAGGTTTGGTTAACATTATTGGCTTATTTGGAACTTAGATTTGAACCTTAGTTTTTCATTTTAGTTTTTTTTAAATCAATAAAAATTATAATAGGTTTGTGAAAAGTGAACCAACTGCAATATAAAAATTTCATCTCAAGCCTCTGCAAGTTAATTTTAGACTCCAATAATATTTAAGAAAATAATTTACAACCCCATGAAATTTTCATACCATTAGTTTATATAATTTCAGTCCAATTCAGTATTCGCAAATTCGCCTTTAATGGTCTATATTCCTCTAAAAAAAATTAACTTTCGCGTTAACAATAACATTAACATAGCTATCTATATGTCTTTCATGTTTTAAAGATTAACTTATATGAAAATTCTACGAATTAGCTATCTTTTAACACTATTAATAGAAAAATAGTTTTAATAATCTCATATGTAAATGTTATATATGTATATTAATTTAAACTTATTGTTTGAACTTATAATTCAAAGGTGAATTAAATTGTGACTAAATTGGATATTTTATAGGTGAAAAGGAAACATGCCGTTTTTGTTTTAGAGAAGACTGAAACTGGCTTGGTTTCACAACAAAAAAACTTGAACTTTGAATACACGCGCTTTGAATGCGTGCATGGAAATAGTTGATTGTGAAAAGAGGACTTTCGCAAACTAGCTATTTCTTCTCTTAAATTGGCTTAATTAACTATTGTATTTCTTAACATAATTAATGTTCTTTCTATGTTCTTAATTAATTTCGGCAATATAACCATCATAAACTAAACTAAGGTAGATGCATATATAAACGTGTGTTTGGACTGAGTTGATTATTAATGAAGTAAGAAATTATATTATTAATTAAGCAACTAGATTCTATTAAATGGTTTTTTGTCCATGTGAAGGCAGCTGATTTTACGGCCCTGGTGCATGCACTTCACTACTAGTCTTCTTTTAATCTTTATGATTAAAGTTTCTAAAACATTGTTTTAACACGATTTGAATCTTCAATTTGCTTCTATACAATTTGTTTAATCGATACAAATATTTGTACTTTATTTTCTGTCTTATATATTACAAAAGTAGCAATCAGCTAGGCTCGATTTTACACGACTTTCTCTAAAGATCACCCCAATTGTTCAAGTTGTCACATTGATAACATATAGTTGCTTGGATTTCGTCTTCATTAATTTGAATAAAGATTATGGTCTCGTAATTAGGTCATCAGGTATTACACTACAATGTTGATACATGCACATGTTCACGTTTCTTACTATTTTTTTAATCCCAGTTGTTCTGTATAACCTTAATCAGGTAGAGGCTTAGGATCGAATGGCTTTTTTTTTTTTTTTTTTTTGGGTTCTTGTTTTCCTCATTAAAAGATCACAGTGATATAGAGAATGAGGACCGTACGTTAGACAAATTCAAAAGAGGATCATACTATCTAGATCCTAACATGATATATACAGATCTCTTACGAAATGGATATTTTATATGTTAGAAAACAAAATTACTGATGACTATCACCTCCTAAAAACATAGATTTTTGGGTTTGATTGGTGAATTAACATAATATCAAAGCAGAAGATCTTAATTAAGTTAAAACTCATACATATGGTACTATTCATCTCCTTTGATATTGTCATTTGTTGGACTTTTTAATTAATTAATTAATTAATTTTTTACATATTTGCCTATGATCCGGTCTCTAAATAAGGGAGAGTGTTAGTATATAAAATTATCATTAGTTACAGATTAATAATAAGAACAGTATATACTCTAGTACTGAATGAAGGCACTATTATTGTGCAGATAATGAACGAATAATCTTATCACCTCCTCGTAATTGATGGTACGAACACAATCCAATAGTTAGTTAGTGAAAGTACTTGTGACAAGTATATGATCCACATCCGGGCATACTAGAGTCAATATTCTTTAGTGGTTGACGGTCATAAGAGAAACTTGGCAATAGTATACATGCGAACGCATCAATCACTTATTAAGTGCATGGAGTTCGTACCAACTGCATTAATAATTTTGAATGCTTCTAAGTTGATCAATTTGAATTTTCTCCATATTGGATTTTGAAAACAACGGTCTCAACTCGCAAGACATGATCAGAAAAAATCAAAGTTCTCTTGACTACTAATTAACGGATAGTCTTTTCATCTCTGATCTAACTTTCTCTTCCCCTATTTTGTTAGGGTTTGTGCAGTTTGTATTTCTTCATTGGAGCTAGAGTTTAGTATTGTCTCTTAGTTGGCCCACTGAAACTCCCGACCCTCTAGAGAAGATACTTTTGGACTCCATACGATGATGACTTTGATGGCGAGAATGGCTTCGTGGTCAGAGGGAACGCGTTTTGGCTTTTTTGATCATGTTGGTTGACTTCTTTTTTTGGTGGCACAGTAAAATTTTTGCCTTTTATCAAAAAGGATAATTACATGAAAAAGAACATTTAATTAATCTCCGTTCAGTAAATTAATTAGAGATTAAAATTTTAAATTAGAATTTGTTGACTTTTTAAAAATTAGTTATAAATTTTATTGAATTTTAATAAAAAAAATAAAAATTAAGATTAAAAAATAAAATTTAATTAAAGTTAAATTTAAATATTAAATAAAAACTTAAATATCAAAGTTCTAATGAACGTAATTAACCCGCAATGCGTTAACAGTATCCTCGAAAAGTACACCAGCTAATTTGAACATACGAAATTAATAACTTTTCCTATAAGTCATTTTGATTTGTTTGAAACATTCAAAGAAACCAAAAGCAAATTTAGACCGGTTCCGAAATGATTTGTGACCGTCAGTAATCTCTTTTTGCGGCGAAGGGGGGGAAAAAAAAGTTTTAAAAAATGACACATTTTCTTATTATTCTCTTTTTTGTTCCTTTTTTCCTTCATCTTTTGAAAAAGCTGAATGGTGATCAATTGAGGTCGAAAAAAATGTTCCCAAATTAACAAACAAGCCACTTTTTCTAGACGTTGGATCTTACGCGGACCAAATTGGTTTTAGAATTAGCCGTGTTGAAAACTCTAGGAGCGCGGTTGGAAATTTTCTGGATTAGCGATTTAATTTGGTAATTAAGTATGAAGATTATAGTTTGGTGATATTAATTTATTATTTTTATTATTTTGGCTTTATTATTATTATTATTATTATATATATATATATATTTTTTTTTTGGTAAGTGCGGTGTTATGGTTGACTCTCAAAAGGTTTACATCGTTGTACCTAAGATTCTGTGAATGTACCCAATTGTTGAAGTGGCATGGTCTATTGGATCGCCTTTACCATTAAAAAAATGATTAAGGTTAGTATAAACTACGGTAAAAAAGTATTTGCATAATAATGGAGAAAAAGCTGGGACGAAGTTGATAGTTCGATCCCCTTTTGGTTGTTTAACAAAAGAGACAATGATCGGGTCAAAGGAATAAATAAATAAAATAAATACACGATAATGGTCTAACAACTATATATGTTCAATTGTATAACTATACTAACCACTCGTTTTCGGTTTGAAAATTCTCTTGAGCAGGCAAATGATACTAAGACAGAATAAATTAGAATTGTACATCAAACAACAGCGGAGTTGACTCTCAAAAATTAATATATATATATATATATATATATATATAATAGTAGTGTCTCCAAAAGAACAACAAAATAAAAGAAAAAGAAATTGAATATTGTAAGTATTTCCTTATTGATGGGAACTAGGGCCTTCAATAAGGTGTAAATTTAGGATAGATTATTATTCTTTTTTCAGAATTAGCAAAGTTTTAAATCATACTTGTCGTTTATTATGAAAAGTACATTCTCTTCTCTCTGTTTTTTTTTTTTTTTTTAAATCTAAAACTATCGTTCTTAATTACCATAAGTAGTCTTTCACCAGCCAAAGAAAATAAAAAAGAATTCCTTTATTTTTTTTAAACTTGATAGGTCATCACCTGTCTGTTTATATGTTTTTTGAATATAGTAGAACGGATGGAATTATAGAAATCATAAAATAAAAAAAAAATTCAAATGACATATTTGGATATAATACATTTTTTTTTATGTTGTTATAAAACTCTCACTTTTTTTAGGTTATATGCAATTGAACGCTCTTTAGTAATTAAACAAAGAAAATAAACCAGATGATGTTTAATTTGTAGATTTGAATAAAATTTTACAATTTTTATGAAAGATAAAACACTAGAAAAAAAAAATGTGAATTGTGAATCAAATTCATTTGCTAAGCACACTACAAGTAAGAAGCACAAAAAAATGTAGAATTCATTTAATGGAAAGTATGTTAAAATATAATGTAAGACTTCCCAACGATAAATAGAAAAGTTCCAACGCTTTTAGGTGGGCTGGTATGATGCTCATGTACTTGTTAAATATTTGGATTCGAGTATCTCCTATTGCGTTGGTCGGGATATATGAGTAAATCCATTTCATAAGAGATTCATATATGTGTTAGGAACATCTACCCCTTAGATTATCTAGTATGTCAGTCTCTATCTCTATAATCTTTGTTTTTTTTATGGGAAAAAAAAAGAGTAAATAAAAAAGGGTAAATCTATGATAAATCCTTTTTATATACTTATCAGTAAAGTCATTTTTAAACGTTTAGATTAATCAAATTTTGAAATATTATTTGTGCATGAAAATTAGAATTCACCTAACCACATAATAGTATATACTAAAAATTTTAAAACAATAATAAATTATTTAAAAAAAAAAAAACAACCTTCAGGGGGGTGCCGGCTCAACATTGGGGTATTAGGGGAGGGGTGTCGCTTGAGGTTGGTAGGGGGAGGCCATTTCGCCAGGGGGAGGGGGGCGACATTGGTTTTTTCTTTTTTCTTTTGGATCTCTTCTCACAAGAGATGGCGACTTGTTGCAGGTCACTGGGGGGTGTCGCGGGCCTACAGGATCTGGCCTTAGGGGGGAAGGGGGTGGTTCCTGGGGGAAGCGATGTCTGGGGGATCACTGGAGATGGCAACTTCGCTTTGGGTGGGGGGGGCCGGGGCCAGGGGCAAGTATGGTTGACTCGCATGAGATGGCAACTTCGTATGAGGGGAAGGGGGTTCGCTTGGGGGGGGGGGGGGGGGCGATGTTAGGGAGGGTCGCCAAAGATGGCAACTTGTTGTGGGGGGAGGGGGAGGGCGGTGGTGCCTGAGGGGCTCGCAGGAGATGGTGACTTCGCTGGCGAGGGCGGTGTTTGGGGAGCTCACCGGTTTTTTTATAATTTTTTTGAATTATTTTTTCTTATCTTTTAGTATTAATATTATAATTAAGATAAATATAATTATATACACAAGTAATATCTAAACCGTTAAAATTATTAAACGATCTAGAACATAATTTTATCAATAGAATTTCTAAATGAGATGTATCACAGTTTTACCCATTGAAAAATTATATCTAATTATAAATAAATAAATAAATAAATATATATATATATATATATATATACATAAGAAGAAGAAGAAGAAAATATTGTGAATTTAAGTGGATGACATTGAGCAACGTAAGATTCCCCATACCACCAGAGTATTGTGGGTCCCATGACAAGTGGTTTCAGGAACGTCATCCAAACATTTCTCAGAAATATCTTATCCTCCACTCAGAACTCGCCACGTTGGACCTGCTCTAAGATTGTTCTCTGCTTCAACACTCGCCACGTCACCAGAACTTTTCAGGCTCAAACTCTTCCGCTGCTACGTTTACAAGTTCTCCACCGTCGACTTCCCACACCATCATTTCTAGCCGTTGGATTCTCCAAGATATACTTGTGGACGCCATAATTTACGTGCTCACATTTCCCACTTAAATACCCAAAAAAACATTTTTCCTTTTTTTTTGTTCTCCAAAAATCAGTGACGACTCGGCATCTCGGATCGGTCGGAGATTTTTCAACCAATTCAGGTAATATTCTCTTCTTTGATCATCTTTCCATTTCTGTTTGTTTCCCTAGAAAATCCTTTTATACATCCTAGAAAAATGCAGAGTTTCAACTATTTTTCCCGTGATGAACATGAACTTCTTGTGATAAGAAATATACACTGCACAGCTGCACATACACATATATATATATATATATATTTATACAGATAAATTACAAAGTTACAATAAAGAAAATTATAAACTGAATTAATTGAGTAAAACTTTTGCTAAACTAGTTTCTAAAACGCAATTTTGATGTGTTATTGCAGGATTTGAGAAGTGATTATAGCTAAAAGCTCTCAATTTTGTCTAATTCATTGAATTTAAAAGTAACTTGGCATGGGAGTTGTGACAGTTTCTAGCTCAGCTTCACGAACTCCTTTGGGATTAAGCACGAAATTAGCGAGTAATTGGTCTTCATTGAAGAAACCCTTAATTGTGGCTTTTAAAGGGGATAAAACCAATAAAACTGTATTGGTTGCACCCCAGGATCAGATCATTTTACCCGTAGAAACCCGGAAAGAGATCAAGAGTAGAGTATGGAAGGCTAAAAAGAGTCCGAACAGAGTAAAAGCCGCGGCGACAGATGAAGCTTCTACTAGTACCATGGAAGTGGATTACAATGAAGCCGCTGCCAAACTCGAGAACATATTCAAGCTTAGCCCCGCGGATATGGGCGATGTGGACGGATCGGCGATTAGAGGCAGAAGGAGGAGGAGGAGGAAGGCTAGTAGTGACGGCGATGAGAGGACGAACAAGAGTGATAGTGATACTGTGGTCAGGAACCGAAAGAAGAAGCCTAAGAGATTGAGTCTTGATAAAAGGGTTGAATTGAAGAGGAACAAGGAAGAGAAAGAGGTTGTTGTTTCGGTTAGGACGAGGAAAGCGAGTAGTGAGAATGAAGAGGAGAAGATTGAGAAGCTTGTGAGGGATTATTCGGCCTCAACCGATTTGGTCAGCTTGGACTGGAAGAAGATGAAGATACCGCCCGTTCTTCCTTCTTCCGAGCATTCGTGGTTGTTCAAGTTGATGCAGCCATTGAAGGTGAGCCTTTTTCTGCGTATAAATTTAAGAAGAATCATCACAAAGGATGAACTTAATTAGTACTCTCTATTTTGCTTGTGTATCCAATTAAGTTGAGTCCTTTTTGGCTGCTAAAATATGCCGTTGAAATTCAGGAACTTTTTCAAGTGAAAGAAGATTTGCACAAGTCTTTGGGGAGAGAACCGACGGAGAGTGAAGTAGCTGAGGCGACTAATATGAGTGTGGTTCAAGTTAAAAGACATTTGGAGGTCGGTCGAGCGGCAAGAAACAAGCTCATTAAGGTGAAAATTATGTCCTATATGTTTTTTTTTCCCCTCCTCAATGCATTAGAATTTCTGTTGATTCTTCTCTGTTTGAAGAATTTGTGGCATTTTGGTTGAGGAAGAGAAATCTGACAGGTGAATCTTTTGTCTGTTGCAGCACAATCTCCGGCTTGTATTGTTTGTAATGAACAAATACTTTCAAGACTTCATGAATGGCCCGAAATTTCAAGACCTCTGTCAGGCTGGAGTAAAGGGACTCATTACAGCAATTGATCGCTTCGAACCAAAGAGGAGTTTCCGGCTTTCGACGTATGGTCTTTTCTGGATTAGGCACGCGATAATACGTTCCATGACAGTTTCAAGCTTTACGCGCGTCTCATTTGGTCTTGAATCAGTAAGCTCGTTTCTCTTACAGAAGTTAGGACTAGGATTCTGTTATTTTTGTTGAGAGAATCATAATCAGCTATAGGAATACCTTACTTGCATTACAAGAAAGCGCAAACATTGCCCGTCTTTAACACAAGAACTCTTGTAACTCTCTGTTTTCTACCTATGTAGGTTAGAGCAGAAATTCAGAAGGCCAAGATGGAGTTGACATTTGTGCTCAAAAGGTTACCAACAGAGGATGAGATTGTCGAAAAGGTCGGGATTTCTCCCGAGAGGTACCATGAAGTAATGAGAGCTTCCAAGCCTATTATCTCTCTCCATTCAAGGCATGTAACTACACAAGAAGAATTCATCAACGCTATCACCGATTTTGAAGGTGTCGGCGGTGATGATCGACGGAAACCGGCTCTTCTCAGGCTTGCTCTTGATGACGTGGTAAAGAACTCTTATTTCTAGCTACATGTTGAGTTAAAAGATTTAAGCATTTTACCTTTTACTTGGAAATTAACTTGTTCTATGATGCAAATTTGTGTCTCCCAGCTTGATTCGTTGAGGCCTAAGGAGAGCTTGGTGATCAGACAGAGATATGGACTCGACGGGAAAGGCGATAGAACGCTGGGAGAGATTGCTGGAAACTTGAACATTTCCAGAGAAATGGTTAGGAAGCATGAAGTTAAGGCTCTTATGAAGCTCAAGCATCCTGCTCGAGTCGATTACCTTCGCCGGTACATGGTCTAAACCGCCCTCCAAAACTCCACGCCATGTGCCTTGGCAAAACATCTCTCAGCCTCTCTAAGATGATACTAATGGCCGCTCTATTGCTGTATAGTTCTGTACCATAGTCTGTTAACTATATTCAAACATCACGTTAACAAATTGGGGGGAAAAAAATATAGAAAAAGAAAAGACGAGAGAAGTTGGTGAATATAGAAATTTTATACCATGTAGTACTTGAGATTGTTCAAACTCATTACAACATGATATCTGGTATATATTCTCTTCTCTTCTGTATGTCAATATTTATACAGATATAAATTGGTTTAAACCCAGAGGAACATTTGGCTGTCTTTTGTTGTTGTGACGTGTGGATTTGAGCCCAGATGTAGATGAAGCAAGTTTCTCTCTCATATTCCAGCAAATATATATATATATATATATATATATATATCTATTTCTCTATTATTTGGGAGAGTAGAAACTGATAAGCTTCTGGTTTTTTGTCTGCAAATGATATCTGGTCTGCATATGCAGGCTCAGTTTGATAATACTTTACACCAGTAGAAGCCACTTATCCAATAATTTGGTTGGTAAAAAATCAAAACAATTAATTAATTTTTTTTTATTTTAACAATTTTGACATATGCTAGGGTCCTTCATGAAGGAACGTCTTTTACAACGTGTTAATTATTACCAGCAATTAATTTTTGTTATTGATTTATTAAAAACCATGAGGTTTCTTTCCCAATCACAACCAGTGGTGGATTTAGAGGGGTGCGGGTTTAATTTTATCCTAAAAATTTTATAATATTTATAATTTACTTCTATTGAAAATAAAATATTATTATATACAGTTTCTATTTTGTCCCTACTAAAAATAAAAAATTCTTATAACATAATTCTTATTAAATTTAATTCTTTTAAAAAAAATTATAATTTTACTGCATTACCCCCATTAAAATTAAAAATTATCACATAAATTCATTAAAATTAAAAATCATCACATTTTTATTTTTATCTTGAAAAGAAACTTTGGTGTGCACCCACACTGAAATATATTGATCATGGCTTCACCTCTGATCACAACCAAACACCACTTTAATTGTGGTATTGGCAGATGCTCCAATAGAAATTTTCATTTTCGAAAAAAAAAAGGTTTTGGTTTGATTCTTTAACCACCAACACAATGGTAAAAGATTCAAAACACATCCCCATTTTAGGCCTCTTGTTCAGTTAATAGACTATTTAATGTTGGGGGTGTGGTGATTGGAAGTCAAAGCTAATCCATTAATTTAAACTAGAATAGGCTACTCGGACGGGATTTATTGTTTGTTCATTAAAAAAAAAAAAAAAAAAAGATTAAAAACTATGTAAGAATTTCTGAGGTTCTAGAAGTCAAAAGTCAAGTACTTCTAGATTTTATACGCACATGATTTAATGAATTTTTTGTTTTTAAATTAACTAATCTGCCCTTATATATATACAAGTTATTGTGGCAAGTCCAAGGGACGTGGATGTGCGCCTTGGCCATATTAGTAAAGGGCTCGATTAGAGAAGATTTGGTGCTCTTGTTAGACATGTCCGATATTCTCCAGCCACTCGATACTATAAATTTGAAGTACAACAGAAAATAAAGAAAAAAAAAGGGAAAAATAATTCAACACGAAGCTAGATTATAAAAATTAAAAGAATAATAGAGTAGAACACTGGTCACTGATCAAAATTACAAAAATTATCGTCAGAGATTAATAGTGATTTAGAAATAAGAAATTTTCTCTGTCTTTTAAGAGTGATGATATTATTTATTTATTTATTTTTGTATTTTTAATCTTTGAACTCATACAATAGTATTTTGTTTTTAAATGTTAAACTTCATTAAACTTGTATTGAAACGAAAATGGTGAAATAGAATTGCTCATGTGGTCCCCTAATATTTTTACACAATTGCGATTTATTTTAATTAGTTTTAAAAAAATTAGTCAATTTTAACTTAAAAATTTTATCTTTAACCAACGAACTAAATAGACACGTATTGGAAAGGTTTTTTTTTTTTTTTAATGTCAAATCTGGTTTTTCATAAATAATTTTCTCGAGGAAAGAGAGAGCTAGAGAGAGAGAGAGAATTTTAGAGAGAGCAGAATACAGGAAGGGAAGGGGGAGAGGAATAATCAAATTGTCTTTCTTCTCCATTATCCACCAGAGTTGCTAATTATTTCGTTGTCCGATAAGATGACAAAGTAATCACCGTTAATGGACTGCTAGAAAATATTTGAAACTTAAAAGAATCATGGAGAAATTTAACGATTGTCTCATAATCTCATTCAATAGAGATCTTGGATTTTTTTTTTATTATTTTCTTTTCGTTTTTGAGAAAATAAAATATAGACTTGATTTGAATTTTATTATTTCTAAAATTTCTTAGCTATTTACAGAGACTTGGCCGTCACTGAGCACCTCATCGAGCCATCACTGCTCGCGCCGTCGCCAGCCTTCATCAGCTACGTCGTCATTCACCCATCGTCGTCATGTTGTCGGCCTGTCGCCGTCGTAGCCCGTCGGTTCGCATCTGTCGTCGTTTGCCCGGCAGTCGAGTCCGTATCTCGCGCTTGTCGACGTTGTTGACCGGCGACTCAGATTCTGCTCTCCTTGGCCAACTCTCTCTAGCCATTTTTGAAAAGCACTTGTGGAGTAAAGAAATAGCAGGACTCTAGCAGAAAACAACATTTTTTATTTTGAATTACGAGTAAAGAAGTAAAAGTATATGTTGGACCCACCTCTGCCATATAAGGGTTGTGAGAAAATTAGTGAATACCCCCAACTTAATGATACAAATGACAAAGAGATTGAAAGATAAGCATGTTGAATTTAGAAAAAAGGGTGAGTGAAAATAGGGAAAAAAAATATTGACAAAAAGTGCACAAGACTTATTATTATTTTTTTAATACATGGCACTTAGGCTTTGTTTGGTTAGACAACTCAAACCATCCAATTTAAATTTTTTTTTGTCCTTTTTTTAAAAAGTTTTTGTCTTTTTCTCAAAAAAATTTTTATCTTTTCTGAAAATTCAAAAAACTTTACTATTGAAATTTAAAAATTTCAACTCAAACTATTCCACCAAACACCTCCTTAATATTATATATACTGGCTTGTTAGGCACGTCCATCCGTATTACATGTTTAATACTTTTTGTTAAAAATTTTTTACACTGAATTACTATTAGTATTTATTTTAATTATTTGTAGTACTAATAAAAATATTACTATTTCTTCTTAAAATTAATAAATATATGAAACTTTGTTTAAAATAAAATAGAAAAGAACGACATAAAAAAAATTGTTTAGGCTGCTAAAGAATATTGGAGAATTTTAGAATTGTGACTCCAAATCGGAATGATGATATTTAAATTAAGTTGACTAAATTGTTGCCTTTTTCAAAAGAAAATAGCAAAAAATATATCAACGTTATTTTTTTAGCGTTGAAGATTCTTTGAAAGCGTAGTAATATTTATTTTTGCATCTACATTGAGCAAAATAGTAGTTTTTCTTTTTCAAATTGTAGAAATAATGGAGAGTTTTTTTTAATGTTATAATAAAGTATCAATTTCCTTTATTGCCAATGTAAACTTGGATCAAAAGTTTAACAGAGATGAAGGTCAGTTAGTTTAGAGTTATGTACGGATATCTTGGAATTTCACTAATATTCCTGAAAAAATGAACACGTCGTTCTTCATGCTGTAAACGGGTTTTTTTTTTTTATTTTTTTTTATTATTTTTTTTTTTTAGGGAAGAACTTCAATTAAAAGCCCACGGCTGAAGACCTATGTTTCTCTCCAAGAACTTCAATTAAAGTTGTACAACGCACTTAGTTATATATAATAGATAATAGATATATATATATTTTATTCGATAATAGGATTGTTCATGTAGTCCCTTAATATTTTTACATAATTATTATTTATTTTAATTAGTTTTTAAAAAGTCAGTCAATCCTAATTTAAAAATTTTATTTCTAACTAACGAACTAAATAGACGTGTGTTGGAAAGATATTTCTCTTTCAAATGTCAAATCTGGTTTTTCATAAAGAATTTTCTCGAGGAAGAGAGAGAGAGAGAGAGAGAGAGAATTTTAGAGAGAGCAGAATACAAGTAGGGAAGGGGGAGGGGAATAATAAAATTGTCTTTTTGCTTCATTATCCACCAGAGTTGCTAATTATTTTGTTGTCCAATAAGATGAAAAAGTAATCACTGTTAATGGACTGCTAGAAAATATTTGAAAGTAAAACGAATCATGGAGAAATTTAACGATTGACTCATAATCTCATTCAATAGAGATCTTGGATTTTTTTTTTATTATTTTCTTTTCGTTTTTGAGAAAATAAATTATAGACTTGATTTGAATTTTATTATTTCTAAAATTTCTTAGCTATTTACAGAGACTTGGCCGTCACTGAGCACCTCATCGAGCCATCACTGCTCGCGTCGTCGCCAGCCTTCATCAGCTAGGTCGTCATTCACCCATCGTCGTCATGTTGTCTGCCTGTCGCCGTCGTAGCGCGTCGGTTCGCATCTGTCGTCGTTTGCCCGGCAGTCGAGTCCGTATCTCGCGCTTGTCGACGTTGTTGACCAGCGACTCAGATTCTGCTCTCCTTGGCCAACTCTCTCTAGCCATTTTTGAAAAGCAATTCTGGAGTAAAGAAATAGCAGGACTCTAGCAGAAAACAACATTTTTGATTTTGAATTACGAGTAAAGAAGTAAAAGTATATGTTGGACCCACCTCTGCCATATAAGGGTTGTGAGAAAATTAGTGAATACCACCAACTTAATGATACAAATGACAAAGAGACTGAAAGATAAGCATGTAGAATTTAGAAAAAAGGGAGAGTGAAAATAGGGAAAAAAATATTGACAAAAAGTGCACAAGACTTAGTTTTTTTTTTTTTTTTTTTTTTTTATGGCACTTAGTATTATACTGGCTTATTAGGCACGTCCATCCGTATTACATGTTTAATACTTTTTGTTAAAAATTTTTTATACTGAATTACTATTAGTATTTATTTTAATTATTTGTAGTACAAATAAAAATATTACTATTTCTTCTTAAAATTAATAAATATATGAAAATTTGTTTAAAATAAAATAGAAAAGAACGACATAAAAAAAAAATTGTTTAGGCTGCTAAAGAATATTGGAGAATTTTAGAAGTGTGAATCCAAATCAGTTTGATGATATTTTAAATAAGTTGACTAAATTGTTGCCTTTTTCAAAAGAAAACAGCAAAAAATACATCAACGTTATTTTTTTAGCGTTGAAGATTCTTTGAAAGCGTAGTAATATTTATTTTTGCATCTACATTAAGCAAAATAGTAGTTTTTCGTTTTCAAATTGTAGAAATAATGGAGAGTTTTTTTTAATGTTATAATAAAGTATCAATTTCCTTTATTGCCAATGTAAACTTGGATCAAAAGTTTAACAGAGATGAAGGTCAGTTAGTTTAGAGTTTTGTACGGATATCTTGGAATTTCACTAATATTCCTGAAAAAATGAACACGTCGTTCTTCATGCTGTAAACGAGTTTTTTTTTTTTTTTTTTTCTCTTGTATAGGGAAGAACTTCAATTAAAAGCCCACAGCTGAAGACCTATGTTTCTCTCCAAGAACTTCAATTAAAGTTGTACAACGCACTTAGTTATATATAATAGATAATAGATATATATATATATTTTATTCGATAATAGGAACTTCCATGGTTTGCATCAGCAAACTGCCCCTAGATTCAACACCGACGCAAAAAAAAAAAAAAAAAAAAATATATATATATATATATATATCAACATAGCAAATTTGGAACTATAAAATTTGGACGATTTTGTTGGACTTGATGGATGCTATTCCCCATCAATATTTTATTAATTTCAAGATTTTATTTCCACTAAAATAATAGGCCTACATATGCATCACCATCTAAACTTATGACCTGTTTCCCGAACTGTACCAACAGTTTTTGTTTTTTTGTTTTTAATTATTAGAACTCTACTCTAAATTAAAACAGAAACTTTAAAACTAGACTTGGAAACAAGATAAATTAGAAGCCAGGAAAGACTGATCAACATCAGAGAAAGCAAACTAAACTTTAGAATTCTCCATGAAGAATGTCGTCTGCTTTTTGTCTTCTCTCGGCAAACATGTCATGGCGTCTCATGATCCAAAACCTCTCGATTTCTTCTGCCGTTCTTCCCGGAATCCTGCCAGCTATCAAGTCCCACCTGATCAGACAAACAACGAACGAATCTATAAATTAGAATGATAATAATGATAATAACAAATAATAATAATAGTTATCTCCCCGTTGAGGCTCGCTTGGGGGAAGGGTTTGACCTTGACAGTGTTTTCGTTTTTCTTTAATCGATGAACTGTCTCTTTAATAACAAAGACAACAATAATAGTAATGATAATTATAACAGAAAGAAAAAGGAAGCAAACACATATATATATATATATATATATATATATTCTGCTGTTCTATTTTTATATCATTTTGTGAAATTAGACAGAAGCTAACCATAATGATTGCAGTAAGCTAATTCCAAATATTAGTTTCATGAATTAAAGCCTTCTTTATTATCGAGAGCAAAACTGTATGAAAAATAGATATAAAAAAACACACAAGATTTCTAATGATTTACCCTTATTGTAAGGGCTATCTCCACTTTTAGCTATAGCATTTTATTGTGACATATATATGTAGGTATACTTGCACAATCTTAAACCAAAAAACAGCAATTAGACGTCCTTAAGTAGCTGATTATGGTTTAAAACCAATGTCATACTTTTTTTGTTGTTTTCTTAAGCCAGACAACAAAAATTAGACGTCCTTAGCGGATCATAGTTAAAAGCCTATGCTCGTTTTGTTTCACTTGATCAACAATAATAATAACAACAAGGATAATAGTAAACTCCCTACTAAGGTTAGCTTTGTTTGTCTTAAACAGAATTAATTTGAGCTTAGCTTAATCGTTTCGTTTAATTAATGACTCGCCTTTCTCCGACGAGTCTAAACATTCTACGGATGATATCTTCTTCTTGTTCAGTCATGCTTATGAATTCCCACTCAACGCTACTAATCTCTGCATACCATACCAAACATAATATCAATTATTCAAAATAGAGAAAAAAGAAGAATGTAACTATATGTCCATAAATGTGAAGAATAAAATAGCAGAACTCCATCATTGAACAGCAGAAGATTTAGTCACGGACCTTGATCAGATACAGATTCAGCGACGACTTTGGCGAGCCTCCGGAGGCGGAGGAGGCGGCGGCGGCGGCGGCGGTGGCGATTGCATTCTATAGGAATCTCCATTGAGAAAATGAACCTGTACTTGAAAGTAAAATATTTGTGTTCTTTTAATTAAGGATTATATATATAATATCCTAGACAGTGTCCCTTGGGAACCTAAAGCGAATTCATGTTTTTTTTTTTTTCCTTGACGCTGCAAATAGGGTGCCTTCAAAAGGTTTATTTGTTAATTTTGTTTGACTTGTATGCCTATGAACTTGTTGTTGACAACTCCCCGATACTTGCGAATGGTCAAGAGATTAAAAACCACGTTTACTCACAAAACAGTGGGTCCTACCCGGAGGTGGGACCCACTTGATGTGATTGTTAATGAGATTCAACGCTCTCTGTTGAATGCCATTTTTCTCTTCGACAAGGTTGGATCATATATATTTGGGTCTAAACTGACTTTTTCACCCCATATTTTTTTAATCCAAAAACGCTCACAAATTATTGTTAATTTATCTTTTACTGGTCAGTGATACAACGAAATACTCAAAGCTATATATGATATCCAGCCTTCTAGAAAGCGTATTTAAAGTTCAATTTTGTCTAAATTTTTCTAACCTTCTTTCTTCTAATCTAAGGGGGTGAAATGGGGAGGGAAAAAAAGATTTATATAGTGAAAATATGTATTCTTCTCCATTTTAAATATTTTCACAGGCATAAATTTTCTCAAGTTAAACGTTTCACATTAAACAAAAAATAAATCCTAGTTGTTCACTTGACAATGATATTGAAGTAGATCGATATTAAATAATGTACTTCACAATTACTGTTGTTGTTATTAATTAATATCATTTGTATTTTGTTGACTATTATTCTTTTTTACAAGTCTCGTAATTAATAATGTTCACCAGGCAAGGAGACCAGGACCTTAAACAGATTCGATGAGATCTTAAATTTGAATTATTATTATCACGATGATTGAAATATATAGATATTCATTGTTCGTATAAGACTTTTTACTACAAAGACTTTCTACTTCTATAATATTGTACGACTGCCTTAAAATAGTTTCATTCGCTCTGATTCCCATTTAATAAATTTATTCAATACTCTACCAATTCTCTATCCACATCAACTATGTAATTTTGGGTTCTTTGCCAAAGATTCAATGTTTTAGTGAATATTATTATAAGAAACAACACCAGTCTTCTCCAAAAATGCATTAATTTTATTCTTTCCCGTTCTACTGGTCTTTTTTATTTTGCAATTTGCAATTAGAATAATTAATGCTATAACTATTCTTAAACCAATGACATAATTTTTTAATTATTTATTCCAAGCTTGACAAATCGAGAAGTCAACTAGTATTCTTTGTTGTTAAAATATTTTAATATTTAAACTTTATCCATGATTCATAATTGCATGTATAGCTTAATGGTAATTTCATATATAATTTTATCATAAGGTATAAAGTTAAACCCCACTTTCAAATTCAATTAAAAAAAAACCCTCAATTCAAAGATGAGGGTTGTAAAGTTGCTTTCATAATAATATAAAGTGGTAGCAGTCTAAAATCTAGATGATCCGAGAGACGAGCACACCAGTCTTACGCTACAAAAGCCAATAACGAAGATTGTGGGGTCAAAAAAAAAAAAGGCTTGGAACAAAGGAAAACGCCCTACTAGTCTAACATGCAAGTGAAGGACATCAACAATCTCACCCTTTTTTTTCCACTTCATTTTAACTTGACCCCCAATTTCTAAACAAATATACATGTACATATAATGAATGATATGTTAGGGACTCAAACCACATAATCCTAATTTTTGAATATTAATTCATCTGACGGAGAGTTATCATACTTTAGTTTTTTTTTTTTTTTTTGGAATGGATTAAAGTTTTTTTTTTTTTTTTTTTTTTAAGTTGATATCCTGACATATCTATATATAGTATTGAGTATACATGTATTAAAGAAATATATCTTAACATGATTATAAATCATAACCAAATCTAGTCTTTACTCTTTGTTTTTTGTTGCAATTTATACATAGACCTCAATTAAATTAGCATTAGCCTACACGGAGTAATATTTTTTCTTTAGAAAGTAAACCAAAATAATAATTAAAAAAAAGGTCTTTTTTTTTTTTTTCCGTCTAAGTTAATAGTAACTGATTTCAGTTTAAAAAAAAAAAAGGAAAAGGAAAAAGTTAATAATAACTGAAGAAAAGAAAATCATGTAATATATTCCTTCCCGTTCTGTAAGTCTTTAAATTGAATAATGATTTTTTTTCTAACATGAACTGATAATGATTAGTTCTATAACTATCTTTAAAATATGTCATTAACCTATTTTTTAAAATTATTTATTCCGATCTTGTCTTATCAGGAAGTCCTTTCAACAAACATTCTTTTTACTTCGTAAAAACACTAACATTATTTTTTTTCGTAAATTGTTTGTGATTATATATATAATTAATTCACAATAATTTCATACCTAACTGTATTATAATATATAGAGTTCAACCCTCACATTAAAAAAAAAAAATCCCTTAGTCCTAACTCAGAGTTGAGGGTTGTAAGAGTTGCTTTCATTATTTAAAGTGATAGCAGTATTAAGTACAGACAATCCGAGAGCCAAGAACACCCGTCTTTTAGAATGCAAAAGCAATAACAAAGATTGTGAAAAAAAAAAAAAAGTAATAATATTTTTTTTTTTTGGGAATTGCCATATATGTGTGTATATATATATATATATTAAGGGAATATATCTTAATATAATTATGAACTACAACCAAATCTAGTCTAGTCTTTGTTTGAGTTGTCAATCGCGTTGATTATACCGTGAAACATGATCTGGTAGTGAGTTATATATTATCAGGTCAACCTTTAATGGTCGCCCGATTAAAACGCATCCATTTGGCAACATGTCATCTTCACTATATTTTACAATTTTTTCTTTATATTTTATTTCTGTCTCTTTCTTTCTTCAAGCCTAAAGCAATTTAGTTACTGTTGTCGTGTGAACCCTACAAGGGTTGAATCCAAGGTAGCTTGGAGAAAAAGAAAATAGAAATTACTAAAGGTCCAATTGGATCATAAATTGTATCTGAATTTTCTAAAATGGTGTCATTAAATAAATGAATCTAAATGTAGAATTTGAAAGTGTGTTCGAATAATTTTGTTAAAATTAATATTTAAATAGTGTTAAGGTAGAAAAATGAGTATGTAGATAGGAACTTTTAAAAATTGAAAATTTAGATTTATATTTGAATTAAATTATTGTAAATAGTGAATTTTCTTGAATTTTTCGCCAGCAACCAAACACATATTAATTCATAAGTATGAAAAATTCAAACTGAAACGTTGATCTAAACAATGACTTAAAGTGTAATAATGACAACAATTTGGGTTATGTACTATGCTAAGAAATCTTAGCCTTGCTAGCTAAGTCTTCGATCAGAATAGTACTTAATCCATTTACAATCTGAGTTTCCAGACACATGGCACTTCCACTCGGGTCGAGGCTGCCAGAGCACTTCGAAAAGAAAGGCTCAGGGGAGAGGGTCGGTGGGGTCAAAAGAGTTCAGAGAATGTTAGATCTGAAAGGTTTAAGCTGATATTAAGGTTTTGATACCTATCAATATGCAGACGCTGCAAAAGGGTTTTTTTTTTTTTTTAATATAAAATGTCAAAGATTTATTTTTCTCTGCACATGATCATATAGTAAGAAAACAGAGAGAATATTATTAAGCCACATGTCAAAATTTTTGATATCTTTAAATATGCTACAATTTATACATAGTTTGTATTTATGCTACTTTAACAATTTATGCAATTTATACATAGACCTCAATTAATTTAGCATTAGCCTACATGGCGTATATTTTTTTTCTTTAGAAAGTAAATCAAAATAATAATTAAAAAAAGTATTTTTTATATTATATATATATATATATTTTTTTTTTTTTGCGTTGTAACTGATTCAAGTTAAAACTGAAGAAAAGAAAATCATGTAATATATTCCTTCCCGTTCTGTAAGCCTTTAATTTGAATAACGATTTTTTTTTTTAACATGAACTGAAAATGATTAGTTCTATAACTATCTTTAAAATATGCCATTAACCTTTTTTTTTATTATTTATTCCGATCTTGTCTTATCAGGAAGTCATTCAACAAACATTCTTTGTATTTCATAGAAACACAAATATTCTTTTTTCTCCTAAATTGTTTGTGATTACATAATACTTCACAGTAATTTCATACAGAATTATATTATAATATATAGAGTTTAACTCTCACATTCAAATTCTAACAAATAGAAAAAAGAAGGAAAAAAAAAAACTTGATCCTAACTCAGAGACGAGGGTTGTAACAGTTGCTTTCTTTATTTAAAGTGATAGCAGAGTTAAGTACAGATGATCTGAAAGCCAAGAATGCTGGTCTTTAGATTGCAAAAGTAACAAGTAAAAAAAAAAAAAAAAACTTTTTTTTGGAATTACCATATATGTATAGGAATACTCTCCCATCTAACAACTCGTACATGAGATCGACATAATTTGGGAAAGAGCACGGTACAATCGTTAGAGAGAGATATGAATAACTCTCCCGTACGGCGATTCTCGTATGTATATATATTTTAAGGGAATATATCTTAAATAATTATGAACTATAAGCAAGTTTAATATTTAGTTTGTGTTTGATTCTCTAATTGGATATAAAATTTTTAAGTTAAATTGATTGATTTTTTAAAAATTAATTATAATTTTTATTAATTTTTTAAAAATAAAATAAAAATTAAGATAAAAAATATAATTTAATTAATTTAGGAACTTTAATTTTGAGTAGTCAACCGCATTGATTATACCGTGAAACATGATCTGGTATATATATTATCAGGTCAACCTTTCCAACTCCAAGTTCTGAATTCTTTCTTATCAGAAAATAAAAAAATAAAAAAAATCGAAGTTCGTAGAATTAAAACGGATATCCATTCGCGTCTTCGACTGTGGCAAGTAAGTCCTTGGCCTTTCTAGCTTGCCAACCATTTCTTTCTTTTTTCTATCAAAGTCTAAATTTTTATGCTGAAAATCGTAACTTGATTTCTTTTCTCCGCTCATGATCACATGGAAAGAAATTTTTTTTTAAAAAAAAGTGTGAGAATATTAGGTGGTATCTCATTATTTTGAAAATATCTTTAAATTTATATCATAATTTATACATAATTTATAATTTATATTTTTATAACGTTGTTCAAATCTATTTAATGTGAGACAAATATAAAGGTATAAAATCTGAATCATAAATATAAAAATAAGATTGTTCATTTGTAACATTGTTGACAATTTCTTTTATTATTTTTTTTTTGTAAAAAAAAAACCTCAATTGGCATTAGCCTACATGGCATTACATTTTTTTATTTAGAAAGGAAAAGAAAGTCACCATAAAATTTTTTTGTGTCTAACTTAATAAAAAAAAACTACAGAAAAGAAAATCCCAAGTCAACGACCGCCAAAAGCTGTGCAAAGCAGTGACGAAGATAGTATACTGGCGGCTTCAAATTTTTTTTTTTTATTCATTTTTGGCTTATAAATATGTGATATAATCATTTTTATATATCCTATCAATAGAGCTTATTTCTAAGCTATTTAGACATAATCGAATAGTAATAGTATAATCGTTATAGTGTATTTTACCTCATAATAATATAATTAAAAAAATAAGAAAAAAATTTAAAGAAATTAAAAAAAAAGGGCGTCCAAATCCCCTACACCACAACCCCTAGTGGCTAGATCCCTCCACTGCATGACCCTCGCTGGCAGATCCCCTCCCCCGCACCACGATCCAGGCACTTGCCAAAAATCCCAAACCCCCCCGACAAGCCCCTTCCTCTCGAGAACACCCTTGAACACCCCCTCCCTAACTTGACCAGATGACGAGCCTCTCCCCTATTAATGCCGGCAATGGACCACCCCCCAGCCTCACCAATGTCGAGTCCCCCCACCCACCGGTCAGATCCTGCCCTACTTGCAACCCAGGCCTTCATGCCCCCCTCCCCGAGCCTCGATGACAGGTCCTTCCCCTCCTGAGGCCTGCGACCCAGGCGACGAACCACCCCTGCCGACATCGAGTCCTCGACGAGCATCTCACCCACTAGCTAGATCCCGTCCCACCAACGACCCAGGCCTCCCACAACGCGTCACCCTTCAGACAATGAGCCCCTCCCTTCTCAACCATGACGACAGGCCACTCCTCAGCACCGCTAGCATCGAGCCCCCGGCGAGGACCCCCCTCCCAACTTTCCATTGATGATGATGGTTGGGTTTTTTTTATTTTTATTTTTTAATTTTCTTTTGTTTTTTTTAATTATTTATTTAATTTCTTAGTCAATCTATTATGAGGTAAGATGCATTACAATTATTATACACAGATAACTTTTCAGCCGTTTGATTACATTTGAATAGTTTAAAAATGAACTCTATTGATAGGATATATAAAAAAAGTTGTACCACGGTTTTTCTGTTTATTTTTAAAAATTCACATAAATTCCCCAAGACTTCCTCATTTTTTCCACCTTTTATCCATTTTTTTGTCCAAATATATACATGTAGACCCCTTCTCTAAAAGAAAAGTCACTTTAAACTTGAAATCCCTAGGCAGAATAAGATCAAATATACTTTTTGTGTTAAACATGGCATACTAATATTAACATTTATACTGGAGATATTCTTATAGAGATAACTTTCCGTCACTAATCAATGAGCTTTCGTCTAATATTACAACTCTAATTCAAATTTTTCATATCAGTTTTAATCTTTTTTTAAAAAATTAATAAAAATTATAATTAGTTTTTAAAAAATCAACCAACTCTAATTTAAAATTTTGAGTTGGAGTTGTAATACTAAACAGAAGTTGAGTTTTATTTTTTGTTTAGAAATAAATCTATAATTTCTTTTTATCTCTTTCAAAAAAGAAAGAGTATGTGTTGATTCCATCGGTAAAATGTTAAGAGGTTACATAGTAAAATTTTAGATAGGAAGAACAGAGTATCTTAGTGGTAAAGTAATCAATTAGCATAATTGTGATATGTCTATAATATAGCCTTTTATCCTTTTTATATATTTTCACTTGTTTGTTTAGGGATATATGGGTAAATAAACTTTTTTAAAGAATTTATTTAATAAATGTCCAAAATTTTATAAAATTAGAAAAATGATCATTAACTAAAAAAAATCAATTAATATATATTTTTCACTTATTAAATATAGTCAATCACTAATTAACTATGATTAATCTATTTCTTAAACTAAGAAAGTTCAGTCATTTTCTTTAAATAAGTGTTTAAAAATTATTAATTGGGAGAGTCTATTGACACACTTTTGTCTACTTTCCTCATATCCTTACTTAAACCACCCACCAATTAAGTTTTAAAATTTAAGCATTACTTTTTACACTCCTTATTTTTCCAAAAAAAAAAGAAATCCCTTCAACTTCAACTGTATTTTTCTTATTCTTTTTTCACCCGATAACCAATTAAAAACTATTCATTTTTTATCAATTGTTTTCCTTTTTTTATTTTTTATCTCCCACATTTCTTCTTCTTTTAGGGATATATACAATAGGTGATTTGAATATACTTTGCTTCCAATATACAAGGCTTGAAGGATTTAGATTTTTTTTTACTTGGAGAGAGAATAAATCAGATAAATTCATTGAGAAAGACCTAAATCACTATATCTATTAACAAACACTAAAAACAAACCTCTATTTTCTTGTGGAGTTTTGTCAATCTGGTCTCAAGAATGTTTTCTCTTTTATTATTCTAATTTTATTTCAAGAATTTGACTTATGAGTAGTTTTTTCTTTTCGTTTCTTCACAATTTATGTTCTTGATTTATTTTATTTTACTCCTATATATAGGAAAAAGAATAAAACATAATTCCGTCTACTGATTTAAATTTTATTGCAAATGTCAATCATCAATCACTTAAAAAGGTGTTTATATGGGACGAGGTGTGCGTGTATTAATTTGTTTCTTTACTTTTTTTTAAAATATCAATTTAAATCATTCAAATATTATAGTTGTGTGATAAATGGATGCCAATAGAGTTTCCCTTTTTAAAATTCTAAAAATAGGTGTCTGAATAGGTTTTTTTTTTTTAAGTTGTCTTTAAACGTAATTTTATTAATGGGGTAGATAAGTAATGATAAATTTATTTAAAAAGAGGGTGTTAATAGACTCCCCATTGTCAATCCACTACCTAAAAAAATTGTCAATTTACTAATTTTTTTTATTATTTATTGTTTGTTTTATTTTCTGAAGTAATATATTTTTTTTTCTCTAAATTTTAGCCTTTAATTAGGTGGCAATAGATATTCAAAAAAAAAAAAAAAAAAGGAAGGAATTAGTCTTTTGTAACATAGAAAAGATTGGAAAGATAAGAGTTAGATTTGCTAAAACAATTGGTATATGTTCATTAGTTTATCCATTTTGAACATCAAGACAACCATAATATTTAACAATTACATATATGTTGTAGAGCTAGTTGATCGTCCTCACAGATTTTCTTGACGTTGTCACTGACAGACAGCAGAGAAATTCCTTGTGGCATCAAGGAGAGAATGATAGAAACATTTCAAAAGCAAACAAAAAGCTCTATATGCTGCAAAATATGTACAAAAAGTTCTATACTTTGTTTAGGACACAAAAAATTCCAAACATGCATACGGACCAGGTTTAAAATGTGCAAATCGAACCCAAAGAAAATGACGCCACTGATCCAAGCAAAAAAATAATGGCTACTTAAGGGGAAAATGCTAGAATTGAATCATATTCCCATAACTTTCGTGAACCTAATTTGCATGGACCACCACCACCAATCCCCACCCCAAAAAAAAAAAAAAAGTGAAAGAAATCATTTATGAATAGTTTATGGTATGATTGATGTAAATATTAGCAGTAATAAATTTAATAGCACTTATATATCTCATAATGATTAACGTGAAATAACTTAGTCTATATCCTTCGAACATTATTGGGTCAAACTCTTCCCGTTTTATTGATAACTAAGCTCTAAAATTTCTTCTATATGATAGAATGAGGACGGGATGATATGAATAATTTATTTTTAGAAGTTCCTAAAAAAAAATGATAGCACTACGTACTGGAGTGTTCTTTTCTTTTCTTTTCTTTTGGTAATCCTCCCAAAAGTACAAACAAACAAGAGAGTCATTATTCATGCCTTATCATGGAATATTGAAAAGTAGAGGCAACATTCCAAGAAGGAAGGATTAAACTTGAAATTTATATATGCCTCCATTTAGATGGCCGTTGTAGACTTTTTTTTTTTCCCCATAAAAAACCTGCAACCTCACCCATATCGGGATATGGTTTTTAGTTCCAAATCGAGAGTAGAGATTAAAAAAAAAAAAGTCTTATATCTGCACATGGGATATAGGGAACATACAAAAGATGCTTGTCAAATTCATCATTTCAAGGTTATATATTAACAGTTTCTCTAAGAAAAAAAGAAAAACTAATGTCGTGAAGTTCTAAGTCGTTTTAAGCTACTGTTTTCTGTCGTTTTCAGGTTTTGTTGTGCGGAGTATGACAGTATCATGTTCAACGTCGTTTTTCCTTTTTTTTTAGTTGTCTTTGTCTTAGTACATCATGTTTAATATTCTTGTTTTGTTTTCTAAGGTCTCGTCCTTTTAAATGTTTCTGTCGTTTATTAAGCTGCGGTCTTCATTTAATTTTGCCACTGAACGTGGATATCAACAGTTTAATCCTTGGTTATCAACTTGTCATTTCTCAATTTGATGTCGTTTTACATACATTGTTGCCTGTTATGTTTTTGCCGTTTATCATGTTCTCATCATTTTTAAACTTCCGTATACATATATTGTTTCGCATTTCATTGTTGTTTTTATGTTATTGTCGACTTTCATTTCTTTATCTTTTTTCTTTGTTATTGTCCGGTTTAATATTGTTTTATATTTCATTGTCGTTTTTCTTTTTTCTTGTTTCCTTTTATATCTATTTTTAAAAATTCTTTGGTATGAACTGTATCCATACTCACTTTATTAATTCTAAAAAAAAAAAAAATTCTCCCAGATTTAAAACTTGAAATCTAAGACCCCATTTTCACTTAAGCTTGCCTCAATCCTTTTATGAGATTATTTATATCATTTTGCTTTTAATTGTCTAGTTTAGTACTTATTTGTCGCTTTTCAGGTTATAATTGTGCTTTAAAATCTTTTCGTGACGCCAAGTGTAAAATTATGCGGTGGTCGTTAAACCACCGGAAATGCATTATTAACATATATCCAATCGAGCTTTTAAAGCTGTTAGGATTGCTCTTTTTGTATTTTCTTAATGCTAATTAATCCATTTTTTAGAATTAACTAATCCATTTTCAAAAGCAGAAAGAAACAAACAAGAGATAAGTCATATCCCTTAGCAGGGAGTCTTGAAGAGTAGAGGGAGATCATTCCAAGGAAGCTAATTACAAATGCCCCATTTAGAGGGCACTAGTGCAATTTTTTTTTTCATTGAATTAAGAACCTCACATAATTGGTAAGTTGGGATATATGTTTTTAAGTTCCCAAATTCAGAAAGATTTTTGGCCTTGTGTCTGCAAGCTATTTTAATCTTTTTTGGCTGGACTAATGCATACAAAACTTGGTGCCAAACCTTTGTGGATAAGGTAATTCCGTTATGACATTATTGTTAAATAGTCTCACTTTCACTAACATTATCATGTTTTATACAAAAGCCAACATATGGAATACTAGTAGCTAGGGGTCTTTTTATTTTATTTTTTTCAAATACGTTTTTAAATAGTGCTTCATTAAGTTTATGGGTACACCATACACACATTAGACTATAGTTAAAAGACCATTGTGGAATATCAGGTACATACAACGGCTCTTGATTTATTAGCAGCAAACGATGAGAAGACCCTTGTTAGTCAACAACCCTCTCTAAGCAAAAGAAGCATTTCTAAGATTGTGGTTTTCAATATTATCTGCATCTACCAAATTGTGAGCTCTTTTCGGGCAGATCCTATCCTATCCCAGCCTCATTTGATATATTAACAATCACTAAGGCAGCAACAAATTAAATTATTCAAACTCATTAACATTTTTTCATGATAAATTCCTACTTTATTCTTCTTTCTCTCTCTCTCTCTCTCTCTCTTTTTTCTCTCTCCTTCTTAAGCATAAAATTAAAGAAGGGGGAGAAAAGGGAAAAAAGGGAAAAAAGCCTTTCCCAACAGCAATCTTCTTGTATACAGTTTTCCTTCTTGAAAGTTTCTAACAAAATCTCTGCAATTATTCCTTTTATAGCAATATTATGCATTGAAAAGAATGGATCCAGAATATTCTGTTACATGATATACAAAAGAGTATTTCCTCTTTCCTTTTTTTTTCATTCTTTTTTTTTTTTTTTTGTTAGGAAAAAAAGAAAAAAAATTTATTGACTAGTTCTTTTCGACTACAAATTGACTTATTTAGGAAAAACATCTATAGCTATATATAGTGCAGAATCATGGAAGTAATAATTCTACACCAAATTTCGTCGAAGAAAAAAAATCCCAAATCAAAAGGAAAAATAACGTGGCCAGCTTTGAAGTTCCAAACTACATACAAAAAAAAAAAAAAAAAGACAGATAGAGATTTGAATTCTATACAATTAGATTATATTTATAATTACTATCAAATTACAAATTAAGGTAAGCATTTATGTCAAATCCATAGGTTGCCCTGTCTCTTGATTCAAGGAAGCCAAAATTTACCTTTACACACACACAAAAAAAAAAAAAAAAAAAAAAAAAGTGACAAAAAAAAACAAAACAAAAAAAAAACAAACAAACGCAAAATAAAATTGTACTTGCCATTAGAAAATATTTATCTTCAAGATTAGCACAGATCAAGAAGCATATACATATATATATAAACGTAAAATTAAATTAATCACACAATCATATTACTGATCAAATTAAAATAGAATTAGAGATCACAGGTGATATAGATAATTTAAGCACACCTATTGTTTTCACTAGACAGTAGTGTTTTTGCGATTCGTTGTTGTTGTTGCTTTTTTTTTTTTTTATTTTGGGTGACAATTCACTCAATTTGTATGAAAAGTCTAGTACTCTTCATGAACCACATTTTGTTTAAGCTAATTATCTCCAAATTTGATTCAATTGTTCTGAATCAAACTCATGCCATCATAATACATAGATACATACATACATACATATATATATATATATATGTACATATTAAGAGCACAAGTTCAGTATTTATAAATGTTTCAAGTGATAAGGATATTCTCTCCTTCACATGATCGCCACCCAAAATTATTTACTATGTATTTTTGGAATATATTCTAAACATTATTTTCTTGAAATTTTATTAACCAAAATTTTATAAAAACGACCAATCGAAGCTTTCAAACAATAATCTTTTGCAAATTTATGCGTAGATATATACCACACGCGTACAAATATTCATTTGTAATATGTATAAGCATATACATATATATATATATATACGTGGCCACAACTTTGTGCCAACGTACGTTAGACTAGTAATTGCTTGCTGCGCACCAGAAACATTAAATTTTTAAAATCACAAAAAATAAATGGCCACGAAAATATTCCAATCAACAGTAGAACATTCAAGACAGAGTGCATGACATAATAAAGTATCAGAAACCCATTGCTGGGTTGAGGATCACGTGGAATGTTATTTTTGATGTCATTGAGGCATAAAGAGAAAAACAAATATATATATATATATATGTCTATTATATAAATACATATATAAATGAATGGAAGACAGTCCAAAAGTTTGCTGATATCACCCATCATTAGGAAATTGTTGTCCTTTGATTATTCTCCAAATATTGGATACATGAAAAAAAAAAAAAAAAAAACTCCTATTTTTAATGATATATTTTTACTGCTCATTAGTATTCTGCTTAATTATTAACTAATACAATTTGATTTAACTAAGTTCCAGCAACACCATGAGCTGTACAAACCCCACTTGAAAAGGTGGTAAAATATGTTGTTGGAATAAATCTTAATTAATCTTCTTCAGTAAGACAACCAATAGATTTCAGGAAATATTCTTCTTGCATGTTCATCATGTGTTGTATTGGGAATGTATATGATCAATGACTTTCAATGTTTTTCAATGTTGATAGGTAAAAAAGTCATCAGATTGAGATTGATTGTTACGTCGTTCGGTTTTATTATCAAGCTACTTAGTAAACTCGTATTGTTTTTCGTCTCTTCTTCCATGCAAATTGTCAATTTGTTTACGAAGCGCGCCGCACTTTATTTCACGTTTACGTTTTTATTTTTGACAAACTCTCATGCCTTTTGCAACTACATTTTGGGTTGATTAAAGAGATGTTAATCAAATTAATATAGTTATTAATTATTTTGTGATCTTTATCATCATAGTCTGTTAAGAATAAATAATTTTTTACTTATTTCTTCCAAGTCCATATCAATTTTATTTTATTTTATATGTATTTTCATCAAGCGTTTGATAAAAACCCTGAATTTTTTTTTTTTTGCCTCCAATTTGATTCTTACGTTAAGATAGCAACTACCATACCATCACGTAAAGTTAATTAAATTATATATATGAGTTTAATTTCTTGCAATAAAATTAACTAAGCATTCCCTTTCTCCAACTACGTTCGTTTTGTGCCCATATAAATAGTTTTAAAGTTTATGGTAAATATTAATTGGAAGCCACATCATTCTTGACAAGAGCACCACTTATATTTGATATCTTTAATTTATTTATAGAAGATAAAAATGTTTGGTGAAACATAATGTTTTGGAGTCCAAAAGGCAGAAGGCACTTAGCATTATATAAATATATTTATATATGTCTTGCATATATAATTTAATCAATGTGCTAAATACTATGTACTTAAGAGAATTGTATCAAGTGGTTAAATCCGGTGACATCTGCCCATCACTAAAAGATATTAACTCTTTATCTTTATGTGTTAGTTATCCTCTAATATAATTAATCTGACTGTCAAGAACTAACAAGATCTTATATATTAGCTTCTAATAAACAAATTAGCTATATATTAGCAGACAATGGTCCATTATAAATTAGCTAGAGTCCATTTTATATTATCTAGAGACTGTTGCTCAAATCCATCCAAGCTTTTGCTTCTAGTCAGGTAAAATTTAAAAAGGAAAACAAAATCTTTAATTTTTCAATAAGCATTTGAAATCACATTTTATAGAGAGCATTTTATAGGTCAGAATGAGTTTAATTAAAACTTTATAATAAACAATAAAAATATTAGAATAAAGTTTATAATGTTTTATCAAACCTCTTACTATAAGTAATTTCGAAAAGACTATTATATTACAAGTTTTATAATATATTAAGAGGATTTTTGTTTTCGAAATCACATTTATGACCTTCACAGGAAGTTTTTTTACAAAGTTAAAATACTTTCGATTAGATTTTCAGAAACAACTTTTAGATTCGGAAAGTTAAAATCAGCGTTTAAGATGCTCTGTAAAGCAAACACCATGAAGACGTAGACAAAACAACATTTACTTCTTTAAATTTCATATTATCTTCTCTTTACAACCTCCACCCCCCCGACATAAATAATATATAAACACCCCCCCCTCCCCCCAACCCTCCGGCTATAAAGAACCTAAGTAGATTTCTTAGCTTATTTTAAGCTGATAATAGTACTAGTAGTGCCAGAACTCTTGCTGTTATTGGGGCCATTGTTTGTCCTAGGAGTACCATATTCTCCAGGAAGAAAAATCATGGCAGATAAATTGCATCTGGCGGTTGGCGTTATGGGTATATTATTATTCGTTTAATATCGATTAGTATTTCTTAATTAATATTTTGCTCTGTTCCTCTTATAAAGCTTGCTAATGTAATTATTTATAAGCTTAATCTAACATGCATGATTATTTTTGTTCCAGGCAATGCTGCGTCTCTGCTACTTTACGCCGCTCCAATGTAACGTCAAAGCTACTGTAATATATAGCATATGAAGGGATTTGTGTTAACCATATTGTATAGTATAGTATATATTTTAGTGTATATGTATAAGTGTTTGACCATTTTGTATAGTCCTAAAACAATTTTCTCATTTTTTTTTGCCTCCTTTCTTTTCTAGATTAACTTTTTCAAGGGTCATAAGGAAGAGAAGTGTGGAGGAGTTTTCATGTGTTCCTTACACGATTGCTTTGTTAAACTGTCTCCTTTATGCTTGGTACGGATTTCCTATTGTGAGCTACAAGTCGGAAAATTTCCCAGTTGCTACAATCAACAGCCTTGGTGCTCTTCTCGAGATCGCTTTTATTCTCATATATTTGTGGTTTGCATCTGCTAAAAGAAAGGCAAGTTATATATATATATATATATATATTATATATATATATACAAAATAAATATATGCAAAACAAATATATATGAATGGATTTTCATCAACTTCTTTGGAGGCATTTCATTGCAGTTGAAGATAGCCCTGCTGGCGGTATTGGTTATCGCGATTTTCTCCGTCACCGCGCTTATATCGGCATCTGTTTTCCATGATCATCACCATAGAAAGGTTTTTGTGGGAAGTGTAGGGCTTGGGGCCTCCGTAGCTATGTATGCTGCTCCATTGGTGGTTGTGGTAATTACTCTCTCTTTAAATATTCTTACCAAATTAATTCTAAGCATATCATATAAGAATATATGCGTAGCATCGTACATATATGCACACACACATATATATATGAATATATGCACACTGTAATTTTCAGATTATTATTGCTACATGCAGAAACGAGTCATAGCTACAAAGAGCGTGGAGTTCATGCCCTTCTACTTGTCCTTCTTTTCTTTCGTCGCTAGTGTACTTTGGTTGGCTTACGGACTACTAGGCCAAGATCTCGTTCTTGCGGTTAGTATTATAACATATAATAAATTATCATCAACCTTTAATTAATTAATTTCCAATGTTATAATTTTCATTTATGAATTTAAATCCGCTGTCCAATGTCTTAAATAGTGTCAAATTAATAGAGATGTCAAAATAGGTCGGATTTAGTGGACTAACATGGGTACGGCACTTTAAAATATAAGCACGACTTGAGTACATGACATGATTATTAAATAGGCCTAGCCTGGCATGTTTAATTAAATGGGTCAGATGCGATGTTTATAATGAAGCATGTTAAAAGCACAACACGAGTACGAGCACGATAAAAGATATGAAAATAGCACAATCATGTTAATCTTTTTTATGATGTTTTTAATAATTTTCATATAAGACCTTAGAGGGGTTTTTTTTTTTTCTCTAATTTTCTTATGAGATTTTCATTTATTTTGAGATTTTACTTGATAAGATTTTAATCTTATAGTTTTTCTTTTAAATAAAATGCTTTGTTTTTGTTAGAATTAGAAATCAATATTTTAATTTTTTCTTCTTTATTTGAAGTTTTGGTTGTGGGGGCACGATTAAAGACACGTGCACATTAAGAGCACGACATGTTTATAAATGAACTATGATTGGATTTGACATGATAAATTAAAAATAGACACGACACGGAGCATTAATGAACTCAAAATAAATAAGTCGGACCATGTCATTTGACATCTCTACAAACCAATCACAATATGTCATGCAAGACTTTTCCGTACTTTAGTGTCTGATTCCATTAACTGACGTCAGTATAACGTGATTGGTTAGACATTATGTCAGATATGAAAAATTAGATAGGAGATCAGAGTCCATCGAGTCCGTCAAGTGCTGTTATTAACTCGAATCTTTTTATGATCATTGGCAGTCCCCTAATTTGGTTGGTTGCCCATTATGCATTCTTCAACTAGTGCTCTACTGCAAGTACCGGAACAACGTAGTCACGGAAGAGCCAGCAAAATGGGATGTTGAGGAGAATAATCATCATGATAATGACAATGATAATGACGACAAAATCAAACCAAACAGCTGTAGCCCTGTGAATGATCATGAGCACAACAACATCAACGGCAAGTGTTAGATCATGATGAAACGCACTACTGAAGTTTGATTAGATATTAATTGTGTCCTATTATGGTGTCCGACTGGACTTCAAGTCTCTAAATCGTCCTCTATATAAAACCCAAAAAAGAAAAAGAAAAAAAAAAGATTAGGAGAAAATAGAAGTTTGTTTTTCATTTCTAGAATTGTTTTATTATAGTGCATGCGCACATGTAGCTGCTTGATTAAGACGGGAAAACTTAATCTACATTTAGTGCGGCAACAAACGCCAATGAATGGTTAAAACAGCTGAAAGTGTAAGAAAAAATTTTAGAAATAATAATATAATATTAATCTCTTTGTTGCAATACATTTTCCCTTCTGTGTGGCGTGCTAGCTAGCGTTGTGATATTACAAAGAGGGGGGAAAAAAATCCTCTCTTATTACTAATCTCTTATCATTATGTATATATTTAAATATATGTGTATATAATTTCCCACTTTTGGTGAAAATATTACTACTGATCAGCATGCAAATAATCTTTTCGTGTATCTATTGATTTATTTGGATCATAATTGTGCATTATAATTTCAAATTTTTGCGAGAGAACTAAAAACTTTTTAAATGGTGTGCAAAAATAGTCTCTAGACTGTGATTCAAATGATCACTTTGGTCAGCTGAGCTTAATTATTATCAATTCTCTGTTTATACATAACCTGTTGTATCCCAACAACGACACCTAAAACCATTTGCACTTCAGCAATATCCAACCAAATTAAGCCTTAAACAAACAGGGTTAATGATGTCACACTTTAGGACAGCAAAATAATCTGGGATGCCAGAATGGCAAAATTAGGAACATGAGCAGAACCCCATGGTCTTCCGCACCAAAAAAAAAATAAAAATAAATAAATAAATAAATAATAAAAATAAAAAGTCATTGGACATGACAAGAACAAATACTGAACATGCTTCTCCAATTACAATGCGTAAGTCTGACACTAAAGAATATGTTCTAAAGAACCAATCTAGCATTGAAAAATGCAAATAGGTTCTAACCTCCGCTTTTATTGAATCACTAACGACCATGAAATTTAGAGAGCATAAGTCAAACATAAAAACGTGGATATTACATAGCCAGGCTGTTTAGATAATCAGGTTTAAGAACATGCTACATTTCTGAGCCAAAACATTTTGAATCAACGGAAAAGAATCAGTTCCGACAGGATCATATTCACGATATCATTGAGGGGGGCAAAAACAGTAAACATATATGCAAATAATAGTAGAAAAAGGATAATTTAGCTTCAAATGGATGCTATACAAAAAATTGTGTTGGCTTCAAATTTTCGATTATATTCAAGATTACTAGAATACAAGAAGGAGATTAGTTACCTAACATGAATCTGCATCAGTCAAGCCAGGGGACAATGTTGGTATGGCAAGACTATCGAATCGGACTATAGAGTTTATATTTGCTGTTAGATGCGCCAGTGTAGCACAAATGATTCTAAAATGAGGATGAGTTTTATCTTCTGCAGAGAATACATGAACTCTGCTGTTGAGCTCAATCCAACTACATCCACGACCCTTTTTCACTTCCAAGATTCTCATTCTCTTCCGCAGTTCCATCTTCTCTCCCCACTTCCCCAGGACACCATATATGTTAGACAAAATAACATAAGCATAAAATGGTTTTGGTTCCAAGCTAAACATCTTCTCGGCCACCTTCTCACCGAGTGTCATGTCCGTCCAGAACCAACAAGCATTAAGTAAAGCTCCCCAGACAACCGAATCAGGTTCAGTAGGCATCTCTTCAATAAAATCCACAGCTTCTTGTAGACAGCCTGACCGACCGAGTAGATCCACCACACAAGCGTAATGTTCTAAAGTTGGGTTTACCCCGTAATCTTTTCTCATAGCGTGGAAAATTCTCATCCCTTCATTGGTTAGACCGGCATAACGGCAAGCGCACAGAATGGCAACGAAAGTAGCTGCATTTGGTGATATTCTTAGCTTTAGCATATGTTCAAAGTGCCAGAGCGCCATAGAGCCAAGTCCATGATGCGCATAAGCATTGATAAGGGCTGTCCAAGCTGCCACATTGGGAGAAGAGATGCAAATAAATGACTTATGAGCATCTGCGATGCTTCCACATTTTGAGTACATATCTATGAGGGATGTCCCAACATAAATATTGGATTCAAACAGGGTCTTGATTAGCTGGCCGTGAAGGGATTGTCCTAGTTGAAGAGATCCAAGGCATGAACATGCTTGAAACAGAACAGAGAAGGTTGATCTTGCACAGTATATACGTTTTCTGTGCATTGTCAAATATAGTTCCAAAGCCTCCTCATGTAGATAATTCTGAATGTACCCCGCTATCATTGAGTTCCAGGTGACAGGATCTCGCTTCCCTCTGGTTTCTTCAAAAAGCTCTAAAGCCTTTCCAATTTCCCCATTCTTGGAATAGACGGAAATCATGGTATTTGAAGAGATTGTAGTTTTGTGCGTCATGTTCTCAAACAATCTCTTTGATTCTTCCACTTGACCACTCATGCCATACCCTTTAATCATCAGATTACAAGAAACTGGATCCTTCTCTTTTAGCCTATCAAAAATCATCTCCGCTTCTTGGATTTCTCCCATGGATATAAGCCCCGCCATAAGTGAACTAGAAGCATTTACCGAAGGATTGCCCAGTTCATCATAAACTCTTTTGGCACAGTGAATAGCTTCACATCCGCGATAAAATTCAATCAATGCACAACAAACGGAGTGCTCAAATTCAAACCCATATTTAATCAAAAGCCCATGCACAGAATTTCCTTCACTAAGCACGCCCAATCTCCCACAGGCCCTAATAACACAATCAAAAGTGAACTCATTAGGTACCACCTCATGATCATCATTCCTCATCCGTCTAAACAAATCCAATGCCTTCTCACACCCATCATCGCTCTTTGCGTATCCCGAAATCAAAGTAGTCCAGGCCACGACATCCCTCTTCGGCATTTTCACAAACACCTTCATGGCATCACTCAACAAGTTACACTGCACGTAACCAACGAGCATCACACTCCACAACAACTCATTCCCGCCGCTAAGCTCATCGAAAACACGCTTAGCATCTTCGATATGAAAACAGTTCGCGTAAAAGAACAACAAAGCACTCCCGACACGGCCATAACTCTCGGCTCCCGACTTCAAAACCAAGCAATGAACTTCCTTTCCTTGGTCCATCGACCCTGAACGCCCACAAGCACTAAGGATGTTCGAAAACGTAGTATCATTAAGCCTTACATTGCTCCAATGCATCAATGAAACAAGAGATAAAGCCTCGTTATATCTCCCCCACTTTGAGTACCCAGAAATCATCGTGTTCCATGAGACAACAGTTCTGTTCGGCATTTCGTCGAACAGGTTCCGGGCAAAGTCTAGACGGCCATTTTGGCAGAGTTTGGTTATGGAAACGTTGGTGGAAAACACGTCGTTTTGGTGTAGTGTTGAAGCCTGCGACGACAAGATCGAAAATAGGTGGAGATACTGCTTCCATCGGTTGAGTTTCTTCCACGTACCAAGCAACTGAGACCTCGCTAACATGAAGAGATGAACGACACCAAAGATGATGTAGTTCCGTTGATCTTCACTTTTAACCACCTTGTGGCAAGTGACAACGACACAATATTTTCGGTGTATATATATATATATATATATATAACTCTCTCTTGACTCTCCTGTTCTCGAAAGTTGAAAAGAGTAAATGCTAACATTTCACAAAATTGCCATACACATTTTTGCAAAATTTTATATAATCTTAATTTTTGTATAATCAGCTAGCTAAATAAGAGAGGAACCTTTTACGGTATAAACTCATCATTATCATAAAATCTAATTCTAATATTAAATTAATTAGAATGGGATAAACTCATTCAAAAAACAATTAAAAGGAAGATTTTGCCCCGTTCTTACATTTAACTAACTTTATTAAAAGGTGAGAATTTAAATTTTCACCAATATTGTGGAGCTTGGAGCATAGGGATATTTTCTTTAACCAAAAAAAATAAAATAAACCCCACCTTGTCCTCGTGCAAGATGCCACTTGTCAAAACATCAATAATTCATAAAACTTTCACAACCTAACAGCTTCTGTGATTTCATGTACCTTCATGCAAGGCGACACGTAAACCCCACTATTTTCTCTCTCTTTTTTTTTTTTTTCCTCCCCTTTTTTTCTTATTTTTTGACAGAAACATCTTTTCTTCTTGACGAATTCTCTCAAGAATTCTGATCCGCCAAACCCCAAAAAAACCAAGAACGAAAATTATAAACCAGAGTAGAGTACTATCTATATATATATATATATATATAGTGCAATTTGTAAATTAATATCTCCGCTCTTAATTTGTAATAATGGTGAAGCTAGCGACGGCCCGAGAGGCCCGGGTGTACGGACCACGGGGGGCGAGAAGCCGGGCGGAGTACATAAACGCGGGGCTGTATCTGTTCGCGACGGTGGTGCTTTTGGGGGGGTTCGTGGCTCTGTTCTCGAGCGACGCCAAGTCGAGCCTGGTGGTGCTGATGATAGCGCTGCTGCTCATCTTGGCGGCGAACCTGCACGACCTGGTGGCTCACCTGGCTGGCTACGATTACAGGTTGGGTCTGATGGAGTACGATTTGCAGCTCGCCCTTGTCGAGTTTACGGTTCCTATGATTTACACCTTGGGCTCGCTTCTTTTTCTCTTGGGCATTCTTTTCCTCTTCATCCAGGTATATGTATAACTGTATATATACGTGTGTGTATACATGTACGTATGTTGTTTTTCTTTATTTATTTATTTATTTATTTATTTACAATCAACTGGTTCAGGGACAAAGTGTGAATTTTGTTGGAAATTAGTCTTTGTTGTTGGTTTGTTGGTAGCGTTTTTTGCTTTCTTGAGGTATTGAACTATATATAATGAAGAATTTGAGGACTACTATAATCAAATCTCTATTGTTAGGGGGTTAATATGAAATTTTATTCAAAGTTATAGGTTTTTTTTTTTTTTTTTAAATAAAAGTTATTAATCCCCCTTATCCTTCATTAGCTACGTGCTTGTATATGCGTGCGTAGCTAGACCAGAAAAAATAAGGAAAGAAAAAAGTGGAATGGTGAAAATATTATTCGTACTTCTTATTATCATTATCATGGCATGGCATGATCTGCATAATCGACAAAAAACGAGAAGATTCGCCGTTATTTCCAAAATGTGACTTGCATATATACGTACATGTACATGATAAATTGAATATGGAATTTTTTTTTAAAATGATAAAAGAAATACATAAATAGAAACTACTATTATGTATTTTATTTTTTCTTTTTGTTGGTTAACGAAATTAAGATACTCGGCGAGGTTACACAATAGAGCAACACATGTGGTTACATGCATAGCTTAACAGTAATACTACACCTAACTCCACCTAAAAATACAGAATTCAAATCCCTCCACCCTAAATTAGAAAAATAAATAAATAAATAAAGCGACATGTTTTTTCTTTTTTCTTTTTTTCTTTTTAATTTATGGTTGGGATAGGTAGAATTATTATTAGGCTATGTCTGCAAATATTAAAGTTACATATATTTTTAAGCATAATGTGATATCTATTATTAATCCAAGTTTAGACAAAAGTATCGAGTGGGTGAAGCTTAGTTAATTCGGTTGATTTGAGAACATAAATTTATTTTCAGGAAGAGAAAGGTTATGGATACTCCAAGTTGGGGAAGCACGCGCTGAACATGCTCATCGCGGGACCTATTCTGTGGCTAATCGGTTCGATCAACAACTCGTGCCAAATCTACGAGAGAGCCGACAGCCATCTCCAAATCTTGCAGCAGAGTGTCCACATTCCTTTCTTGATCGGTAGCGTTCTGTTCACGGTAGGCTCAATTCTCAACATCCGCGAGCAAGCTGGAGATGTTGTCCAACACGGCCTGGAATTAGTGGTAAGCAGCCAAGCCATACATAAATAATGGATCGAATCAACTCCAATACCGAATGTCCAAAAAAGAAAAAAAAGAAATCAAAATTTTACACAAGAATAATCGGGGTGTTACGTGTCGTTAAAATCGGGGTGTTAACATAATGGGATGGAACGGAATGGTTACAATGCAGGGCACGACATGGATATGGCTAGGCATATTTGGGAGCCTATTTCTGGTGACAGGGGGTTTCATGAACGTGGTCAAAGTGTTCAAGTTGCAGCAAGTCGATGGCCTTCGGCTCGAGAAACTGAGAGGAGGAGCTCAAGAGAGACTGATCCAACAAAGGGAAGGCCAGGTCCCTTTCATTCTTGAAAATCACCGGAGGAGGAGGAGACATTCTGAGGAGGAAGTTAAAGTATTGCCTCCCCCTAGTACTCCTTACAATGATGTTCTTGTTGGTCAATCTCAACCTGCATGATTTCTGATGTATCATGTATGCATGTATGTGTGTGTGTGTGTATATATATATTATATGAATTTACGAGTTCTGTATGCAGATCATTGAGAAATAAATTCATTGACTCTGGTTTAATTTGCTTTTGCTTCTATATGTATGTATGAGATATTGAACTGGTCTTACAGTTTATAGAAAGAAAGATCCACAAGGTGATTTGACTGAATGAATTTGTCGATACGTAATTTTAATGGTACCTAAAAAATTTAGTATTTTTTTGATTATAAGTACAGAAATACATATAGTTTAATGATAAT